>CM077840.1:131792-731792 GCA_039776855.1 Mylabris sibirica
CAGGTATTATCGTTCAGGCCCATAGTCAGTTGCATTGGTTCACCATCGTACAATTTATCTAAGTTTATCAATGATATATTGGCACCGATCACAACAACATTCAAATATACCATAAAAAGCTCCCATGAACTGGTCGAGATAATCAATGGAATTACCGTACCACCTGACCACATACTGATTTCCATGGACGTAAATTCCTTGTTCCCATCTATCACCAAAGAACTACTATTAAATACCATAAAACAAAAATGGAATTACATAAGTTGTTACACCAACATTGACAAAAATTTATTCTTAGAGATGATTGAACTGTTTTTCAAAACCAGCTATTTCAAGTTCAACAACAATTACTACGAACAAATAGATGGGACACCTATGGGTAGTCCATGCAGTCCAATATTCGCATCAATAATAATGGAACATTTGATTGGAACTATAATGGAAAAACTAGAATTCGAAGTACCACTGGTTACGATTTACGTAGACGACATGCTACTGTTGGTTCCTAACAACAAAGAGAACATATTATTAGAAAAGTTCAATGAATTTCACCCCAGAATACGGTTCACCATGGAAAAAGAAACAAATGGACAGATTCCTTTCCTTGATACATAGATTATTAGAGATCGAAACAAATTGATATCGAACTGGTACAAGAAACCAATAAGTAGTGATAGACTCATCAACTACTTCTCACATCATAGTCATAGTATGAAAATTAACATAGCTAAAAACCTAATACATCGAGTATTCACAATAAGCGACAGAAGATTTTGGGAAGAGAACTCAAGGATTGTTAATAATCTGTTAAAGAAAAACAATTACCCTAAAACATTAAGAAATAGTTTAATTAAACACAAAAACCATATACAGGCAAATAACAACAGAAATAATAGTGAAAATGGAGTGAAACCTTTCTTTAGACTCCCTTACGTAAACAATCTTAGTGAAAAGATCATATCATTGATAATGCAATATCATAATGATAGAATGAATATTGCTTATTATAACACAATGAAGATTGAAACAATTTATACTAAAATAAAAGACCGTGATGAGAAGGGAGAACAATCTAACTTAATCTATGGTGTCCCGTGCATGGGTTGTGAAAAATGGTATATCGGCCAAACCTCACAATGGCTGAAAAGACGAATACAATCGCATATTAGTGACTGTCGACCAGCAGCTGAAAACAAACAAAATAAAACCGCACTAGCTAAGCATCATTTCGAGACAGGACATAACTTCGACTTAAAGATAGAATCAATCAGAATATTGGACAAAGAAAAAAGAATAGACTCCAGATTATTAAGTGAAGCACTATATATGAAAAAATTTGAGAATGTGAACTTTAAAGATGATACAGTACACATGACACACGCGTATGATCATCTCCTACGGTATATGGCACCCCTTAGGTAAAGTTACAACTGGACGCGATTGCGCAGATTAAACATTTCTAAATTGTCATTCCACCATTGTAAGTTAACCAATTCACGTTTTGACTGTGTGTTTCCGTTTCCGTTTGTCTATTGTGGTCCAGGACCTTTTGATTTTGACCTTGTTGTTCTGCGTTTGATGGTGTAATGTTTTCGATATGATCGATGTTTCTTTTTACTGGTTCAACTGATTTAAAATAACATCACTAGGTAATAGTATGATTTTGTTTAATGATTGTTTTGCTATGTAACATGAACATTTGTAGCCCTGAAGAAGTCTCAATAAAGAGACGAAACTGTTGGCATAGTTGGAGTAATTAATTAATCTGAATCCTAATTCCATATACCTCGATACAATTAATCCTAATCAACTTAACTAATGGATGATAACAGTCACGTGGAGTTACGAGTTAGAGGTGGCTTATTCGAGCACATCAGAAGAATGTTTGGTAGTGATAATGTCATTTTGGCAAAGCGATTGTTGAACTACAATATCAAATTATCAGCAATGACTAACAGACGAATATTTCTGCTGAGTTGTCGATCCCTAAACTTGATCCCTGGGCACATCAAACACCACTTTAGCTGCATTTATCCATTACAACTAGAAGAACATCCATATAAGAGAGACACCGACAAATTACTTAGAAGGTTTCAGACTTCTGTATTAAAGTTGGAAATAAAAGTAACAATATGGAAAATAAAACAACTGCACAAGTCCGTGGCGTTGCTCAGACATGAACTGCATAATAACCTAGATCGAGTGACCATCCATAGGCTGAATATTATGATTGACGCGAAATACAGAATCAATTTCGAGAGAATTAAGCACAACAACATTAGAAAACTAAACAAAATGAAGATTGAAGCTAACAGTTCATACATAGGAGAAAATGTCACAGCTTTGTTTAACTTTACCAATATCACATTGCCAGATAGAGCAAAGTACATACTTAACCTATCACCTAAGTTCGCACTACCGATTATTAACAGAGACATTCCCATTACTAACATCATAAAAGACACAGAAAGAATTTTAAACAATATTATCGAAGATGATGACGATAGAAACATTGTTCGCAATAGAATTTCCAACATAATTACTAATAATATACGAATAAATAAAAAACCACAACAAATACTGAAAGATTTCTACTTCACAAAGAGATTTTTGAAACAACACAATGACATAGTGGTGACGAGATCAGATAAGGGCAATGGAACAGTGATTCTATACAGAGATACTTACATGACAGAAACCAACAAAATACTAGAAGATCAAAATACATATAAACTGCTTAAGAGTAATCCTACACGTAAATTCCAGGACAAAATCAATAAATTTATAGAGAAATTGTTTCAATCTGAACATATATCATGGCAACAAACCATCAACCTTAAAAAACACAACTCAGTATCGCCAAAGTTATACAGTCTTCCAAAAACGCACAAACAGGTATTATCGTTCAGGCCCATAGTCAGTTGCATTGGTTCACCATCGTACAATTTATCTAAGTTTATCAATGATATATTGGCACCGATCACAACAACATTCAAATATACCATAAAAAGCTCCCATGAACTGGTCGAGATAATCAATGGAATTACCGTACCACCTGACCACATACTGATTTCCATGGACGTAAATTCCTTGTTCCCATCTATCCCCAAAGAACTACTATTAAATACCATAAAACAAAAATGGAATTACATAAGTTGTTACACCAACATTGACAAAAATTTATTCTTAGAGATGATTGAACTGTTTTTCAAAACCAGCTATTTCAAGTTCAACAACAATTACTACGAACAAATAGATGGGACACCTATGGGTAGTCCATGCAGTCCAATATTCGCATCAATAATAATGGAACATTTGATTGGAACTATAATGGAAAAACTAGAATTCGAAGTACCACTGGTTACGATTTACGTAGACGACATGCTACTGTTGGTTCCTAACAACAAAGAGAACATATTATTAGAAAAGTTCAATGAATTTCACCCCAGAATACGGTTCACCATGGAAAAAGAAACAAATGGACAGATTCCTTTCCTTGATACATGGATTATTAGAGATCGAAACAAATTGATATCGAACTGGTACAAGAAACCAATAAGTAGTGATAGACTCATCAACTACTTCTCACATCATAGTCATAGTATGAAAATTAACATAGCTAAAAACCTAATACATCGAGTATTCACAATAAGCGACAGAAGATTTTGGGAAGAGAACTCAAGGATTGTTAATAATCTGTTAAAGAAAAACAATTACCCTAAAACATTAAGAAATAGTTTAATTAAACACAAAAACCATATACAGGCAAATAACAACAGAAATAATAGTGAAAATGGAGTGAAACCTTTCTTTAGACTCCCTTACGTAAACAATCTTAGTGAAAAGATCATATCATTGATAATGCAATATCATAATGATAGAATGAATATTGCT
Source organism: Mylabris sibirica (assembly GCA_039776855.1). Classification (NCBI taxonomy): domain Eukaryota; kingdom Metazoa; phylum Arthropoda; class Insecta; order Coleoptera; family Meloidae; genus Mylabris; species Mylabris sibirica. Next base: position 135,687 of record CM077840.1, read on the forward strand.
TATTATAACACAATGAAGATTGAAACAATTTATACTAAAATAAAAGACCGTGATGAGAAGGGAGAACAATCTAACTTAATCTATGGTGTCCCGTGCATGGGTTGTGAAAAATGGTATATCGGCCAAACCTCACAATGGCTGAAAAGACGAATACAATCGCATATTAGTGACTGTCGACCAGCAGCTGAAAACAAACAAAATAAAACCGCACTAGCTAAGCATCATTTCGAGACAGGACATAACTTCGACTTAAAGATAGAATCAATCAGAATATTGGACAAAGAAAAAAGAATAGACTCCAGATTATTAAGTGAAGCACTATATATGAAAAAATTTGAGAATGTGAACTTTAAAGATGATACAGTACACATGACACACGCGTATGATCATCTCCTACGGTATATGGCACCCCTTAGGTAAAGTTACAACTGGACGCGATTGCGCAGATTAAACATTTCTAAATTGTCATTCCACCATTGTAAGTTAACCAATTCACGTTTTGACTGTGTGTTTCCGTTTCCGTTTGTCTATGGTGGTCCAGGACCTTTTGATTTTGAACTTGTTGTTCTGCGTTTGATGGTGTAATGTTTTCGATATGATCGATGTTTCTTTTTACTGGTTCAACTGATTTAAAATAACATAACTAGGTAATAGTATGATTTTGTTTAATGATTGTTTTGCTATGTAACATGAACATTTGTAGCCCTGAAGAAGTCTCAATAAAGAGACGAAACTGTTGGCATAGTTGGAGTAATTAATTAATCTGAATCCTAATTCCATATACCTCGATACAATTAATCCTAATCAACTTAACTAATGGATGATAACAGTCACGTGGAAAATCCAAAATATCTGGCTAACTTCCAAGAAAATCAACTAAAACGAGCTTAAATAGGCTAAATCGACGTATTTTGACGAAAAAAGGACATTTGAGCTATTAAAAAGCCAATTTGACCTACTTTTAGCTACTTTTTTCGGCCAAATAGTTCAAATTTCAAGCGAATTTCGTAAAAAAGCAATAAAACAGGGACATTTACCCATAGAAGTCAGACATTTTGCATAAAATCGACGATTTATAGCAAGAAAATCCAAAATATCTGGCTAACTTCCAAGAAAATTAACTAAAACGAGCTTAAATAGGCTAAAACGTATTTTGACGAAAAAAGGAAATTTGAGCTATTAAAAAGCCAATTTGACCTACTTTTAGCTACTTTTTCCGGCCAAATAGTTCAAATTTCAAGCGAATTTCGTAAAAAAAACAATAAAACAGGGACTATTACCCATAGAAGTCAGACATTTTGCATAAAATCGACGATTTATAGCAAGAAAATCCAAAATATCTGGCTAACTTCCAAGAAAATCAACTAAAACGAGCTTAAATAGGCTAAATCGACGTATTTTGACGAAAAAAGGACATTTGAGCTATTAAAAAGCCAATTTGACCTACTTTTAGCTATTTTTTTCGGCCAAATAGTTCAAATTTCAAGCGAATTTAGTAAAAAAGCAATAAAACAGGAACTATTACCCATAGAAGTCAGACATTTTGCATAAAATCGACGATTTATAGCAAGAAAATCCAAAATATCTGGCTAACTTCCAAGAAAATCAACTAAAACGAGCTTAAATAGGCTAAATCGACGTATTTTGACGAAAAAAGGCAATTTGAGCTATTAAAAAGTCAATTTGACCTACTTTTAGCTACTTTTTTCGGCCAAATAGTTCAAATTTCAAGCGAATTTCGTAAAAAGCAATAAAACAGGGACTATTACCCATAGAAGTCAGACATTTTGCATAAAATCGACGATTTATAGCAAGAAAATCCAAAATATCTGGCTAACTTCCAAGAAAATCAACTAAAACGAGCTTAAATAGGCTAAATCGACGTATTTTGACGAAAAAAGGACATTTGAGCTATTAAAAAGCCAATTTGACCTACTTTTAGCTACTTTTTTCTGCCAAATAGTTCAAATTTCAAGCGAATTTCGTAAAAAAGCAATAAGACAGGGACTATTACCCATAGAAGTCAGACATTTTGCATAAAATCGACGATTTATAGCAAGAAAATCCAAAATATCTGGCTAACTTCCAAGAAAATCAACTAAAACAAGCTTAAATAGGCTAAATCGACGTATTTTGACGAAAAAAGGACATTTGAGCTATTAAAAAGCCAATTTGACCTACTTTTAGCTACTTTTTTCTGCCAAATAGTTCAAATTTCAAGCGAATTTCGTAAAAAAGCAATAAGACAGGGACTATTACCCATAGAAGTCAGACATTTTGCATAAAATCGACGATTTATAGCAAGAAAATCCAAAATATCTGGCTAACTTCCAAGAAAATCAACTAAAACGAGCTTAAATAGTCTAAATCGACGTATTTTGACGAAAAAAGGAAATTTGAGCTATTAAAAAGCCAATTTGACCTACTTTTAGCTACTTTTTTCGGCCAAATAGTTCAAATTTCAAGCGAATTTCGTAAAAAAGCAATAAAACAGGGACTTTTACCCATAGAAGTCAGACATTTTGCATAAAATCGACGATTTATAGCAAGAAAATCCAAAATATCTGGCTAACTTCCAAGAAAATCAACTAAAACGAGCTTAAATAGTCTAAATCGACGTATTTTGACGAAAAAAGGAAATTTGAGCTATTAGAAAGCCAATTTGACCTACTTTTAGCAACTTTTTTCGGCCAAATAGTTCAAATTTCAAGCGAATTTCGTAAAAAAGCAATAAAACAGGGACTATTACCCATAGAAGTCAGACATTTTGCATAAAATCGACGATTTATAGCAAGAAAATCCAAAATATCTGGCTAACTTCCAAGAAAATCAACTAAAACGAGCTTAAATAGGCTAAATCGACGTATTTTGACGAAAAAAGGACATTTGAGCTATTAAAAAGCCAATTTGACCTACTTTTAGCTACTTTTTTCGGCCAAATAGTTCAAATTTCAAGCGAATTTCGTAAAAAAGCAATAAAACAGGGACTATTACCCATAGAAGTCAGACATTTTGCATAAAATCGACGATTTATAGCAAGAAAATCCAAAATATCTGGCTAACTTCCAAGAAAATCAACTAAAACGAGCTTAAATAGGCTAAATCGACGTAATTTGACGAAAAAAGGACATTTGAGCTATTAAAAAGCCAATTTGACCTACTTTTAGCTACTTTTTTCTGCCAAATAGTTCAAATTTCAAGCGAATTTCGTAAAAAAGCAATAAGACAGGGACTATTACCCATAGAAGTCAGACATTTTGCATAAAATCGACGATTTATAGCAAGAAAATCCAAAATATCTAGCTATCTTCCAAGAAAATCAACTAAAACGAGCTTAAATAGGCTAAATCGACGTATTTTGACGAAAAAAGGACATTTGAGCTATTAAAAAGCCAATTTGACCTACTTTTAGCTATTTTTTTTGGCCAAATAGTTCAAATTTCAAGCAAATTTAGTAAAAAAGCAATAAAACAGGAACTATTACCCATAGAAGTCAGACATTTTGCATAAAATCGACGATTTATAGCAAGAAAATCCAAAATATCTGGCTAACTTCCAAGAAAATCAACTAAAACGAGCTTCGTTTAGGTCTTTAGGTTTCATACAACGTATTGTAGTCCCTAAAGGTTCTCTTAATCTAACTAAAAATGTTTTTAGTGCTAAGTTTGAATAAAATTCTTTTTTTGTTTTAATTGATGCATCGTTGTTATCATGTGCATCGATATAAGAACAAATAAGGTTCAATAAATTTAAAACTTTATCATAAAATTGTTGAGGAATTTCATTCATTTGTTGTAACATAACAAGGTCTCGATTTAAACAGGCCTCGTCGCGTTGATCAGCAAAATTATTATACAATGTTGTTTTTAATTCTGCGAACGTTTTTACATCTTGAATATCTACAACTAATTTTGCATTTTCGGTTAATTTTAAAATTAGCGAATTTAGTATAAAGATATTCAAGAAATTTTGGGTATTATTTCGGTCATAGAAATTATTAATTATAGATTTACAAGTACTTAGATATCTATTCAGTTCATTAGGGTTTCCATTAAATTGAGGAACACAATTTAAATATTCAGCTTTGAATTCCATTTTCTTATTGTTATTATTATTACTATTATTTATAATTTTATTATTATTTGAATTATCAGTAGAAGTACCCTGAGTCTCTAATTGATTTTCGCTCAAATTAGAGTTTACTTGGGTTTCTATTTGATTCTCTAATGATAAGCTCGAAAAAAGGGATTCTAAAGACATCTACTTACATTAACACACCAAAAATATTCATTTCTCTGGGAATTTTAATTCTTCTTGAACTTCAATTCTTCATTAGGACCAATCACCAGTATATCTTGGAGATTCAGATTCTTCTGGACTGCCAATTATTCTTTAAGACGAATCACTAATATTTTCACTATCGATGTGGCAGATCCTACCGACTGCGCCAATTTTATCTTTCCACTTTTTTTATTATTAAAAAATTAATTTTACTTCAATTATCTTATTTATTTATTTTTAATTTAAAATTTACAATCTTTAATATTCTCTTAAGATTGTGTCTACTTCTAATGCTCTCTTAACTACGAGTCAACTATTAATCCTCCCCTCCCTTTTATACCATAGTATTTATACTAAATTTATGATGACGTATTATCCCCTCTCTTTTATAATATTTATTCTAGAATTTATGATTAAATGATGATTAGTGTCTATAATGACTATTGTTCGAAGAAAAACTGCAAGAACAGCAAAAAGTATTGTTACAAGAAAAATCATGATCTGAATACAATCATTGTTTCTATTAAAAAAATGATGACATAAATAATATTATTGTTCTAATTACTATAAGTGGAGTATTGTTTAAGAAAAGTGCTTATTATAATAAAATGATTATTTTCAAGGATATAATTCATGTTAGAAATTTATTATTGTTGAGTAAAATAACATTATAAACATCCATTTCTTTGAACAAATATTTGAAAATATTGATAATTTCTTGATTGTTCAGTAGTTCTTCAATGATTATAAAATATTTTCCATGTACATATAAATTGTTTTGATTTAATAATTTTATAATTGATTGTTGTGATTTTTTATAATTTTAATCTATAATTACATAAAAGTTACATTTGATTGTTAAATTTAGTTCATTCTCTAGTCGACTAAATCCACTATAATTATGAATAATATCCGATTGTTGATTTTCAAACATCATTTTGTAATTTTCAAACTTCACACTAGATGTTGCATATGTAATTTGTTGATAATGGTCGTTAACAGAGAAATTAAATTGTAAACTTATGGAGGATTTCAATAATATTAAAATTATTGACACAATTTTCAGCATTTTGAAATTTCAAGAACTAAATTTCTATCTAAATCCAATATGTATGTGTGGATGTAAATACTGAACACATTAAAATGACGCAAAGTGTAATGTTGAACATCGATATATACTTACATATGTACCTACATACATACAATATTCATTTTTGTGTCTTATTAATTTTTAACAACTGATCACAAATATAGTTTTGTTGATGTGTTTTTAATGACTATATTACTTATACAGGGTGATTCATGTCAGAAGAAAGTTCTTATGGTAGCTCCTATTGTTTGTCAAGTGATTCTAAAAATATTTAAAAGATTTATCGGGTACCTAGTCCCTTCAAAACATTGTAAACAAAATTTGAATCTGGGAGCTCATTTGGAATTTGGTCAAAAAACTTTTAGACAAGGTCGCGGTTTTTATAAAAAAGCTAAGCACGCAAAACGACTACAAATTACTCGAGGATCCTCCCAACATTAAGTTTTTCGTTTTCTCTGTTGCATTTTAGAGAAAATCCGAAATATTCTCACCTGCTTCAGAATAAAATGGAGGATGTAAAAAGGAAAAAATCAATGTTGAGTGTATCCTCGAGTCATTCTTGTTGGAATAAATAATCAACAATGTTAAAATAACAATCAAAGTTAAAATAACACTCAACTATGTTAAAAAGGAAATCAGCAGAGACAGCATTTTTGCGAGTAAACAAGATAACGTACATGTTTACCAGTATAGTCTATAAGCTGATATTGTAAAGACAAGACGTATCTTTATCGTTCACTTGAATTTGTAATTTGTATAATCTTTTGTTTTCTTGTTAAATAAATCGTTCTAATTCACAATTGCATACTGAAACATCGATTCCACTTTAATAAAATCCCAACAATTCTAAGTTAGTTTGCGTGTTTATCTCTTTTTTGAAAATCTCCACTTTTCCAAGACCAGCGTTTTTTTTGACCAACTTGCAAATGGGCTACAAGGTTCAAATTTTGCTAAGATGTCCTTCAGGGACTGCCTTATGGATCCCTGAAATATTTTCCAAATTGCTTGTCGAATAATGGGAGTTGCTATAAGAACTTCAAGTCCTACAAGAATCATTCCGTATAGACGTGTGGATGTATGTAAATAGCAAATGTTTACTAACTCTATTATAGAGCTTTTATGTCTTCTAATACATCATCAATCATTCAGTTTTAAATGGGCTTATTCAATGTACTCTAATTTTTATTTTTATATTTTACGAATCGATAGGAAATTGAATATACTCGTTGCCAAAGAACTGTTATATTCGAGTACTAAGGAGTAAACTTATAGTGTCAATTAAAGGAAATTCCACATTATGAATTTAGGGAGTTAGACAAAAATACCAATATGGAATTACCAATTAGAATTCTAGAATTGTGGAGTATCTGGGATTTAATTGGTTTTTTTATGTTGCTCATTTTGTTGTGTAAGAGTCAGTGTAAAACTTGGTTGGTGTGTACAATCACAGGAAAAGTAGTATTGCACAGTTTTTCGTATATATTACCTCTCATTACATTGATATATATAAGGTCTGTATAATAGAATTTACCAACTAGGTAAACATTTATAATTTCTATTGTTTCCGTTTCTGTTTTTCATTTGTAAAAATTTTAATTGTAGCCCTGAAGAAGCAGCAAATAAAGCTGCGAAACTGTTGGCGTAGTGATTTGTTTATTTAAACTTTCCAATCACTTTATATATACCTCCATTATCAAATCAATAATTTTCTTGTCTAATGTTATGATAATATTTCCATTATTAACATTAGATTTTAATCAGAAATTTTTTTTGTTGGTAATGGTTTATAAAATTTTTATTTTTAATTTATGTGCTCGCCATTATCCCGTGTGTCATAAAGGATAAATGAATTTTAAAAGTGGATGTTAGATTTGCTTGCTCCGCTATTGTTACTCGTAACTGTGAAATTTTATAAATGTCATATGAAACCTATTTATACAAACAAAGCTATGTTGATTTTTATTTATGAAAAACTAACATCATTAACAATATGGTATGATCATACCTTGAAAGATGTGCAGGCCTGCTTCGCTCTTCTTGTGGTAAGACAATAGAGAGATGCGATTTATAAGAAGGTGCTTGACACAATCCTATCGTCGCATTCTAACATAGTACAATCACTGACTATCCCGTGTTCGTGTTTACCTCATTTTCTCCTATATGTTTTGCTAATTCTTATATATGTAAAGGTTGAAAGAAAAATTTCTGGATTTATTCAAAAGTGGATGACTCTTCTTTAAATTAACATTATTGTTGTTGTTGATGATGATAGTGCTATTTTTGTTTGTATCAGTATTATTGCATTATTCTAAATGGGATCACTGCCTCTATTATCACTAAAAATTCTGTTCACAATTTCGATTTATAATTAATAGATTCTTCTATATGCCTTAGCTGACGACTTGCATCCTTTATGTCTTTTTAAGCAAGTTAAGTTTGCACCCGTGTCAACTAATATGGTGGCAGACGACCGCCGAAAACAGTGTCCGGTACATTCCTTTGGGATTTGGAAACTTAAATAATTTGCTACAGTTTGTGGTAATTTACCAAATGTATTAATTCCCCACAGCTTGTCCAATTTCCTTACCATTGTTAAATTAAAAAAAAAATCGTGGGCTATTAAAATTAGGCGGGCGATACGCAATACATATACCGACCATACCGTAAAGGTTTTTTTTTGTTTTACACATTTCTGTGAAATACGCAAAAAAACGTTTTTAAGGAAATAATCTGTATTTTTCTCGTTCGATTAATCGATTAAACATTAATGAGAAATCAGTGATGCACAAAAGTGAAAATTTTTTTGAGGTCGAACTTCAGTGGATCAAAATATAAACGTGATATTCAAAAACTTTGAAAAATCTATCTGAGCTTAGTATTAAGCCGGGATCAGACGACTGGTGTACTTGGCAAATATTTGTTACTGGTACATACTTGACATGTCGTGTGATTAGTTTACTTGTACAATTATTTGTCACTGGTGAATACTGGTCCGTTTCCCGTCGTCTGTCGGTAAAAATAGCACAAGTCAAAGAGATCACAAGTATTATCAACCCCATCAACGTTGTACAAATTCGCTGTAGAATTTTTTTTTTCTTTCGTGTGAGGGAAAACATGGTGTACTGGCGTATACTTGCCAAGTATACCAATATTGGTGTATTTGTCAAGTACACCAGTCGTCTGATTCCGGCTTTAGTCTAAGCATTCCATAAACCAAATTTTAGGCAAATTTGTCGTTAAGGTTTTGAAAACAAGTGAAAAAAACATGTTTTTTGGACTATTTTATTTTTTATCTTGAAAATGAGACGACAGATTTTGTTTAAACTTTCTTATCATATCCGAGTTAGTTATATATAAATAAAAAAATCTCCAAAGGCAGCAAGTACCTTATATAGCGAATTTTTTTATGTATCTACATACTGAAATATTAATTGCAAAACATTCTTATGATACTGACAATTAATATATTTTAATAACATTGAATCAACTAATCTTAAATTCATTTCCCGATGTTATTTTAATATTTCTGATTTTTATTGAAAAATACTTTTAATCCACAAACAATAAGAAACACTAATACATTCATATTAATTAAATATTTGTAAACAACGGTGTATTAATTAATTAATGAATTAAAGATTGAGAATAACCTCAACGAAAGAAAGAACTGATAAGCCTTATCACCGTTATGCAACCAAGAAAAGCGTGGGACCAGGTGGGAATCGAACCCACGACCTTTAGATTGCCGGTCTAATATTCTCCCATCTGAACTACTGGGCCACTACCGATCTTGGTTGCTTTTATACTATCAGAATAGACGGCGGCGCATTGCGCACTTTATTGCCGTTTATTCCACGTCAAAGTTAATAGTGTTTACATTTCTTGGACGCCACCCGACTAACATATTAATTAAATATTTGTAAACAACGGTGTATTAATTAATTAATGAATTAAAGATTGAGAATAACCTCAATGAAAGAAAGAACTGATAAGCCTTATCACCGTTATGCAACCAAGAAAAGCGTGGGACCAGGTGGGAATCGAACCCACGACCTTTAGATTGGCGGTCTAATATTCTCCCATCTGAACTACTGGGCCACTACCGATCTTGGTTGCTTTTATACTATCAGAATAGACGGCGGCGCATTGCGCACTTTAATGCCGTTTATTCCACGTCAAAGTTAATAGTGTTTACATTTCTTGGACGCCACCCGACTAACATATTAATTAAATATTTGTAAACAACGGTGTATTAATTAATTAATGAATTAAAGATTGAGAATAACCTCAATGAAAGAAAGAACTGATAAGCCTTATCACCGTTATGCAACCAAGAAAAGCGTGGGACCAGGTGGGAATCGAACCCACGACCTTTAGATTGCCGGTCTAATATTCTCCCATCTGAACTACTGGGCCACTACCGATCTTGGTTGCTTTTATACTATCAGAATAGACGGCGGCGCATTGCGCACTTTAATGCCGTTTATTCCACGTCAAAGTTAATAGTGTTTACATTTCTTGGACGCCACCCGACTAACATATTAATTAAATATTTGTAAACAACGGTGTATCAATTAATTAATGAATTAAAGATTGAGAATAACCTCAATGAAAGAAAGAACTGATAAGCCTTATCACCGTTATGCAACCAAGAAAAGCGTGGGACCAGGTGGGAATTGAACCCACGACCTTTAGATTGCCGGTCTAATATTCTCCCATCTGAGCTACTGGGCCACTACCGATCTTGGTTGCTTTTATACTATCAGATCGGTAGTGGCCCAGTAGTTCAGATGGGAGAATATTAGACCGGCAATCTAAAGGTCGTGGGTTCGATTCCCACCTGGTCCCACGCTTTTCTTGGTTGCATAACGGTGATAAGGCTTATCAGTTCTTTCTTTCATTGAGGTTATTCTCAATCTTTAATTCATTAATTAATTAATACACCGTTGTTTACAAATATTTAATTAATATGTTAGTCGGGTGGCGTCCAAGAAATGTAAACACTATTAACTTTGACGTGGAATAAACGGCATTAAAGTGCGCAATGCGCCGCCGTCTATTCTGATAGTATAAAAGCAACCAAGATCGGTAGTGGCCCAGTAGTTCAGATGGGAGAATATTAGACCGGCAATCTAAAGGTCGTGGGTTCGATTCCCACCTGGTCCCACGCTTTTCTTGGTTGCATAACGGTGATAAGGCTTATCAGTTCTTTCTTTCATTGAGGTTATTCTCAATCTTTAATTCATTAATTAACTAATACATTCGTTTGAAGTTTACTGTTTGTCTAATACGTCCAATCAAGGCCTGCTTGATTTTTTCAAGCGAAATTCTCTAGCAGGCCTTGCGTCTAATATTAACTGTCAAAATTAGTTACCACCCCGCGATATTCAATTTTTTTTCTAATATCAATTGTCAGAACACGTAGCCACCTGAGATAAACGATTTTACTGCTTATACTCAAAAAAGCGATTTTTGCATTTTTCTTGCGATCCAATGAACCGATTTTGATGATTTTTTTCTGGGTCATAGAGGATCGACGGCTCTACTGTTATTTTAATTTTCATCAAAATCTAAGCAAATGTAATATTGAAAATGATTTTTTTTAACATTTCTTCAGCTCTTATTCCAAAAGTGTTTTTCTAACATTTTATTGATTGCCAAAATTATCTTAATACAACACGACTTCATCGGTTGGAAGCCAGTTACTTATTCTTCTACAATTAGTTACAATTTCTAAAGTTAAGTTGATGTTCTACTTAAAATTGCTGACCAGTTTGGTGTTGGTCAATTGTTGTATTAGTTCTATTGTTATATTAATGTACAAATTCTTAGGTGATGAACAAATACTTGAAACAAAGTAGTTTTGAAATACTCTATTTCTTTATCGGATCATCAACCCTTAATCAGTACATTACAGGCCAACGAACTCATCCAAGCTATGCCAAAGACCGATTTTTGTACCAAGTTTCATTAAGATTGGTGTATTTTTACGGCAGTTATCGTGGGTATACATATATAAATATATATATATATATATATATATATATATATATATATAGTATATATATATATATATATATATATATATATATATATATATATATATATATATATATATATAAATATATATATATATATATATATATATATAAAAATTTTAACGAACGGTGGATATGGGTTCCTGAGGTCCCAAAACGAACTTCTGTGCAAAAATTTTTCGGAAATTCAAAAGTGAGGATCTCGTCATTAGCTAATTTTTTTTAAAAAAAATTCGCTAAAAATCGAAATAGGTGTATTTAATGTTATTATACGCTTGAAACCAAGTGTAGGGCATAGAATCATCAATTAAAATTGATATAAACGAAATTATTTAACATAAACATCAATCTTTTTCCAGAAAACGCATTTTAAAATTATAATTTATAAATTCCGCCATATTGCCCTCAAAGAAAATAAAGCGATCTGTGAATGTGGATAAAACTATAGATATAAAAGATGTGGTGGAGAAAGCGCCATCTAACGAGTGCGGCTCCGGTTGTTTCTCAACCTTGAATGACTGAATTTCTAGCTTAATAAAATATATTATTTTATCCATTATAATTCAATGTGAATGCTACAGTTGCCGCGGCACACGTTCTCTTATATTTATAATAATTGAGCTGCCAGGACAATGATTCTTTATTATTTGTTACGACTATCTCGGTTAATTACCAACGTCTGCTCATCAACTAGTGTTGTACAATATACAGGGTGTTTGATCTATTTAAGGTCAATTCTATGAAACTCCTATTAGTCGACCAGCGATTTAAAAAATATTTTAAGGATTTGTAAGGGGGTCCTTAAAGAATATTTCAGCAAAATTAGAACCTCGTAGCTTATTTTCAAGTTTGTCAAAAATTGCTCGTTTCTGATGATGCTGCGATTTTCAAAAACAAGCTTAACACTCGAAGCGACTAAGACAAGTAAGTAAAGCTAGGTGCATGGGAAAGTTAACGACTCTTGAGCGAGAAATACCCGTTCTTTTAGTTGTGTTAAACAAGCTTTCTCCATCTTAAAGGGAAGAGGGTGGGCCCATGAGAGTTGGCTGTGTTTACAATTTGTAATATGTGTAGACTTGATCTAACTGAATACTAAGCAATTTTATTTTAACAATAATATAACAATTTTGAAAAATTAAAATAAATGTTTATTTAAAAAAATATAATATAATAATAATAATGATAAGAACACTAATACTAATAATAAAAAAATTAATTAAATTAATAACGGGTATTGCCCCCCTGTTTTACAATTACAGCCTGCAGTCTTGATTGCATTGATGAAATCAAATTGGCAACTGTTTCAGCTGTAATGTTTTCCCAAGCCGATTCAATTGCTCCCCAAAGCTCCTCTGCATTACGCGGGCGGAAATTTCTATGGTAGATTTGTCTTACCATTAACGCCCATACATTTTCTATGGGATTTAGATCAGGACTTTTTGGCGGCCAAGGCATAAGACATATTTGCTTTTCTAGTAACCAGTCCTTCACCACCCTGCTAGTATGCACGGGGCTATTGTCCTAATAAAATTTCAAAAGCACGGTTAATTTTTTGTTATTTATCGTATAATAAAATGACTTACGTGTTGAAAAATAAAATTTTCACCATGTCTCTGAGAGACTGACGGTAGCATTATGTTCTCTAAAATATCTTTATAATGGCTACCTGTCAGCCTCTCATCGACATGCCAGCAAACACCAGTGCCCTGGGCGCTGATCCACCCCCATACATGGACTGAAAATCGTCCACTCTGCCGCGAGGGACTTACAAATTTTTCCCCATGACGGGTGTTATGCGGCCGATACACTCGCACCAGGCCCTTGTATGAAGACTGAAAAATTTTTTCGTCAGAAAAGATGACCTGGTCCCAAAATCCTCCTTCTAGCGCTATATATTCGCGGGCGAAATTCAGTCTTTTTTGTTTGTGGTTATTATTTAATTCTGGCTTTGTAGCAGCCACATAACATCCCAACTCAGACTCCCCAATTCGCCTGCGAGCAGTCCATTTTGATCCCGGGAAGTTTGTGATGCGAGACGCCTCAACTGCATTGGAAAAGGGATTATCCCTTAAATATTGCACGGTTTGGTGTTGATCGAATATTTTTTTAATTTTGAAGACACATGTGTTACGGATGTTCATTTGCTGTGCTATTACACCCATTGAAAAGCCATTCTCTAGTTTTGAAATTACCATAGCTCTCTGCATGTCAGTCAAATGTGGTGACATATTCAAAAATTGACAAATTACAAATGACCAAAACAGTTTAAAAAAATAATAACCCGAATAATAGGTTTAAAACAATACAACACAAAAACTATCGGGTATAATCACTGCCAAAATGAATATGTATTAAAAAAAAATCGAATTTAATAGGTATACGAATTTACTCTGCACGGTTCAGAACTGTACTGAAGAATAAATTTTTGAATTTTGGAAATGCAGAAACACTATAATAATAACTATAATAATTGAAAAGCAACTACCTACCTGCTTTAAAAAACATAACGACAACAGGATGTTTTAACAAATTCGTTATCGGCATTAGAAGTTTTCAAACAATCGGCAATTTCTTTGAATAATATAATACTACTATCTAAGTATACATATAATCCTAACGGCTCAAAATGAGTATAAATCAAAGAATACATTATAGTTATAACAAAAGGGGTTGTAAATGCTGTTTGTACAGGTTTTTTACCGGAACTTTTTGAATGTTCATTTTTAATAGATAAGCCCAAATCATTGTTTCCTGGGGAATTTGGAGATTCCAAATTTTGTTGTTTTTGTAGTGTTAATAGATTATCACACTGGGACGCAGGTATAATCTGTCGACTTTGGATACAGTTGTTACGCAGGATTTTTGCTAAATTGGTAGATTAAAGAAAAAAAGAATATAATTTTCAATTTTTAATTTAATATTTTAATAAATTTTCACTTACTTTTGACATTTCAATGCTAATTTAAATTGATTGCTTGTAATAACTGGCCTTTTAATAGCGTATCTTGCAAAACGTTTAATTTCTGAAACACCAATAAACTCAATGAAACTTATATTTACTAAATATTTACTAAATATTTGTAAACAAACGGTTTTATTAATTATAATTAAGAACAACAATTCATAAAGAATTTTTAAACAGCGTTATCACCGCTATGCAACCAAGAAAAGCGTGGCACCAGGTGGGAATCGAACCCACGACCTTCAGATTGCTGATGTTCTTCCAGGGTTCGATTCCCACCTGGTGCCACGCTTTTCTTGGTTGCATAGCGGTGATAACGCTGTTTAAAAATTCTTTATGAATTCTTGTTCTTAATTATAATTAATAAAACCGTTTGTTTACAAATACTTAGTAAATATATTAATCGGGTTGCGTCCTATAAGGTAAACGTTAATTTGGCTTTAACGAAGAAGACGGAATTAAGTGCGCGAATGCGCCGCCGTCATTCAGATCGTTCTAAAGCAGCCAAGATCGGTAGTGGCCCAGTTGTTTAGATGGAAGAACATCAGACCGGCAATCTGAAGGTCGTGGGTTCGATTCCCACCTGGTCCCACGCTTTTCTTGGTTGCATAGCGGTGATAACGCTGTTTAAAAATTCTTTATAAATTGTTGTTCTTAATTATTATCAATGAAACTTATTCATAAAATTACATAAAAATATATGGAACGTAACACACCTTATTATCATTTTTTTACACCGTTGATGTCTTATTCAGTTGTTCGACTTTACTTAAATCCTCGATATGACTTTCGTGTATAGTGATGGGATATCGCACGGCTGAGCTATGATATTCTCTATGAGCATAACACCAACTGCAACCATAATAACCACTGTATTGATAACGGTACTGTACAACCCGTTTAGCAACAGAGTATATACATATTAAAAGACAATGAAATTTTAAATTTTTTTCTACTTTTGTAATACCCAAATTCATTGTTAATCCGCGTGTCATGAGATGTTCTGCGTTTTCGAAAAATTTGGACAAATAAAGTTTCATCAATTCCGGACGTGGTTCCTTCGCTGTTAAAAACATCCCACCAAGAATCATACCTTTTGTTCGAATTACTAGCGGCAGTTCATTGATTTATAACTGTATCGGCCAAATGCTGAAAGTAGAGCTTTTAAATGGTGGTGCACCATCAGTCTTAACATTATACTTTAATGTTTGTGGGGAATGAAGTTGTAGATGTTTATATAAGTGTGAATCATAAATATCACGAATTATTTTGGTTTTTTACTGTATTCGTCTTCTAATGTTTTCAGTAACTCTTGTATATTCTTTCCATTTAAGAGTATCTTGCCATAAATTAATTAGAGCTTTCAGATGTTAATCTGTACTTAGTTTGACAATTTTTACATTTAACCGATACTTTTTAGCGAATTTTTTTAAAAAAAATTAGCTAATGACGAGATCCTCACTTTTGAATTTCCGAAAAATTTTTGCACAGAAGTTCGTTTTGGGACCTCAGGAACCCATATCCACCGTTCGTTAAAATTTATATATATATATATATATATATATATATATATATATATATATATATATATATATATATATATATATATGTATATCCACGATAACTGCCGTAAAAATACACCAATCTTAATGAAACTTGGTACAAAAATCGGTCTTTGGGATAGCTTGGATGAGTTCGTTGTCCAGACTGGTAGGGCCAACACTTTTGGAATAAGAGCTGAAGAAATGTTAAAAAAAATCATTTTCAATATTACATTTGCTTAGATTTTGATGAAAATTAAAATAATAGTAGAGCAGTCCATTCTCTATGACCCAGAAAAAAAATCATCAAAATCGGTTCATTGGATCGCAAGAAAAATGCAAAAATCTCTTTTTTGAGTATAAGCAGTAAAATCACGTATCTAAGATGGCTATGTGTTCTGACAATTGATATTAGAAAAAAAAATTGAATATCGCGGGGGTAACTAATTTTGACAGTTAATATTAGACGCAAGGCCTGCTAGAGAATTTCGCTTGAAAAAATCAAGCAGGCCTTGATTAGACGTATTAGATAAACAACAAACTTCTTCAAACGAGTCAAATTTTATTAGTGTTTCTTATTGTTTGTGGATTAAAAGTATTTTTCAAATAAAATACCATCGGGAAATGAATTTATTAGTTGATTTAATGTTATTAAAATATATTAATTGTCAGTGTCATAAGAATGTTTTGCATTTAATATTTCAGTATGTAGATACATAAAAAAATTCGCTATATAAGGTACTTGCTACCTTTGGAGATTTTTTCATATTTTGATTGTTTTTATGTGTTGTCAATAATGTATTGCAGGTTTCACAATAGAAGTGACTATTTATTTTGGATTTTGGGGGATCATATGGTTTTGCTCGTGCATAGTGTGATGCATTCATGGCACAAATTCCGGACCAGCCAACACCTTAACAAAATCTATTAAGTCATCTTCATCCCGCCATGTTAATAATTTTTTTATTACAGAAAACACTGTAATCATTAGCAAAACGTCTGAAATTTGAAGTTGTGTTTGAAGAAACATCATTGTACTACCATGCATACATATGATCAGTATTAAATTGTGTTTGAATATTCGATATATTATTCAAATCGTTATTATAATTTCTATTAGAACCAGCGTTAGACATTTGAATAGTATCATTAGCAGACTAGCTATCACTATCACAATCAAATGAATCGCTGCTTTCGTAGTCATATATGAACTACAATAATCTTTTCAGAACCTCTATTGAAATTATTGTTAGGTGTACTATTAGAATTATTTCTTTCCGTAAATATTAATTTTTTAGAGGTGGTTTAACAGTTAATATTTTCTTCTTTCATTTTGACACAATTTTGTAATGCCAGCTGCGAAGTGCGGTCCCAACGATATAAGCGTTCGTCTTGATACTCGTCATGGATTATAATTAGGTAATAAATATTGTTTATTCACTCTTTGTTTCTATTGGGTGCCATTTATTTCTACGAAATCACAAATTTTTTAATTTTATTTGTGGAAATTTCTTTAAAAAATATTGAATACGGGACTGGCGGCCTGTTAAACGTTGACAATAGATACCGCATAAGAAAGGACCACTACCTATCTTGATCATAGACAATATACTAATTAAGTATTTAGTATAATTTGTGTATGGTCATGATTGATAGAATTCTAAAATTATTACTTGACTTTCTAAGGTGGGTGTTTTACGAATTCACTAAGTTCTGAATTCTACTATACGATACACATACAAGCTGAGTTTATGTAATGTAACGCATAATTGTCATTACTTTATTATTTATGAAAATTTCGAAAAACGCCGAAAATTTTTGAAAAAAGAATTCATAAAGTTTGCAAGATTTTCACAAATTCTCTACCCGAAAATACGATAATAAATAGGGAGTGCTGTACAAAAAAATTGATGATGACGTAATTTCTTCGCAATGGGAATTGGTAGAGCCGTTTTGGCTTAGTCACAATTAATTAATTAAAAAAAAGTTACCTGTCACCTGTCAGGACATTTTTAGAAATTCTCATAGATAAAAAAGTAGTGACTTTGAATTGAGTATTTATTGCTTAAATATTGACAAAAATTTGGAACGGAAATAGTATTCGAAATTGTCGGATATACAATTATTATTTTATATTCGTATTCCGATCCGAAATAATAAAGTACTACAAGAAATATATTGTATGTAAACTTACAAATATTTGTTTATTTTTCACGGCAAGTTTTTTTTCAGAATTGTTTTGATATCGGTTGATTCAGTGTTTTGTATTAAATTTTAAACGTTTTTCCTTCAGTACATAAATCTTGTAAATATACTGGTGGAACCTTAAGCCTTTCTGATCATAATTCTTTTTTCAGGACTTCTAAAGTCTCTATATAGATAAAAAATGACATGAAACTATAATTGCATTGTATTTAGTCAAAATATTTAGTTGTACAATACGGGGTGTTTGGTCTAAATATGGGGAGTTCTAAGAAACTCCCATTAGTCGACGAGCGATTCGAAAAATATGTCAAGGATTTGTAGGAGGGTCTTTAAAAACATGGCAGCAAAATTGAAGCCTTGTAGAACTTTTGAAAGTTGGTCAAAAAACTCTCATTTCTGACGATGTAGTGATTTTCAAAAAGATCTCCAAAGGCAGCAAGTACCTTATATAGCGATTTTTTTTATGTATCTACATGCTGAAATATTAAATGCGAAACATTCTTATGATACTGACAATTGATATATTAAATTTTAATAACATTGAATCAACCAATAAATTCATTTCCCAATGTTATTTTAATATTTATGATTTTTATTGAAAAATACTTTTAATCCACAAACAATAAGAAACACTAATAAAATTTCACTCGTTTGAAGTTTGTTGTTTGTCTAATACGTCTAATCAAGGCCTGCTTGATTTTTTCAAGCGAAATTCTCTAGCAGGCCTTGCGTCTAATATTAGCTGTAAAAATTAGTTGCCCTCTGCGATATTGAATTTTTTTTCTAATATCAATTGTCAGAACATATAGCCATCTGAGATACTCGATTTTACTGTTAATACTCAATAAAGATATTTTTGCATTTTTCAAGCGATCCAACGAACCGATTTTGATGATTTCTTTCTTAGTCATAGAGAATGGTCGGCTCTACTGCTATTTTAATTTTCATCAAGATATAAGCAAATGTAATATTGAAAATGATTTTTTTTAACATTTCTTCAGCTCTTATTCCAAAAGTGTTGGCCTTACCGGTCTGGCAAACCAACTCATCCAAGCTATAGCGAAGACTGATTTTTGTACCAAGTTTCATTAAGATTGGACCATTTTTACGGCAGTTATCGTGGGTATACATATACAGGGTGAGCCAAGAGGATGGCCACCTAAATGTATAAGAAGTTCTAATTGATGAAACTCTATGAAATTTTGTATATGGCCGTTGTGGCACTTGAACTACCTCTGCAAAATATTTTCGTTGTTCTATCAACCCCCGTTATATAAGGTAGTGCACCCTACTCTCTTATTTTAAATAGAATGGTATATTTTTTATTACATTTTTTGATTCTTTGATGAAATCGAAGGGGACTTTGATAATATGACTTATAGTCTAGCGCTGAAAGTTTTTCAGATATTTCAGCTTTTAGTGCAATTTTAATATATGCAGTGTGTGGTTGAAAAAATCATATTTTTTAAGCTATGGCATTTGAAGTGTTAAAATTTGGAATTTAAGTAGTAAAAATGATGCACTTTTAACCATTTTAAACAGAACTGAATTATCTTTAAGAGTTTAGCTGAAATAATTTCTTCTTTCAGGCAATTTTCAATCTATAATATCTTGCTTATTTTAAATAGAACACCATATTTTTCTTTAAATGTCTAGATAGAGAAAAAAATTCTACATCGAACTATACTAGCATTCCCTATACCTATCTTTGATAATTTTTCAGTTATTCAGAATTTTCAATTTCGTCTAATTTTCTTTCCTGAAATAAAATATAAAACATAGAAGGCTTAGCAAAACAACCTCCAATTCAATTGTCACAATTAAGATGAAATTAATTGATTAAATTTGGACTATCTCAATGAAATAAAATGGAAGAAATTAATAATTAATTAAACGAATATTTATTTCATTTGCTTTTTGTGTATGTTGGATGTCCTATAGTTGTAACAAATACAGGTAAAATATTCAATATTAACGTCATTTGTGATATTTTGTCATTTTGCTAAGCCTTCTATGCATTTCATTGTAGTTGAATTAGGTAGGCATAGGCGACTAGGCGTATTATATTTTCTTTCAAGGGAGGTGATTGGACGAAATCGAAAATTCTGAATAACTGAAAAATTATCAAAAATAGGTATAGGAAATGTTAATACAGTTAGATGCAGAATTCTTTTCTCCATCCAACCATATAAAGAGAAATATGGGGTTCCATTTAAAATAAGCACGATATTATAGTTTGAAAATTGCCTGAAAGAAAAATTCATTTCAGCCAAACGCTAAAAGATATATAAATGCTCTTTAGTTTGATAGAAAGGAAGTTATTTGTGTTATCAGAATTCTAAATTGCAATCTCTTAACTGCAATAGTTTCTATGTTATGAATTTTTTATTTAATCACTGCAAAATTAAAAATTTCATGAAAAGTCAAAATATCTGAAAAACCTTAAGCGCTAAGCCATAGGTCATGTGATCTTAGTCCCCTTCGATTTCATCAAAGAATCTAAAAATGTAATTAAAAATATACCATTCCATTTAAAATAACAGAGTAGGGTGCACTACCCCATATAACGGGGGTTGATAGAACAACGAAAATATTTTCCAGAGGTAGTTCTAGTGCCACAAAGGCCACATATCAAATTTCATAGAGTTTCATCAATTAGAACTTCTTATACTTTTAGATGGCCATCCTCTTGGCTCACCTTGTATATATATATATATATATATATATATATATATATATATATATATATATATATATATATATATATATGTGGATATGGATTCCTAAGGTCCCAAAACGAACTGAAAGGATGCGTTAAATGTCTATTAATTGTTTCCGAAACTTCTTTCAGCGCCAAATGTACCACTGATTGGCTATACCGATTACTATCGACGCACCGTTTATATGTTTCTGTCGCGTAAAATTTTAATGTGATTAATACCTTTTCTTTAATGGTTAGTCCTCTAATTGTAGATGGTTGGATCAAATATGGCATTAATAAATTAATTAATAACAGCACTAAATGCTTAGGTAGTCTATATAAACTCATGAATAATTTGTCATCAATCAAAAATTGATCAAATTGTCGAAGTTATTGTCGCTTAATGACTTCATTTTCAGTTTGTCGCTGTCTATTTCCATTAAGGTATAAGAGTGCAAGCAGCATCTGAAATATGTACCTATGTATATATTTTTAATTATGTCTGGCCTGCGCTGGCGATAATCGCGCAACAATTTTAAATAAATTTACGATCCCCGATTAAATATCAATTATAATTGTAATTTTCTAGATATCAAAGACTATATTTCTATGATACTGAATGATGCAACAGCACATCAAAATCGATTAAGACTAATTTATTAATGATAATGATACGTTTACAACGTCAGACTGCAATTTGATTCGGTCTATAATTTTACGTTAATTGGACAACAACAATACCAGTTGATAGAAATTTTATTGATGACATTTAAAAATTGATTTATTGATGTGTGTTTTTTTTGCAGGTAAAGAAGAATTTTCCTATTTTACAACATTTAGAGCAGCCGATAAAGAATTGCACAATATTCTAAAATGTAGTTAGTTTCAATATAATTCATTTTAACAACATTTCGGCTCGATAAGTGAAAATTCGATATTTGTAACATCTGTTATTTTTTGATAAATTCACAGTTGTCACACATTTACATTATTAATGTCTAAGTTTGCTGAAAAAAGCATTTTGTGCGATGCTCACTACATAATTGTGGCTAAATCTTATGGACGTTTCTCTCAAAAAGTACAGAATGTGTAAAATAAATTTTTGGTCCACAATTATTGAGAAATAATTGCTCTATTTAATGATACTCTTCTGATTTTAGATTATTATGAAAAATTCCTGAATAGTTACGGACTTTCCTGGCGCATCCACCATTTTTAATCTTATAGCTAAACTCTTATGCACATTTTGTTTTAAATAGAAAAATACAATTTTTCTCAAAAAAAGTCAACACATATTCTTATTAGTCTAAAATACTATAAAATTTATGGATAAGTTTGAATCACGTAGTAGGAAGTAACCGTGCAAGATAATTGAATCTTTGTAGTTAATTTTTATTTTGATTAATTCTCTGTTATACTGTAAGAGTTTAGGATGTTCGTGCCTTTAAGCTTAACGCAAAAACACCGTTTTGTTCGATGCTCAATGTGAGGAAATTATAGTAAAATTTGTAGTCATTTTAATTTGAAATTAATAAATATAAAATTTTTAAGATCTTTCCAAATTATCCACGAAGAATTTTTCTATCTAGTAACATTTTTGTTAATACTAAGCTTAATTATTTTCAGTATGAAACATATCCGATTCTCCGGGCGCATCCACCATTCTTACATTTTTTTTCAAATTGATTAGTGCAGTTCAAAATCTTACAAACTAATCGAATATTTGTAGTTTGTGTTATTTTTGGATTGATTGTCTGCCATGCTACAAGAGATTATTTAACTCACACATTTAAGTGTGGCTCAAAACAACATTTCCTTTGATGCTCAATGTGGGAATATTACAGTGAAACTTGAAGTTTAGTCTTTTCGAAATTAATAGCCAGAGATTTTTCACTTTTCCGTTAAAATATTCAGCAACAGATTTTCTATTTCGTGATCTTTTATTGATTTCAGATTTTTGTCATTCAAATGAATTATTTTTGTCATTTTCAATGTCATGCGTTCTCCATTCTCCCTGCGCATCTACCACTTTTAAACATTTTTTATTGATGAGTATTGTTTTTAAAATAATGGAACATTTGCAGTTTGTGTTGTTAGTTTATTAATTACGCCTTATACTGCAAGAGCTCATCATCGTCTTTAGCTTCGAATTCATTATTACAAGTACAAACTAAACATTCGGCCTAAAATATCCGTGAATAACTGTTCTATTTGATGATCTGGTTTTTGATTTTCGGTTACAGTGACATAGCTTATTTAATTAATTTTAAGTTTGAAGTAATCGAGTATTTGCAGCTTGTGCAATTCTTTGATTAATTCTGTGCTATGCTGTAAAAGTTCACAACTGCTCTTACTTTTAAATGCCGTGCAAAAACGGAACTTTGTTTGACGTTCAGTTGGGAAAAATTATGGTAAACTTTGTAGTGCTTCTTCTCTAAAACTACTCCATATAGAAACTCCAATTTCGGTTCAATATATTCGAGAAAGATTGCTTTATATTATCATTTGCAGATAATGTTCGAGTACAGTCATATAGTCGAATTATTTCGATTAATTTCAAAACCGAACTAGATTATCTTGAAAAAAAAATTCTGTAAGCATTCAAAAAATGAAGCTTTGACACACATTTTAGAAGCTTATCCAACGATTTTACAGGAAGAATCCTGTAGTAATTAACAATACATTCATAATTATTTGTATTGTGGACGTGGTTTATATCGATATGTGTGTAAAGATAAAAAATTCAAACATTAATCGATGTGTGTAGATAATACGAGGCATGTTTAGTTGAAAACTGTAATTAAAAAAAATGTAACATTATCATTACAAACAATACACATATAAATTATAGTTATATACCAAACAATAATCTCGTGTTAAAATCAGTTCTTCAATATCATTGAAACAGAATGGATTGTCATCAACCAATTGTCGAATTTCTCCTAAAATTATTCAATATTCTCGGTTTAAATCCAATGAAACAGTTGAATTTATTTAAAATAGTTACATCAATCCTTTTGTTGTTGTTTATATTATGTTTAACTATTTATAAATTATTTAATGACGATGGAATTACATTTGAAAGTTTCGCAGCTATTGTCCAAACGGCAACATCAATCATTCATGTGAGTTTTATTAAAAAAAATTTTGAAAAGAAGACTCGTTAAAATAAAATTATTTCAGACTGTAATGAAGATGATAATTATGATTGTGAATCGCGACAAGATCCGTATGTTGTTGGAGAATACGAATAATCTATTAACAAGCGAACATTTAGATGATCAATTCAAGAGATCGTATCTAAAACAATTAGATTCTATACTATTCTTTTTCAAATGCATTGTAATTTATTGTATGTTATTCGTAATTTTGCAAGCCTTAAAACCAATTCTATTACACAATTTAGCAATGGAATGTTACATACCGAAATCGTTACCGTTTCAACTATTCGCAATAATTAATGTTTACGTTCTAGCTCTTGATTCGTTCAATTCAGCCATTTGTGATCTTTTCGTATATTCAATGATAACATTGATCCGATTACAATACGAGATTTTGAATAAAAGTGTCACTTTATTGAAAATCGGTATAGATAAAAATGTTGTTGTTGAAGAGCGTTTAAAACAATGGGTTAAAAATCATAATTTTGTCCATCGGTGGAGTTTTTGTAATATTTTCAATTTTATTTAAATTAATTGATTTTTTTTTGTTTGTAGACATTTTCGATTACTTCTAGCATTTGCCGAATGGAAACTTTTCTTCTTCTCTCTACTTTTCATCATTATCGTCTGCTTCAATTTATTCATCTTTACAAGGTTACAGTTTTTTGTATAATTTGAAAAATTCAATGAATATTGTGCAAAATTGTTGTAGCGTTGGAAATCATTTGGCAATTTTACAATCAGTCTTGTACATTGCTGCATTGGCAATTGAATTGATTCTATGCTATAGCAACCCGGCTACATATTTAACAGAAGAAGTATGCGAGATTTTCTTCCCAAAATTAATCATTTTTCAAGGCTTCGAAACGTTATTTATTTTGTTTCGGTTCCGTTGTGGTTCACTTAAAAAAAATATACCTACTTATCTATGGCGAAATATTATGAAAACTGCCATTATTTGGCGAGAGATTCGAAAAATATTTCAAGAACTCATACCTGAAGATTATTTTAAAAAAATCAGAACCTCGTAGCTGAAAATTGCTTGTTGTTAGCGATGTCGCGATTTTAAAAAACTAGCTGTACACGCAAAACGACTTAGAATGATTAGAAAACTTTTCCCACATTTTTTTTTCGTTTTTCTTAATTTTACTTTGGAAAACCTGGAAATTTTTTCACATTTTTTCTAGAATGCAATGGGGAAAACAAAAAAAAACAATGTTGGTAGTCATCCTTAGTCGTTTTGCGTGTTTAGTTCATTTTTGAAAATTGCGACTGTGTCCAAAATGAGCGTCTTTTGATCAACTTCTATAACGAGGTTCTAATTTTGCTAAAATGTTATCCACGGACTGCCCCACAAATAGAGCTGTCATAATAATTGACCATTGTTAAGTGGTATGTACGTTTTATCGGTTCAGGTCCGAATTTTGTTCCTGTAAAAATAAGGGTTTGTTTCCGTTTTTGGTTTTCAATTCAGTTCCGAATCATTAATTTGCAAAAAATTTTGAGCTTCACCTTAAAAGATACAACCCACAAGAGATATTTACAGGGTAACTGTTTTAAATACAAAGAAAAAACACCCTTGAACAGGTGACTATTTTTGTAATTTTCTATTAGAAGAGGAATTTTTATGGTAATATATTTTACCATGGGGTAGAAAATTGCAAACAACATAAAAAATGCCATCTAGAACTTCAACTCCTTACAAGGAACGAATCTATACCAACTCGTTTTTAAACCATTAAAAAATATTAAGCCTTTACAGAAAT
Organism: Mylabris sibirica; assembly: GCA_039776855.1. Lineage (NCBI taxonomy): Eukaryota > Metazoa > Arthropoda > Insecta > Coleoptera > Meloidae > Mylabris > Mylabris sibirica. The sequence continues at coordinate 161,432 of CM077840.1, forward strand.
GTTTGCATAAAATGCTGATTTTTCAGGGGTAACTTTACCTTCCAATATTTCTCTTAAACTTAAGTATGGGCACGAACGATAAAATGGCTTCGGATGGTTTACTTCAAGTTTATCTTAAGTACCCTAAAGTATCTATTAATGACTCAATTCCGAAGCAAAGAGAGCAGGGAAGGATCGAAAAAAGAAAAAAATTGAATAAGGTCGTGCTTGAACCGAAAAAACACGGTTTTTGTTTTTAGTTTATCTCCGGGTTTCGTTCCGCCCAAATTTTTTTTTCGCTTTTCGGTTTTCGATTTAGTTCCCGTCGAAGCTCAGTTAGTTTTATCCAACACTGTTGTAATATAAGGTCATAGCTACACTGATTTTAAATAAATAATAAAGTATCTTATAACACACTAATGTGTTATAGAAATTACGCATTGTTATTGGTTACGATGGGGTGTGATGTGTAAGTATTATAATATGGTATACAAACCTGCATGATTTTCTATCACCACGGTATAGAAACAAAATAGTAACTTGTCATGCCAACTAACTTGTCAAATAAATTTATTGGTAAAATAATAATTAAGTTAAATTATCTAATATGGTCCTGAGTTCGGTGTTGGATAAAATTTTGTATAGAACCCTTGAAGTAAGAGGCAAATAAGATGCTCGAGTAGCTAGAGTCCAGCAAGTAAACATTTTCTCTAGCGTTTCATTTGCCCCATAACACACTTATTGTATAATTAACTACATTTAATTCTAGGCATCGAAGACTATATTTTATTTCTACGAAACTGATTGGTATAATTGCACATCGAAATCGATTAGATGTAATTTGATTATAATAATGTCACATCTACAAGAGGAGGTTATTGTCGGTTTCGGACAGATGCTTTCGATTAATTACACGTCAGCAACACAGGTGATGGAGAAAATTTGAAATATGTAGTAGCATGAACATTTTCGAATTTTCGACAATTTAAATGACAAATAGGTATTTAAATTGAGGCTTCTATCATAGTACAACAACTAAGAAAAGCTTAGCTCCCAATGTGCGACTTAAACCCACGACCTTTAGTTTGTACACCAATAACCTAGGTCTGCACAACCAATGGTCGAGGGTTCAAGTCTCACACTGGATGCTAAACTTTTCCTAATTTGCTATACGATGATAAAAGGTTTAATTTAAATATTTAAATGTATATTTAAATATACTTTTTTATTTATGAAAATATTGAAAAACGCGGAGACAGGTAACTTTTTATTTTTAAACTAAGTAAGTGGGACGGAGCCAAAACGAAGAACTGCCATCATTAACATTTTTTGTTTATGTTTTTGTTAAAGTTTGCAAGATTTTCTGTCATCATTATATCCTTGCATCAGGATAGTCTAGGAAACACACAACACCTTTGCAAGCATTGATTTATTGTTGGATTAAGTAGGCGTATGTAGGATTTTGACAAAACTATTGGCAAATATGGCGGATTAAAATGTCAAAAATTAAATTGCAAATTTAAATGAAATTGGAACTTTCAGCTACATGTAAACTGTTAGATAGATCGCATACACTTCAACCTTGCTTCCCATTTTCTCCTGAGGAGTAACCATCCTTAAGATTTTCAGCTTTATTTTTGACAACTACATCCGCCATATTTAGAAATAATTTTGACAAATATTCAAAATACGCCTACTTAATCCAGTAATAAGAAAATGCTTGTAATGCTTATTCAGAGATGTTGTGTTTCTTGTATATTATGCTGATGCATGGGTATTATGATGACAGAAAGTCTTGCAAACTTCAAGAATTCTTTTCTCAAAAATTTACTTATGTAACCCCACATTACTTGTACATATCTGAACGTAGAAAAAAATTCTCCAGCTAAAAATGCAATCAAAATTAGGGAGTGTCATTTAAAAAAATTGTTGATGATGGCAGTTCTTCGCAATAGTAACTGGTAGAGCCGTTTTGGCTCCGTCTTACTTAGATAATTTGAGAATAAAAAGTCACCTGTCTCGGCGTTTTTCGAAATTCTCATAAATAAAAAAGTTATGACTATTTTCCGTTACTTTAAACTCACCTTGTATATCTCATCGATGTTTGCCTAATTATTTTTCAAACATTATTTACAAAGATTTTTTAGATGTGCAAAACGGCTTATTCGTATTTTACCGCACTGAAAGCAATAGAACAACACTAAGATGATTTATAGATGAAAAATTCAAGCACCATAACTTGAAATGTAGATTTATTTGAAGTAGGATTCTTCCGGTGCATCCCCTATTTGTGAATTTGATTTTTTTTATTCGTACATCTAGTCTAATGAAATGTGGAAAATTTTGATTCCAAGGAAAAAAAGTAGCTTGATATGGAAAGCAGTCAAGAGATGCATCTTTAATTTGCTATTTTAGCATTGTAATTTTGGAAAATTCTCCGCTCTTTCTTCATCTTAATATTACAGAATAGATCAACGTTTTATTATCAATTTTCGTTGCATTTGTTAGCAAATTCAAGCACAATAAAATTTACCACAATCTTTGATTGTTTGTCTCGAAGCTCTTATATGTAGTTTTGCCATCAATTGTATAAAAGAGCTTGATAATAGTGTCGCATTTTTAACTTCCCGCTAAGAAAATTGATCATTTTCAAAATTTCGGGAAGTTATTGGTTTTACCCCGATTTTCGAAAATTGAATTTTCAGCAGATCTCGACGTTTTGGGGTCCTAGGAGGCCATTTTGACTATTTTTGCGAGGGTGTCTGTATGGCTGTATGTGTGTGTGTGTGTGTGAGAGAGAGAGAGAGAGTATGTAAGCAGCTCATTACTTTTAAACGGATTGACGGATCGAAACGCTATTTACGGCATTCGAAGAAGTTCCACCCTACTTTGATTTCGTGTAAATTTGGACAGATTCGGCTCGATAGGTTTTGAGAAATTACAAAAAAACCGAAATTTTTTTTTGTTAAAATCATGTTTTTTCAAAATAACTATTGAGCTGCTGTACCGACCGATTCCATAATCCAATCTACTCTGACTAATAACATCGAATGCCGTCTGAACGATCAAAATCGGTTGATTCGTTCATGAGTTATCGTTGTCGATATATATGGAAAAAAGGGTTTTTTAAACATAACCTCAAAATTACTCAACCAATCAAATTTCACAATATTTTTGGAGCTTTAAAAACTGTGCCGAATACCGCAAAGCTCGTCAAAATCCGTTGTTTCGTTCACGAGTTATCGAAAAATTTCGAAAAAGCGTCTTTTCAACATAACCTCAAAATTCTTTGACCAATCAAATTTGTACTCCTCACAATAATTTTGGAGCTTCCAAAACTTAGCGAAAAGTTTCAGGAATGGCCTGCAGGGTCAACCGCATTCCAGATTTTTTAAGACGACTTCTATCAATTTTTTTAGCAAGGATATCGTATTTGACTGTACTGAAAGCAATGAGATTACAATAAAAACGATCTGTGGCCCAAAAATTTCAATAATGCACCTTCAAAATTTGTATTTATTTAAAATATTCTCGTGAAAAACAGATTATTATATATCGATTTTAGGCAGACGGTAGATTCATTCTCTCTCCAGTCGAGAGACAGAAAGCACGACATATTTATTGATCTAGTATAGAGGATGAGTCAAAAATAACGCATAATATTTATAACTTTTATATTTGTGAAAATTTCAAAAAAATCCGAAATAGGTAACTCTTTATATGTTAATTATTTAATTGTGATTTAGCCAAAACGGCTCTATCAGTAAGCATTGCGAAGAAATGACATTATCATCAATTCTTTTTAGTAGCACGTACTATTTTTTATTCATTTTCGGACAGGGCATATATTTCTACGTTCAGAGATGTAAGAATTGTTACATGAGAAAATGTTTGAGAGAAAAATTCCTAAAGTTTGCAAGATTTTCTGTCGTCATAATATCCATGCATCAGCATAGTCTACGAAAATCACAACACCTTTGAATAAACATTGTAAGCATTGATACATATATTACTGGATTAAGTAGGCGTATGTAAAATATTTGACAAAATTATCAAAAATATTGCGGATGTAGTTGTCAAAAATAAAATTGAAAATCTTGAGGGTGTTAACTTCTGGAGGGAAAATAGGAAGCATGGTTGAAGTATATGCGATCTATTTAACAGTTTGCATGCAGCTAAAACTTTCAATTAAGTTAAAATTTGCAATTTTTGACAATTGAATCCGCCATATTTGCCACTAGTTTTTTCAAAATTCTACATACGCCTACTGAAGTCAACTATAAATCAATGCTTGCAATGCTTATTCAAAGCTGTTGTGTATTTCGTATATAGTAAATCTAGTGAGCCAGTATAAAGCAACATACCAGTATTGAAATGACAGACATATAAATACGTAGCAAAAAGTAGTACAAAGCGGCAAAATTCAAGGTAAATTATAATTTTACCGAAAATAAATAAACACTAAGAAAAAAATATTACAGTTCACTAAAAATGTTTATGAGTCGATACTAAGTCAATAAAACAAAGTCAATAAATTAAGAAAGACACGACACGTCAAATTAAAATAAATTGAGGTTATATTTCTGACACGCAAACAATGCCTAGATTTTTTTAGTGTACAAATGGCACAAACGCAAGCATGCTAATCTTACTATCGATTATTATGTGAAAGTTGATAACTGTTAAACCACAAGGTTGGCAGTTAATAGTCGATTCAAGACTCTACACTAGCTCAGTAGATACACTATACCATGCTGATGCAAGGAGACATGATAACCCATAAGTCTCGCACAATCTCTTTGGGGTAGATAGTAGGTAAAATTCTAAGATGAAAAGTCCTATGTCATTTTTTCACCTGTTGCACAGGTAATTAGTTATTAAATTAATTAAATAGCCCATCAGGTGCTCGATATAGCGATAAAAAGAGAGGAGAGAAGAGTCTTGATTTAATTTAATTAATTATTAATTACCTGTGCGTCAGATGAAAAAATTGTATTAAGCTTTTCGTCATAGAAAATGTTGATATTTAAGCTTGAAATTGAGAAGAAATACAAATTCTTACTTACAGAGAGCAGTACTGGAAGAAAAAAAGATTCAAAGAAGCAGCTTATATAATGAACAACGACAATGGGCCGTATTCTCTCCCTTTGATTAAAATATTGATTAGACATTCACTAACTAAATAATCGATCGATCATAATAGAAGTTTTAGACAAAACTTTAATAGATGCCCTATTCTTTCCTCTATTGTGGCAATCTATTAGTTAGTGGATGTCATTAGTGTCGTTTTTGAATTTTGTTTAATGTAATTTGGGCTTTTTCAACTTGTTGCTGTGATACAATTCTAGGGTGCAAACTAGAGACGTCTTTTCTAAAAATATTTGATAACATTTTTGTTATTAAAGTTTGTACTAAAAAAAAGTGATTGTTTTGATTAATAAAATAATATATTAAGTTTGAAATATGTAAGTATTTGGGCATTCAATTCGTTATCATAACAAATACGAATTTATTGCTTATATTTACTTAATATTCAGGGAAGGCAAACGTGAAAGAAGTAAAAACTTCACTGAAGATAAAAAAATGATTGTTGTTGATTTTGTTTCGAAAAATAAAGATATTTTAGAGTCTAAAAGTTCGGAACCAAAGATAAATAAAAAAAGAAAGACTTATGGGAAGTGTTATCAAAAAATCTTGCAAGTTTAGGAATTTATAGGGACGCTGTGAGCATTAGAAATGCTTACTACAAAATGAAGCAGCAAGCAGAATCTATAGTAAGCCAATACAAAAAAAAAGATGAAAAAAACTGGAGGAGGTGATGGGCCTTCCACATCCAGTGGACCCACAGAAATGGACTGGGCAATCGTTGATATAAGTCCCAATGATTTTGAAGAAGACTTGCCAATCATAGACAGTGATGCAACAGAAGAAATTGTAAGTAGTAAAATGTTTAATGATTCGTAATAAGTCCATAAATAATATATATTCGTAGACCAAAGAAGCGAACTTGTAGGATACAACGGAGTTGCTTGTGGATCTTATAACTGGAAGGCTTTAGTGAGTAATTTAATAATATATACTTTTGTCTAAATCAGGTTTTTAGCCTTGGATCCAGGGATATCTTTGTAGTTTGAGAAGCTTATGGTTTTAACTAAAACCTTTATAGTTTTATTTGATTTCATTAGGCAAATGAAATCAATTTAACAAATAAAACAAGTATAAGTTATATTTTTTTAATTCTTATCATTAAAAAACCTGATCCTGAGCTTCATAATAAGCCAAACAATAATAAATCTCACTTGAAAAGGACAAGATGTGTAACAAATACACAAGAAAAAATGATTGGGCTTCATCAGCAATACCTAGAAGCCGAAATGAAAAATAAAAGGGAACTTTGTTTAACAGAAAAGAGTTTGATTCAAATGAAATCCGAAAAAGAAAACGAAGTTTAAGATTTAAAAATTTTGAAACAAAAATTACAAATAGAACATCAACAAAAAAAGATGAAATTAGAAGAACTTTTAAATTTGCAAATTAAGCAAGCACAAGCTGCTTTATCAAATGCATTATAATACGCGTTTTCTTTTTAGCGAATTTTTTAAAAAAAATTAGCTAATGACGAGATCCTCACTTTTGAATTTCCGAAAAATTTTTGCACAGAAGTTCGTTTTGGGACCTCAGGAACCCATATCCACCGTTCGTTAAAATTTTTATATATACTAGCTATGATACCCGGCTTCGCTCGGGAGTTGATATGAGATTACTTGATAGTTGAAATAAAAAAATTAACTATGACGTAAAAAGTGAAAAAATTTATTGAAAACGTTTTCTCATTATTTACACTACTTGTTTATAAACAACATTTTTCATTTTATTGTCCGGGGTATATATATATATATATATATATATATATATATATATATATATATATATATATATATATATAAATTTTTCAGATTTCCTACTCTTGAGCAGGCTACATACAGCTGACCGTGAGAGAAGCAGGATTCTTTGAGGTTGATGCCACAATATTTTAAAGTTTGCCCTTGTGCTTTGTTAATTGTAAAACTAAAGCCTAATTTAATTGGAAACTGCAATCTTTTAAATTGAAATGGCAATTCAGAAGAGATCAGTGGTATTCTAGTGACATTATTCGATAGCTGTTTTACGATCATCCTTGTTCCATTACATAGTTTTGGGGAGTTGAGATTTCTGAGTAAGATGACTGGAGATCCAATTTTCAGACGAAGGCAGTGTAATGGCATTCCTGGTACTTGTAAAGAATTTAAAAATTCAGTAGGGAAGTTGACACTTTCTTCAATGGATACCATCGTGTCGATCGACTTATATATTTTCTCTTCACCAGGTATTTTCTTTAGAATATTAAAATTGATATCGTCAACAATATTATTTTTAGTGGCCGAAATTGCTCTTTGAAATAACCAGTCTACGTTAGTATAGTTCTGAATAATATTTGGATAAATTTTGTCGATTAGTTCGTTTTCAGTAGTGGCTATGTTACAGAAATCACTATTGAGTTCAATGAGGCCGGTCGTTTGGTCAGTAGGATATGTACCTTCATCTATTTGTAAAAGTATTTTAGCAAAATGTGCTGTTGTTTCATCTTTTGATAATTCAACTCTCATGTTTTCTGTTAATTGCAGTATTTGTACTTGTGGCCAGAGATGGGACTTTTTTAAGCATGCATTGATCTCGTCTGCTGGTGTTGACTTGGGAATAACTGGAAGTGTTTGTCGAAAATCTCCTGAGAGTATGAGTAGAGCTCATCCCATTATTTCAGAGTTTTTTTGCAATTCTTTTAATGTTCTGTCCATGGCTTCTAATGATTTTTTATGGGCCATAGTACATTCATCCCAGAAGATAATTCTAGCTTGTTTTAGAAGTTGACCCCGTCCAGAATTTCCTGAGATTTTACATACCGGAAATTGTTGTTCGGCTATATTTAACGGTAGTTGTAAGGCAGAATGGGCAGTTCGTCCACCTTCCATAAGTGTGGCTGCAATGCCGGATGATGCTAGTGCCAGTGCGATGTGTTTTTTAGCACGTATTTCCGCCAGTATTAGATTTATTAGAAACGTTTTACCGGTGCCTCCTGGTGCGTCCAAGTAAATAATTCCACCAGTGTTGTTATTTATTCGGTTCATTATAATGTTGTAAATTTCTTTTTGATTGTCAATAAGAAGTGGTTTGTTGTGAGCAATGTATTCAAGTAGTTCATTGACGTTGTAACTTTGTTCCTTTGTAATTTCGTAGTTTAGCACACTGAAAGCATTTATTTGTGGTGCTGGCATTCCAAGTTCTACTAAGGCCTGGTTATTTATTGCTAAACATTTATCTTCTAAGCGAATGAGTGTTTCATTGAAGATGTCGTCATTGAATTCTATAGTCAGTTCTGGATGAGCTTGTCGGATTTGGTACAATATATCATCACTCATACTCATTTTGAAAGAGTCCCATAGCTGTTTTGGGTTTGATGGGTTGCATGTTGTTAGAATTATGGCGAATAACTCTCGAATTTGTTCAGCTGAAGCTGTGAGTGTGGCTTCTTGTAGTGTTGATTCCCAGTGGTTATTGTTTTCCAATAATCCTAAGCGTTGACACGCTTCTCTGTACGTCTGGCATAGGTAGCCGTCAATAGTCCTGAGATCTGTGAAACTTGTTGGTCCCCGTATTTCGTGTAACAACATCCGGCATTGTTTGGATGAACAGTGTATACTCGACCTATTGCGTTAGTTTTCATGATTTCTGGATGACCCTCCTCTGGCATTCCTTGTTTTCGTCGTTGAAAAATTTTCCTGGTTTTGTCCCACGTATAATAAATAGGGACGTCGACATACAGTAATGTCTTTGCGAATGGATCCGTTTGGCACAGTTGGAAAAAAGCTGTTAAAGTTGTGTTCTGAGGTGGTTCGCTTGCAATTTTTCTAGCCGAGTCTTTTGTGAAGTAAACTCTCTGTCCATTCTCCAAATGTACTGCTAGATGTTGCACAGCTGGTTCGCGGTCGTGTATAGGAAAACTAAAAATTCTCCACGCTGCTTCGTTACTGTTGATGTATCTTCCCATTTGGTACATGAGGATCTCATCATTTCTGTTATTTTGTTCGCTATTTTGGACTATTTGAAATACTGCCATATCACTACCTTTGTTTACGTACTTACATATATATTTAATAGATTTTACTGAATTGCAGTATTCAACGTTTATGTGTGCTTGGAACATTTTGGAAAGTAATGGGTTATATGGTACTACCCATTGATTATCTATTTCCAGTTCGTCTCTGCCTTGTATTCGTATTTTTGCTGTGAAGCCACCGTTTTTCGGTGATCGTCTTCTATATTTGGGATAGCCGTCATCTTCAGTTTTTGTATCGTCCAAGTATGGTTTTGGATATTTTTTTGTACATTTTCCATCACTCATGCATGGCGCATTGAGGTTTAGTGGTCCACATGGTCCGTGAATCATGTTTTTCACTACTATGTTGTATAGTTCTGGATCTTTTTGTGGATTGGGAAATTCAGCTTGGATGATTTTGTCAATATCCGTGGGATAAATTTTATCGTGTAGCCATATGAGATTGTGTGAGTGAGGTAATCCTCGTTTTTGCCACTCGATTGTATACATCCAGCATCTAACGGTTCCAAAGATGTGATATTTTGTGATGACGTCAATAAATCTCATTTGTTTTTGTCGAAAAACTCTGGCTATTATGTCGTGTCGATCCATGGAGGTTTGTCCGTATTTTAGTTGTTCTTTGATTTCTGGCCATGATGAGTTGCATGTAAATGTTATGAAGAGATCAGGTCGTCCATATTTTCTTACGTAGGTCATGGCATCTTGAGTATATTCGTGCATATGTCTTGGACTTCCCATGTATGATGAGGGTAAGATTACCATTGTTCCAATAACGTCAATATTGCCGTCATTTATGATCGCGTCTCGAAGGTGGATGTATTCTTCTGTGCGTAGTTTCTTCTGATTCAGTCTTATGTAAAGCATCCGTTCTGCTTCTATTTTGGCGTACATATCTACCAGAAATTGTTGGAATAAACGGCGAGTGTTGAGAATGTGATTGTATATTTCACTGTCTCTGATCAATAAGCGGTAAGCATAGAACTCCTTCGAAGTGACTTTTTTGTTTGTTTCTATGCCTGTTTCAGGATGAATTTGTTTTATATTGAAATGATATCCGTCCTCTCCGTGCAGAAATATTAACGGATATTGAAGAGCATCATATGAACAAGTGTCTCTGCAATGCGTTGTAGTCCTTTTCCTCTTCGTTGTACAATTATGTCACGGCTTGTATTTTCATTGTGCACAATTACGATGGCGACTTCATCTATCTGAGGTGCATTAAATCTACGTTCGTGTTGTCCACGTGGTATTTTATCGGCTCGAACTACAATTTTATAGTCATCAGAAATCATGCGGTCTAGTGTTGTTTTGAATATGTAAATCAGTTGATTGTATTTGTGTAAGATCCTCTGTACATCTTGAATTATTTCGCGTCTCAATCCATTGAAATTTGTGCATCGTTGATCAATTTCTTATTCTTCATTTCCGATGAAATATACTTGCAAAAATTTATAGTCTTCGTTAGGCATTGGTAATAACGATCCTATTTTGTGATAAATTTGCCCTTGAATTGAAAATACATATTGAAATTCATCTCTATTAGTGTTCGTCGAAGTAACACCGAAAGAAGTCATTTGAAAGCAGGAGTTGTATGATCTTATATTTTGAAGAAAGTGTTTTGATTCTAGTGTTTCCCCGGTCATGTAATGTAGAAATTCCTGCGGAGGTGCTTCCAGTGGTGGTAATCGGATTTTTCCATTCATGCAACAGAGACCTGGTGTTTCTCTACTGAATTTTTTCGCGTGGCAAAAATGGCAAATGTTATTCATTTGTCCGATTACAACATATTTATGATTGTAATATTTTTTCGTCGGTTCGTAGTGGAATGCTTCCTTTGTTAGATTATCTTTTTAAATTCTCGATTCTTCAATACTTTTCTTTTCTATCTTCGCTTTTTCTGCTTCTCAGGCTGCTCATTCTGGTTCGTTGATTTTGTAAACGTGCTTCATGCTCTTCTTCCGTTTCATTTCTTCGATATTCTTTTTGTTTCCGCCGTTTCGCTGCAGAAGTGGCAAGATCTCCTCCTCTTTTACGTCTAGGCATTGTATTCTGTAAAATATAAATTAAATAAACATTTTATAGACAAATATATTGTTACGTAAACGTGGGGTACGTTAAGACAAAGAAAAAAAATTATTTAAAAAAATTACAATAAAAGAAAAAAACATTAGAATTAATTAAACACACTATTAAAATTACTCACATTTGATATTTCACAATAAAGGCTCACAAACAACTTTTTTCTTCTTCGCTTCAAAATCGAGAATTAATTAAACACATTATTAAAAATACTCACACGTAATATTTCAAAATAAAGGCTCACAGATAACTTCTTTTTTTCGTTCCGAATTCGCTTGCTTCGCTATTCAAATCGAACTAACTTTGGCGGGCGACACCGCGCCTTTATATATTCAGAGAGCTAGGCTCTAGTATGATCGAGAAAGTTTGGGAATATTTTCTTTCTCACACCTTCTAGAATGTTCTCAACATTATCGTCCGCCGTAACAATAGGTTCTGCAGCTGTAGTATACATAGTAAAGGCGCGAAATTTAAAAACTTAAATTTTAAAATGTTTTCAGAACTAATTTGAATAACTAAAATTATGTCGCTTCAACTCCAAAATATAAGTTAGCTGCTACTGTATAAATACACGAAATTTAATAACTTTATTATAGTAACAAATGTAATTCAAGACTTTATTGAAATTGGAATTTTAAATTTCGCGCCATTACTACACATGATGAATGAAGTTCAAATACTCAACAACAGATGGCGCCACTACACTTAATTTCCAAGTTGAAGGGCTAGAAAAGTCCCTATATTTTTAAAAACACGCCCTTTCGGTTTAAATGAAAACTTTCTTGTTCGAGGGGGAATAAAGGACTATCACACTATATAAGTCCCTTAATCGTGCTGGGACTCCTTTTTAAGTTTTATCGGCACGCACATTTTACCAACTTAGTTTTATTATATATATAATGATAATGATAATGATATTATATATATATATATATATATATATATATATATATATATATATATATATATATATATATATATATATATGTATATCCACGATAACTGCCGTAAAAATAGTCCAATCTTAATGAAACTTGGTACAAAAATCGGTCTTTGGGATAGCTTGGATGAGTTCATTGGCCAGCCTGGTAGGGCCAATTTTTTTGGAATAAGAGCTGAAGAAATGTTAAGAAAAATCATTTTCAATATTACATTTGCTTAGATTTGGATGAAAATCAAAATAACAGTAGAGCCGACCATTCTCTATGACCCAGAAAAAAAATCATCAAAATCGGTTCGTTGGTTCGCAAGAAAAATGCAAAAATATCTTTATTTAGTATTAACAGTAAAATCGAAAATCTCAGGTGGCTATATGTTCTGACAATTGATATTAGAAAAAAAAATTGAATATCGCAGGGGGCAACTAATTTTGGCAGTTAATATTAGTGGCAAGGCCTGCTAGATAATTGTTTGTGGATTAAAAGTGTTTTTCAATAAAAATCATATATATTAAAATAACATCGGGAAATGAATTTATTAGTTGATTCAATATTATTAAAATATATTAATTGTCAATATCATAAGAATGTTTTTCATTTAATATTCCAGTATGTAGATACAATAAAAAAAATTCGCTATATAAGGTACTTACTGCCTTTGGAGATCTTTTTAATATATGTTCCTATTATTTTTTTAAGCATTAGGTTAGTAATACATAATATTAATTTCTTGTTTTTGATGATTTAATTAAATTTTTGTGTATTTTTATTGTTACATTATTGAATTTGCTGTTTGAAATATTTTATATTTACATATGCCACCTTATCTTTGACTAAAATAACGTTCAATAAAACGGCTTCTGAAAATTTCACCAGTTGTATTGCTTGCAAGTGGTCTTGCTTCCTGCTCATCTTCATCGTCATCTTCCGAAGAAGATGAATGGTCTTCAATTGGATCATAATTATCTACATCTAATCTTATATTGTAAAGTACTGCCATGGCAGTAATGGCAATTTTTGCTGTCGACAACTTAATTTCCATTCCTCTTCGTAATGCTTTAAACATATTTTTCCACCTACCAAAGGTGAATTCTATTTGAACTCGAGTTCCTTTATGAGCTTTATTATAAAATCTTTCAGCATCAGATCTAGGATTCAGCAATGGTGTCAATAAATATCTAGAACATGGGTATCCTGCGTCACCCAATAAAATCCCTTGAACACGATTGTCCTCAAGATCATCTTTGATACGGGTGTTGGTAATATGCGAGAATCATGAGTACTTCCTCGCCACCTTGTTACAATATCCCATATTTTTGTATCCGGACCACAGACTACTTGAATATTTAGCGAATAATAACCCTTGCGGCACCAATATAATCTAGGATTTTGTCCATCAGAATTCTTAACTTTTACATAGGTACAATCAATACAACCAACAACATTTGCGGACTGCCGCAAGTTAAAATGATTAAGATCCTCAGACCATCTAATAAATTGTCGCATTTTCAACGTAATTGCTCGCGAAACTCTAAGAACTATCCTACTAACTAAAGCTTGAGATATGCCATGAAGATCACTTATTTGGAACAAACACGTATGCAGAAGAGGGATATCTATACAAGAAAGCATGTTTATTACACATATATACCCACCTAATTCAATTTGATAACTACCCTTAGAATAAAATCTAAGAGCTGTCAGGACTTGGATTTCTGGACTTATATCAATACTTCTAGCAAATATTGATTCTAAATCTGGCTTCACCGATCAATAACAAATCTAACAGCGTTCTTACTTAATCGATATCGTTTACGAAAATCATTCTCTGATAATTCTTCGAACGGATCATGACGTTCTCTATAGATTCTATCAATACGAATTTAATCAATAGGAAAAAATAGATCAAATTTTAATAGATCTATTAATGAATTTAATTGATGTCTCTAACGCTAATCAAAGGGAGAGAATACGGCCCAATGTCTTCAGCAAGCCCAGCGTTGCTATCCCTGCTCTATGGCAACCGGTGCTGAAAGACATCGCATGTTTAAAGTCACCACCAGCAACGGTCACGCCCATTAAGGACGCGCGTCAGTGGATTTTAGGAATTTCAATCCACTATTTCTCGCTTCTTTTTTAAGATGTAGAAACGCGCGATAGCGTTATCGAAAGAGCATTTCAAGGTTTAGGGGAAGGACGATCCTGTATTGGAAAATTTTGAGAAAATTCTGAATTACAGTCAATTGTCTCGGACCATGTTTTTTTTACAATTTCCCCCACAGCTCGGTCTATGTTGATAATTTGATTATGAAAATTTTACTATATATAACAAATTTAAAGGGTTTTTCAAATGTTTAAGAAATTTTCCGATCGGCATGTTAGTTTTCCGCAATTTTAATAAAAACGGGTAGGCTTGTGCAGTACTTTTTTTGTACAGTTTTAAAGGTGGAAAAGCGGACGATTGCTTATTGGAAAGCTTATCCATGTGAGGGAAACCTGACGTCCGTGGAAAATCCAATTTTTGAAAATTTTGGAAAATTTTGCGAAAGCTCATTTGTCTTTTTTATCTATTAAAAAATATATGTTCGTAATACAATTGTCTAAAGATAATATTTTTGTCGAAAAAACTTATATATTTCCCTGTGAAAATTGAGATTATAAGGATTTTCCATATTTCATATGTAAGTTGTGTTATCTACACTTATACTGGCCAAATCACATATGTTAAGCTTGGTTATCATGACCCGACCACTCGCTGTTTGTCATAGATATCTAATATAACTAGACGCAGCATTTAGGTAGTGGGGGTGAAGTCAACTTCATTGACAAGCTTATGTCAAAGAGGACCTAGTTAATCTAACTTTTGGTTTGTTTATGTTTATTGATTTGGTTTATGTTTATTGATTGTGGTGAATCTTACTGATATTTTAAATTGTGAATTCAACTTGTGATAGTGTGTCATTTTGGACGAACTTCTTCGATTTCAAATTTATTTTTATTTTGCTCTGCTTTTTTTTAATATTTTTTGTACTTTAGTGAATCATGCCAAAGTGTTACATAAAAGCTTGTAAAAAGGAAGACTTTTCCACGCCAAGTGTAACCTTCCATAGGTAATAGATAAAACATTTTGATACTCATTGTCAGTATTCAATAAAGCTCATGCTTTCAGTTTACCTTATTCTAAGCCACTTCTTATGCAAAAATGGTTGGCTTCAATTGGTCCTAAGAATATAATTCAATCCAAAGGACAAGGATATGTTCACGGCATTTTGAATCTTCATGTTTTTATCCGTTTGGTGAAAATAGAAGATTAAAAAACGATGCGATTCCTTCGCTTTTTCTTTTTGAGGTGATCTAATTAAATTAGCTTTTTTCCAGGGTTTACAGAGTTAAAACTTACAAGAGGTAATGTAAGTTTTTACAGGTTTTATTTTTTTTATTTTATTTTATTTTATTTTGCAATAAGGTAGTTAATGAAATAGTCGCTATGTGTGTTTTGTTCTGCTTAATTAGAAATCTTGCTTAATTTAGTAAAATTAAATGTAGATTGTGTGGCGAGGTACGAGATAGTAAGTATATCTATTATTATAATCATACGTAATTGTAGCAAAAGAAAATGCATAATACACCTAGACGACAAGTTCTGAGAAGAAGAAGAAATTTGCTAAAAGAATTTAATGATTCTATGGATACAACAGTAAGTGTGCTACATACTTTGAGATTTTCCTGATTGCGCTTAATTTATTTTTGATTAATAGCTTGAACGAATTTGCGTAGAACACAATTATCACCTCACTGTTGACGAGGAAACTGTAAAATTTTATAAACAGAAGTCAGAAATGCTTCAAAAAGAAATATGCTACCAGTCAAGAGAAAATAAAGATTTTACAACAAAAATTGAATCGTCAAAACAAGAAGGTCATGAGCTTGAATAGTAGCCTAACATATTTAAAAAAAGTAAAATACCTAAATCCAAACAACTTTTGCTTGTTGAAAAATATTGTAGATGGTAAGGAGAATTTGTGGGTCATTTTATTAACCAGAACTAGATAGATAATTTTTTATGTATTTCTAGATATTCCGAAGGCTATTTTAAAAAGGTACTGCAACTCCAAATATAGGGCAGGAAATACACAAAAGTACTCAGTTGAGTTGAGAAAATTTTCATTAACATTAAATTTTTTGTCCCCAAAGGGTTATAATTATGTCAGGAAAGTATTTGGAAATAGTTTACCACATCCTGTGACTCTATATAAATGGTACGATACTGTTAATGGTAATCCTGGAATTTCTGAAGAGGCATTAGAGGCAATAAAAAGTCGAATTGAAATTCAGGGCGAAAGACCTATCGTATCGTTAATTTTTGACGAAATGCCAATTCGAAAACATATAGATTTGAGCGGTGATAAGAATATCGGCTTCGTTGATTTTGGATTTAACACGTCCAATATTAATCAAAATAATTTACCACCAGTGGCAGAATTTGCACTAGTTTATATGGCTGTAAGTCTAAATTATGAATGGAAAGTACCTGTTGCTTATTTTTTGATAAAAAACATCAAAGCGGAAGAGAAGACTAATATAACAAAAACCATTATTCAAAAATTATTAGATCTAAAAGTTGAAGTTGCTTGTGTAACATGTGATGGTCTCTCAACAAACATTAATGTTGCTAAATTATTAGGAGTTCGTTTCAATATGTCAGATTTCAGTACCACAATCACAAAATGCAACACAAGTGAAAAAATTCAATTTATATTAGATCCAAGTCATTCATTAAAATTAGTTAGAAATATGTTGTTCGAATATAAAATATTATTAGATGAAAATGGACACGTAAGATAAATTAACGCCTTAAAAAAATTATTTATTTTTGTTTTTAGGAAATCAATGTTAATTATTTAACTCTTCTGCAAGAATTACAGGACAAAGAAGATCTTAAATTGCCAAATAAATTAACTTCGGCTCATATTAACTGGGAAAAACAACCTATGAAAGTTAGGTTGGCGGCACAAACTTTATCAGCAAGTGTCGCAGATTCGATTGATTATTGCCGAGAAATTTTATTATTACCTCAGTTTCAAGGCTCTGAAGCAACAACACGCTTTATCAGGTTCATTGATAGAAATATATTTCATT
Organism: Mylabris sibirica; assembly: GCA_039776855.1. Lineage (NCBI taxonomy): Eukaryota > Metazoa > Arthropoda > Insecta > Coleoptera > Meloidae > Mylabris > Mylabris sibirica. The sequence continues at coordinate 178,721 of CM077840.1, forward strand.
TTTACTTTTCATCAAATATTAAAAAATGTTTCTTTTAGATTATTCGATTTTAGTAATTCGAGGAACATTTTAGGAAAACATTTTAAGTCTCCTCTGAAACACAACAATGAATGATTTTGGAAACCATTTGTTGAACAAGCTTTCCAATATTTAACAAAAGTTAGAACCAAAAGTGGTCAAGTGGTCATAGAATCACAAAGAAAAACGGGTTTCTTAGGATTCTTAATAGCAATAAAAGGCTTTCAGGAAATATTTGATAGATTCGTTAAACAAAAGTCTAACCTTAAGTAAGTATCCTTAGAAACAGTAAATGATTTTGTGTAAAGAAAGTAAAAATTTATTTTTAGATACCTGTTAACTTATAAATGCAGTCAAGATCATCTTGAGCTGTTTTTTTTCTTCAGTTAGATGTAAGAGTGGGTTTAACAATAATCCTACCGCCAAACAATTTATTGCAGCGTTTAAAAGATTATTAATTTATCATGAATTAAAACATATCGCATCTAATTGCTTGGCGTTAGACAATTGTAAAATTTTGAATGTTTCCAGCTCTAACAAAACGAAGTGTAAAATGTTTGAATCATATGAAGTTGATAATCAATTCAACAATTTAATCGAAATATCAGAGCATGACTAAGCAAGTATGCCTTCAACAACAATTTCTTTATACATAGACAATATAGTTGAATATATTTCTGGATTTGTCGTAAAAAAAATACTAGAAAACCTTTCTTGTCCTACTTGTTCTAGTTGTCTCACTTCTTCTGGATCTTCATTTTCTTTAATTAATTTCAAAAACAGAGGAGGATTAGTCATTCCTTCAGAAGATGTTGTGAAAATTTGTTTGGAGTGTGAAAAAAATTGTAAAAAGTTAAATTTTATGTCGCAACCCTGTTCGTTTGAAAAATTATTAACAAACCTTATTTTAATTACATTCAGAAACTTATCCAGAAATATATTCAACCAAATAAACGACCATTTATTAGATTGTGAAACGTTTGGCATAAATCACAATTTTAATTTAATTAAAAAAATTATTGAAATCTATTTTAAAATTAGATTGCATCACATTAATCGTAAATTTAATTTACAGCTTAAAGGACAAAGCATTAGACAGCAATTAAATAAAATTGTTCTTTTTAAATATCAATAAATATTTAATAAATTCTATCATTTTATTTTTAACCTTTTACTAAAACATCTATAAATTATAATATGTACTATGTACCTATATACGTATTTTAAATTGTGCGCTTAATAAGGACTCACTAATATGGCGACGATAGTTTCAGCTTTTTTACCACCTCCACTGCCTTTTTAATATCTAGTGTGTAGATATCTATGCTGTTTGTGGTTTCATTGCAAGGTTGTCACGTTGTCACAATTGCATTCAGGTTTACAATATGTATTTTAGGCGTTTGTTCTGCGTCCGGTGTGAATTATAATCGGGGCGTTCTTTGGTTCGTCTGTTTATTTTTTATCTTTGTCGTGTTTCGCTATAAAATATATGTTATTGTAATATAAGTATTTCTTTTTATTTGATTTTTATTCTTTGACTCCCAAAATGGTGGCAGCAACCCTAATGAGGACACGTCTTATTCTTCTAGTGAAGAAAGTTTGAAAATGGACACCATATATTGCGTGTCGCCTATTCTCTACAATGCTTTAAAATTCTTACAGCAAAGCGAGATAACAATATGCTTAGTCCGTGTAAATCCGTATACAGATTGGGACGTAGCGCTAGGAACATTGGAGAAACTTTGGCCACGCCTATTTAAACTACTTACATATTAGTTAGAAAGAGACAGAGATTTAGGGATGTTATAGAAAAACAATATGGCGCTTTTTTTCCGCCCACCCTTAGTGCTTTGACCAAACAAAGCAATTTAGTTCGTACGGAAGAGCCTTGAAGACTTTCAATTTTAACAGATAACAATAACCAGATGCTCAAAGGAATTTGACATCTCTTTCTATTGTTCATGAAACATTTGTTTAGACAAAGAAGGCACTATACTCAGGACATTATTCTTTTACATTACTCTTACCCATTGAGAAGATTAATTAAATGAAGGTACTCTCCTTCGTTCTCCTCCAAAGAAATTTATTATATTTTATATTTTACAAAGCAGACCGGTTTCGGCGTATTATGCCATCATCAGTGCTTATTAGCTACAGTAAATATCTAGGATTAGTATAGATTAATAAAAGATATGAAAAGTTGTACTTACTCAAAATTACATAAGCAAATCTAAACAAATAAGTTATTAAATACATGAAGATGATTTTGATAGTTGAAATTTTTTGAGGAATTTTTACAGATCAGCTCTTTTTTGAGACCACTATTTATCAAACCAAAATTATTTATATTTTATTATTCCAATGTTATATTGATCTTAGTCTTTAAATGTTATATGTAATTAGTTGATGATATTCAATGATTGTTGATTGATGAAAGTTACAAATTGAGGTATTGAATGACAATAAAAAACGACGTAATAACCAGTTTTGTTATAAAACCAAAGTTGAAATTAATTTTTTTTTTATAAAATAATTGTGATATTTATTTTTATTGTGATATTTATTTTTATTGTGATATTTATTTTTATTGTGATATTTATTATTTCTGATAATTCCAGTTTTTATTTAATGATGTGAAGAAGAGAATGAATTTTCGATTTTTATGTATTTAAAGGAAGAAATGAATATAAATCTGTAAAATTAACAAGAGAATTAATCAGCAATTTTTGATGCGCCATATTGGACACTCTACTTACTCTAAATTTAAGATGTATTTCTTATATTGATGACATCAGGAATTTTTTAGAAATTTTTTTAAATTTTTAAATGACTTAAATCCGAAAATAATTAATTAAATTCTGATTTATAAAGATTTTCAATTTTATATTACGAACATAATTGTTTTTATTAGGCTTAATTTAATTTAACATCACTATGCATGCTTATTACTTTTGCAAATTAGATGGATATTGAAGAGAAACGGATGTATCTTGGAAGGTTGAAAAAGCATGTGTTTGATTTTGCATATGCGTAGTTGTTTGGTAGAGACCCTAACAACACACGAAAATTCGTTTCTTTTACTTTCCATAAAACATCTACAAAATACAAAAAATAATGAAAAAATACAATATCATACCAGCATATACATCAAATAACCATGGAATTTTTCCTCAATTTAAGAAAAACAAAAAACCCAAAATCCAAAACTGTAACAGGGTATATCGTATTAACTGTGAAAATTGTGACAAGCTCTATATCGGAGAAACGGGAAGGAGACTCGAAGCTAGACTGAAAGAACATCTAACGAAAAAAATTCAAAAGTTTTTCAACATCTAAACAGTAACAATCATTCAATAGATCACGAAAATTTAAAAATCTTACATCGCTGCAGAAAAGGAACAGAACTAAAAATGCTTGAAGCCTACGAAATTTACAAATGTCTAAATAAAAAATCTTTTAAATGAACAAATTGAACTAAACTTCGAACCACTATTCAAATCAGTCATAATCTAACACTCTTCTTTCAATTTCAATACAACATAATTCAATAATCACATTACTTTATAAAAATAACAATCAAAATTATAAAATATAATATAAAAAATAAAATATATATAAAAAACAAAATAAAGCTCATTCCAACCTTACATCACCCTGTAACATCAAAAATTTTCAGCTTCAAGTTTAATCACCCTGTATCAATATACAAAACAACAACTACTCATATGCAAAATCAAACACATGCTTTTTCAACCTTCCAAGATACATCCGTTTCTCTTCAATATCCATCGAATTTGCAAAAGCAATAAGCATGCATGGTGATGTTAAATTAAATTAAACCTAATAAAAACAATTATGTTCGTAATATAAAATTAAAAATCTTTATAAATCAGAATTTAATTAATTATTTTCGGGTTAAGCTCATTTAAAAATTTAAAAAATTTTCTAAAAAATTTCTAATGTTATCAATATAAGAAATACATCTTAAATTTAGAGTAAGTAGAGTGTCCAATATGGCGCATCAAAAATTTCTGATTCATTCTCTTGTTAATTTTACAGATTTATATTCATTTCTTCCTTTAAAATTTATTTATTTAACTTATAATTTTATTGAAATATTAAATATTGTAAACAAACGGTGTATTTAAATTAACAATCTAAGAACGACAATTCATTTAGAACTGTAGCGATCATCACCGCTAAACAATGCTGTAAGAATTTTATGCCTGGAACACGCCAATATATGAGTATTATATATATGAGGCCTGTTGACAGCGTTGAGCTGACAAATCAAGCAGGCCTTGGTAGAAATAAAGGTCCTTTCAATAACGAAGGAATGAATGCTTTCAGACATATATTGAATAAAGTGAACAGGAGAAATTTTTTAGAACTTTGTTCACTTATATCTAAATATGATGAGGTCCTACGGAGTCATATCGAAAAAATCTCTAAGAATATTAATCAAAGTAGAAGTTTAACTCAAGGAAGAGGATCCACTGTTACCTTTCTTAGTAAAACTACGGTTAATGATTAAATTTTAATAATTGTATATAAAATAAAAAGTAAAATTGCTAGTCAAATTATTCAGGCCAGAAAATTGAGTGTTCAGTTAGACTCTAAGCAGGATGTTAGCGTTACAGATCAATGTTCTATTATTGTTATATATGTCTATGAAGGAACAATAAATGAAAATTTGATAAGTTTAGTTAATCGAAAAAAGACTAGTGGTCTTGCTCTTCATGATATGTTACAAGATGAGTAATGGAAACTTGATCTGAAAATTGAAAATATTATCGGTTGCTCTTTTGATTGTGCAGCAAACTTATCTGGCCAATATAACGGTTTACAAGCCCATATAAATAAAAATTCTAAATTTTCAATAAACACATGGTACTATGCTCACATATTGAATTTAGTTGTCTGTGATATTACAGAAAGCACTATCAAATGTAAAAACTATTTTGGTATTATAAATTGTTCAGCGTGTTTTATTTCTGAATCCTACAAAACAGTTACTACTTGGAAAGATAATGTTGGGGAAAATAACTCGTTTGATTGTATTACATACTAGTTACACTTGCAATGAATTTGATGGCAAGACGAGTTCAGAAGCTAATAGATTATTAGATGCTTGGACTAAATATGATAATTTGTTCATTTCATTCAAATTCTTACGTATATTTCAGCACTTAACTCCACTATCAAATTATCTACAAACAAAATGTTTAAATTTTAATCAAGCTTTCCATCTAATCAATAACGCAAAAAAAGATTTTAGGAAGATGTTTGTCGAATTTGAAGATATCATAGAAATTGTCATACAATTTATTTGTAAATTCAGTTTTCAAAGTTACTTAATCGAAAATGATATTATGTTGGAAGAAGAATTTCCAACACTTAAACAAAGAAAAATCAAGAAAATGCCAGGAGAAACTACTGAAGATGAAGTGGTAAAGAATCCATTGAAAAAAATTTAAATTGAAACCTATAAAGTCGTTATTAATCAACTAAATCATACTTCAGAAACACGGTTTATGAAAAGTAGAGAGGTTTATAAAGAGTTTTATTATTTTGATTTACAGACTCTTAGAACTATTGCTGAATTAGATGGTAAAAATTTAACTGATGATGCCCTTGTTACTGTTTCAAAACTTATAGAGACCCCAAAAAATGTGATAAGACAAGAGTTAATTTATTATTCAAAAAATTTTATTCTTTAAAAAGTAGAATCGAAACAGTCGAAAAGATCAGCCGTAGAAAATTCTGATGATGAAGAAGAAGAAGAAGACAATGTATTTCATGGTATAGAAGAAAGTGGTTCATGTTCAGGGTACATTCATTGTTGTTTTAATCTTTTGCATAAATATAATTTTCATTTAATGGCATATGGTAATTTATATATTGCATATAAATATCTATTGACATTGTCTTGTACTCAGGTTGCTTGTGAACGGTTTTTTTCAAAGCTTAAAATAACAAAAAATCGATTGCGATCATTACTAGGTCAAGAACTATTAGAAGCATTTGTCATATACTGCATCTGATTTATTAAATGACTTAGATTATAATGAAGTCATTGACACTTTCGCTATGAAGTCTACATTACTCAAATCCAAATTACTAATGTAATTTTAATTGAATGATTCGATTAGCATTTCCTTATAACTGTAAATTTTCTATATATTGATACCTTGTTCTTTCTTTTTTTGTTTCAGTTCACCTGTTTATTTATATATTTCAATATTTGTATCTATCAATTTATGACTTAGAAAAATATACTCTTAAAAGCAGAACGTGTGAATTCAAATTTTTTCAATTTAAGTGGGGCCAAAATATCATTTGCCCGGTGGGCCAGACGGTTCCCAGTCCGACACTGAGTGAATATACATATTAGTTTGATCAATTATAATTGAATATAACCTTTTTATATACATAAGTATATAATAATTTCAAATAGTTTGTTCAATATTTGAAATCTTTATTTACTAAATTTAAAATAAATATGAGTAGTGGAAGAAAACTTAGTGGTGCTGAATATCGGCAAAAAATGTGCATCGTGAAAGGTGATTTGTTAAAAAAATCCCAAAATATCTAATATTGTGACGGCAACTCCTTCAGAACAAGCAGATATTAAATAACATCACGAACAACCATCATGCTCACATGCAGTGAGATCAGTAAGTATAATAAACGTACAGAATTATGAATTCTCTAGATAAACTAAAGAGTTATGGCTACTCTCCATAGTAGCATGAATTGCGTATACAGTTCGTTTGAGTTGGATAGAAACATTAGCAAAGTATATATCTATCTTTCGCTATCATAATTCCATTTCATGTATTTAATTGTCTTGTTTAACTAATGGAAAATGGCAATGTTTCCACTTGCTATCCTTTTCTCACTAACTTAACTTAAAGAGAAACAGCAGACATGTTTCTCCGTTTGTTCAATGGAGTTAAATGAGTGTTAAAAGGTGAAATAATACCCCACCTTGATTTGTTGACCTCTTTCTAACACATGTGAGAAAATGACTGCGGAAAAGAGAGGGATGATTCTGTAATGTTTCTATTTAATGTTTTCTACCGGTATATTTTTTATCACTAGATGTGGGATATTTAAATTAAAAATTAATCAATATTTTTTAATAAGAGGATTATTTGGTAATATTACCATTTTCAATTCTTTGACAGATTTTACAGGAAATTGACATTTAATTTTTGCAGATATTGGAAGAACCTTTTTATCAAAATTCTGCAAAAATTAAAGAAAATTCTTCAACAAGCTTAAAAACTAGCCAAGATCAATATTTATGAGAAATAAATGAAGCTATACCAGAGGTTTTATAGCTGAAAATGGTACACTACAAAATAAAAATGGTAATTTTGAACAATCAAAAAATGTTCATAACGACAAAACCAGATTTGTACTCAAAAATAATTCAAAAGAACAATGAAAATGAAGAAATTTAATCTCGCGCGTGGTTAATTTACTCAGAAAATAAAGAAGCAATATTTTGTGCTCCATGTTTATTATTTGGCAGCTATGGAGAAAAAAAATGCTTTTACCGGGCAAGGTTTCCGCGAGTGGAAGAACTCGAAAACTCGTGTCAAATCACATGAGAATTCTAATTCTCATAAAACTTGCGTTAGCCAATTAAAAGCCCGAGAAATAAATAAGGGATGAGTAGATCAATCTCTGGTTCAATAGCTTAACGATAAAATTTGTATTGGAAAAAAACTTTACATTGCGTGGTTGCAATCTTCAAATCACTTGACATAAGAGGACTATCATTTCGAGACCATTCGGAGCAATTGGGTAATCCGCAAAATGAAAACTTTTTAGGAACAATGGAACTTATTGAATTCGACCCATTTTTAGCCGCTCACTTGAAATCTTTTGCTCATCTATGAAGTGGGGATATATCATACTTATCTAAAACAACCTACGAAGAAATTGTAATTTTAACACACAATCAAGTACTGGCAGAAATTTGTAATGAAGTGCAAAACGCCAAGCATTATGGAATTATTGTAGATTCTACACCCGATGTCGCACAAGTTAATTAATCAGCTTGCGAGATTCTGATGTATTTTAGAAGTAGAAGTATCAAAAAATCTCAATAGTTCATTGGTCTGCTCGTCATGATGCATGCTTTGTGTTAGAACAAGAATGGTCTAAGATAATTGATGCAATAAAATTTATTGAAGAAAGCAATCATGAAAAACCACCTACACGTTCTAATACTTGTGAACTAAAGAACAAATTGAAACATTTAGAAACAGCAATTTGAGTAATAGTTTGTAACACAATTTTAGTTTAGTGCTGTTAGTAAAAAGCCTTAGGAATCAAAAATTTTTTCTTACCGTTGTTGATCTCTATAATTCTTTTCCCTTTTTGTCTCCAAGATATTAGAAATAAACAATTTTCTTATTATAGAGATAAATCACTTTCTAGAGTTGACAATTATTACATGTATGGTACTCAGCGTCAAATTACTCGGAAGCTACGAGCAGATGAATTGAGAGAAAACTAAAGAGAACCTCATTCATGACAGGATAATTTCCCAAATTACCTTTTTTACCCTATTTTAGATGTGCTCAGTGTAGAATTATTTCAAGTCAGAAAACGCTGATAATAGACTCGGCGATAATAAAAACACTAGTAAAATTAAAAAAGAATGAGAGCAAAAATCACAGAGTTAGAAGAATTCTGTTTCCAATCAGATGATGTATACGTGAACGTGGTCAAGATCTGCAAAGACCTGATGGTCATTATGGGAAAGTTGGAAGTGGAAAATTCCCACGATAATATAATGAAGGCAATCCTGCATAAAACAATTGATTGCAGAATTATATTTTAAATGAAGAAATTAATACAAATAGCAGAAATGTATCAATGGAACTTTTAGAAACAAAGGATTTTAGCTACCAAACGGACCTTATGGGATATTCATCACTGACCAGCAGCAAGCCTAGAATTACGGCAGAAATACTAAAGCCGGTGAAAAGCCACTTCCAAAAAATTAAGAATTACATTTTACCATAACAAATTTATAATAACGTAAACGTCATACCTGGAAACCTGCTTGAGACAGCTGATAGCTGTGAAGTAGTACTGGAGGACGAACAAGATTTACAGATGATCAAAAGCATACAAAGTATGTGCGGGAATAAATTTCCCGAATTAAGAGAAACAAGTAAAGAAAAATGTTGAAGTAACAGAATTTACTACCTACTAAAGTAAAAAAAAAAAATAATGAGCTTAAAACGAATACAAAAACAATTTTTAAAGCAATAACGAAGGGCACTGAAGAGGATCAATGGCAACTTCTGATAAAAATCAAAGAAATGATGGGTAGAGAAAAGGTGAATACATACACAATATATAAAGTTTCGTAGGTCAATGTGGATGTAATGACCAAGCTTACACAGGCGATCTTCTCTGGGTCGGATATAAAAGTAAATTCGTATGTGCCGAAAAATCACCAAAATTGTAGCTGAGCGCCTGAGAATATGTCAATAAAGGTCACATATTTTAATTGTTAGGTCATTTTTAGTTTTTTTAAATAAATTTTCCAAATTTTTCCTTAAAAAAAGTTTTTTCAGCACCTCATTATTTGAGAGACATAATTTTGGGATAAATTTATAAAAAATCGTTAGGTCAGGATTGGTCAATACATATTTCATCCAAATTATGCATATTCGATTTTTAATTTATAAATTAAATAATATTTGCTATGAGCATACGCTGTATCAACGAATCTCAAAAATGCCGCTAAATTCAAATCATGAATTACATTCGCGCCTACAAATGATTTGTGTCTGTGGGTGTATGTGTCAAGATTCTACAGGCGCCTACTTAATCTAGTATTCAACCAATGCTTGCAAGGTTTATTCAAGGGTGCTCTTTTATTCAAATTTTCACAATTTTTTCTCAAAAATCGTCTACTATTTTTACATGCCTGAAAGTAGAAAAAAATGCCCTACGCAGTAGGGGGTGTCATTTAGTATTTTCATAAATAAAAAATTTATGAATATTATGCGTGACTTTTGACTCATCTTGTATATGTACCTATTACTACTGATACATGAGAGATTTTTTTGTGTGTTTATTATATTTTTGTTGTTAATTTAACCCGTAATTTCCTAATTTTTTATAAACGAGTTAAGAAAAATTGTCATTCTTTTTCATAAAACTAAAGTAATAAAATTGGCAGTTTTAAATTACTACCACCACTCTTCTTAGAAGCGGTGCATTTAGATACTGAAAAACATATGATAATCTAAATAGGTATATGCAGTTTTTAAGGTTAATATTAATTATTATTATTATTATTATATTTACAAATAGGTGATTTATTCTTTTAATTTTGTTGAAATCGTCGGGTAATTATTTATTTATTTATTTATTGAATTTTGATTTTTTTTTCATATTTTCTCAATAAAATTTATTTTTTATAGAAGAATCATTTAAAATGCCACGAAAAGCAAAAGTATCTGTTGATGATGCAGTTGCTGTTGTTACAGAATTCATTTCTAAAGGATTTTTTAGAGATAATAATTTTCCAACTCTTAGATCACAGTTATGGAGCGACATAAGTGAACGTTTAGATAATAAGTGGAATGCACGAAATACTTATCGAGAAATACGCGAAGATCAAAGACAAATTTTAAGTAAAGCTAGAGAAGCAGCGGGTATTTCTATTTTATCGAATGAAAATGAACTTAATAATTCAAATGAAGCTATTAATAGTGAATGTAGTCTAATGACTCCTAGAATTCTGATGGCAGTGAGTGGGAAAGCTCGGAATTAGAAACCATTTTACTTCCCATACCTGAAAAAATGTTTCTTCAACTTCATGAAAAGCAACCTGTTAAATATAATAAACGATCTTATTCAATATTAGAAAGATTCAAATGGACTGATTTATTAGCTGATGAATTGTATGCTTTCACAAGAATACCTTGTGCTTACGTCTTCAAAAATTATAAAATTTATCTGGATGAGGGCAGTATTCATTATCTAACCATTTATGGAAGATGCAAAAGTAAGTTGTGCGATAATAAGATCATGGCATCTTTGGATAAAAAGCCAAATTTTTTTCCATGTGTGCTTCGAGTAAGAACTCGTGATACTTTTGCTGAACCTTATGAAGACGTTCGTCGGCTCACACGAAAATATAAAAGACGTTTTATCGGTGAAAATGCTATGAATGAAGGAGTTGGAAACTTTACTAAGCGACAAGCCACAATTTATCCACAATCAAATAAGCGTATGCCTCCTATTTTTCCGAAACAAAAAGTTGTGCGTCAATGCAAAAATAAATTTATTCATGAAAAACTCGGTGTAAAATCAGGAGACGGCCATGATGTTGTCAGCACTATAGAAAAAATGAAATATGACCCTTTATATTCCGAATTTATTCAGGATGTTAAGCGAGAAAAGTTTTATGTTTTTTATAGTACTCGTAATCAGCCTGTAGCTTACAAACATTATTGTAATTTAATAAAAAACTCTTCTCGAATATCAGTTGATGGTACTGGAAATATTATTCAACCAATTAATTACTCATCCTAGTGGTAGAAAGTCAGGACATATAATTTTCTATGCTATAGTGATAAATTTTGAAAATAAGTCTTTACCTGTTCATCAATTTCTTACTGAAAGTCAAAGCACTAGTTTATGAATATGGTAGCCGAGACAGTGGCTTGATATGGGAGCGCCAAAACCAGCAGAGACAAATTGCGATAGCTCCAGAGCTTTGATCAACGCTCTTTGGCTTACATTTAATAATCAAACTATTAAAGTTTATAATGACACCTTGTTTTTACGTGCTATAAAAGATAATACTCATCGGAGTAGACCGTTAGTTTATACATACATTCGTTTAGATGTTGCACATTTTATTCATTCAATTACTCGATGGAACTGTGTAAAACATCAAAAGAACACGTTGGTACGATACCGTACGATCATTTTATTTGCACTGCGTTGCACTTCTAATAGACTGTCAAACTGTTTCTCAATTCAGAAAAATTCTTCTTTTAATTTGTATAGTGGCATGAACGGGAAGATTCTATCTGTGCTGAAACTAAAGAAACTGTTGGAAAAAATCAATTTCAATATTTTTCTCATTACACGTAATCTTTAGGAAATTATTGAAACCGTACAAAAACATGGTGCCAAAAATTTAACAAAAAGTAAAACTGAATCAGATGAAATCCAAGATTGTCAAAAAGAAAATGCATACTATAGCCCCGTAAAAGAATTTGTAATGGATGTATATAATTTAGGAAAAACTCTTATTTTTGAAGGATTCACTGCTAATGCATATTTTTGTGAAGATTTTTTTACAATGTTTTTTGAAGAAAAGGTTACTGACCTTCCGCTATGGTCATCAGCATGTATACCACATGAATCTGAACATTCAGCAACGAGTCACTGTAAATAATTCTTTGGAAAAAAACGAGTTTTAAAAAACATTGATAATCGCTTGTGGGCTGATGTTTTTTTTAAAGTCGAGTATGCAGATTGCAATGGTAGCCCAGCAGAGTTCCATTCTCAATTAATAAATTCAAATGAACGAAACGATTTAGACCATCCCACCGAAGAAGAAACTAAACTGACATGTCACGAAGATTTGAATTCCTTCACTAATAATTTAAATTTTAAAAATCAACAATCTGTTTTAGAACTATTAGAAGCTTCAGATATAGTGTCACATGATAACTGGAGAAACAAAACTCGTATTTCAGAAAATGATTTTAAAAATTCTATATTGTACAGAAAAAAATGACCCGAGTTGTTATCTCTTATGAAAGCACCTGAAAATGTAACAAATGAGGCACATAAAAAAGAAAATCTTGGAAATATCAAAAAGTATGAAGCTAAAACATCGAAGACTACAAGTGGATTTTTACTGGAAAATAATGAATTAAAAATTAAGAAAGTACATTCACTTGCTAATGGGAATAAGAAAAAACCAATCGCGATTGATGGGATTACCTACCTATTGAAAAATACTTGCGTCTTCGGCGCTATTACTCAAGTAATAACAACAGCCGCAACAGATGATTCGACATTTTTCTCATATGTTAAAAAGAGTAAGAATCCGGCTATGAAGTTTGTTTCTGTTGTTCTGTAGTCTTTGTTTACAAAGCAAGGACAATTTTTCTAACCTCATTATTTCCGGAAAAAATTAATAAGCAAAAAATTTCTACTTTGTGTGCTGACGAACTGGATATGTGGTCAGGCACTAATATTGTTTGGGAGAGGTGTTTTCCGTTAAAAGCTCAGATGGTTCATAATTGTCAAACTCGTGAAAAATACAGGAAGCCGATCTCTTTAGTTCAAGTCAATCATAAGCTACTGTGGGAAAAAGGTCTTGGAAAATTACAGGATTCATTGCCCTGGATGGACTCAGAAGTGCGATGTCTAGAGTGCAAGATCAGCACTGCTCATAGGCATCTTGAGTTTAATCGGTGTATTTGCATCGAATTAAATGTCAACATGCACTTTGGCCAGGCACTACAATGCAAATTAGAAGAATTTCCAAAAATATTAAATTTGAACAACATCAACTATCAGTAAGTGTAGACAAGCGTTTTTCCATTACTGAAGATAAATATTCTTTTAATCTAATTTTTTTGACAGATTACAAGGAATCATTGTGTGCAGTTGTAACCATTTCGTCTCCTGAGGCAGCAATGTAGTAACTGTATTAACCCGACACCTAGTCAATTTTGTAGAGTTTTTAAAAAACTATGTTTAATGCGGTTTCTACATACGGAGAACATGAATTGTTCCGAAGATTTTGATCGATTTTTAACCGACTTATCGAACTTTTTAGAAGAAATGGAAGGTAATTTGCCTAATTTGCCCGAGCCTATCATCTATGAGCCTTTTAGCCTTAACACTTGTGATTATAGATATATGAACTTGGCTGAACAAAACGCCTTTAAATATGTCGCAGGTTACCTACTTACCATAATTCTTGTTTAAAAAGGCATGACTGCGAAATTTGTAATAAATTTGTCAAAGATGATGCCATGTTTGACGAAAGTAACATTTTCATTCACTTTAAAGCATATTCTACTCATGATTCCGTATTCGGTGGTTTAAAAACCTCACGTGAATCTTTCTATAATTATTTATACGTCATCGAAAATATTTTAGTCAAAAATTTTGAGCGATATGCTCTTAACATAGGTGTAGGGAAAAAATTATATTTATTGTTAAAAAATATTACATTTACTTATCCGTGTAAAAACTTTCCTGTTGACTTTCCGCTCAAACTTTTATATAATGAAATTTACAAATAGAGATTTTAATGGTAAAAATAAAAAAAACAGACGTCTTCATATTTTTTTGAATTTATATTTAATTTTTTTTATTGGCTATACGAGCAAAATAAATCAGAATTGTTTTTCAAATTTTTTATTATAAAATACCTATAGAAGTGAAAATTGTAACTAAGTTTTAAGTCGCATTCGTATTTGCAATAAACAAATAAAATGTAAACTGTCACTTACGCTTTTCTTTTACATTTAAAATCCCATCTCTAACTCTGAGAACTGCTTAACATTCGTATCTCTAATGTACTACTGGTTTAAATAGCCAAGGTCACTGGTATACTATGGGAAAGATCAAAGATTCCGCTCAGAGTGACGCTTCTATATAAAAGTAAATATTCTGTGGAACTAGATTATATGACGGTGATAACCAGCGTCCAGCATATAAAAGGCCGATGGATGGTAGAACAATATATTACCCAGATCAAGGGAGAACGGTAGACAATAGTTTTGTTGTACCTTACAGTCCGTATGCACTTGCAAAATATGATTGTCATATTAATTTCAAAGTGTGTGGTTCTATAGAAACATTTAAATATCTACATAAATATTTGAATAAAGATAACGATGATAATAGAGAGAATGTGAGATAGGGCATTACATAGAGTGGCGTTATGTAAGTAGTATGGAACCTTCATGGAGACTCCCAGAGTATCAAACGAGTGATCGATGGCATTCGGTAATGGTGTTACCGAACGCCGGGACAAAGCAGTTGATATACGATGAAGATGACGTTGAGACCGTATTACTAAACCTTCGAAATTAGAATAATTTTTTGCTTTGAACGTCAACGATCGCGACGCTAATCAATTTACGTACATTGAAATACCTGAGCATTATGTTTGGAACAACAAAGAGGCTGAATGGAGGCGTAGAAGGCAAGCTAGTAAAATGATTGGTACTCTGGTACATGTTAGTCCAACAGATGCTCAGATAGAAAAGTATTTCTTGAGAATTTTGTTGATGCATGTACATGGTGTTACGTCTTTCGAGGACTTACTGAATGTAAATGGTCATGCTTGTACAACGTTCAGAGAACCAGGCGAGCGTAGAAATTTACTTCATAATGTGAACGAATACGAGAGGCGGCCCTTCAACGCCATCGTAAGAGGTTGCGAAAAATATTTGCATAGATATGTTGTGTTGTTGATAACGAAGCTATCTCGGAAATTCCCATTGTATGGAAAAGGTATGACCTGTGTGCAGGTCATGTTGTGGAGAAACTATAGAAATAGAAGTATCCAGATCAAAACAGACAACCAAGCCGTGCTTACGTCACTGAGAGCTGTAGAAATAAAATCCAGACTGGTGCTGGAATGCTTTGAAGCCCTTGAGGGGCTGGCAGAACATAACAAGGTTAACTTGACATGGGTGCCAGCTCATCAAGGGATCGAAGGAAATGACAAGGCGGACTGCTTAGCAAAGAATGCCGCCAAAACAGCTCTAATTGGACCTGGACCTTCATGCGGGATCGCTTATGCGGACACTAAAAGGACCATATGGGAAGAACTGGAACGAAAAGACCATCTTTACTGTGAGGAATCACCAGGGATGGTCCTGTCAAAGACATTTCTGGATTTTTCAAACCGTAGAAGATTCAAAGAACTCTTAGAACTTAATAGGAGGCAATTAAGACAGACCACAGGACTGCTCACTGGACACTGTGGACTGAGGAAGCATCTCAACAACATTGGGATTGCAAAATACCCAACATGTAGGGCTTGTGAAGAGGAGGATGAAACTTCCCTTCATATTCTATGCTTCTTTGAGGCCTTGAAGGATCTCAGAGCGTGGTACCTGGGAGGGGAATATATCTTTCCTGATGAAATAAAAAGTACTCCCCTGAACAGTATTCTGGACTTCATTAAAAGAAAGGGACTACTGGGGGAGACATTTAACCCAAATTAGGTGAATTGACGAGCGTACAAAAAGCCTACAAGGCCGGGGTACAGTGGGGCGCAAGCCACGGCTCGGGTAAGAGGGTCTGGAAAGGACCTCTCACGGAACGGATAATAATAATAATAATAATGGGAAAGGTATCTTGACGATGCAATTGGTAATTTTATATAAATATAAGCTTTAGAAGGGCAGATGCTATTAGAAGAGCAATTGATGACATAGAAAGTGTCATTAGAAGAAATAAGGAAGATTTAACATTAAACCACTTTGGTGTATTTTACAAAAATAGCAGTAATTCCAAGGAAGAGCAAAATGACGTCAATATTATTATCAATGATTGTGAAAGTATAGAACAGAGAACCAGGTACGTTCCACAAGAGTTAAATACAGAGCAGAAAAAGTCTTTCTTAAGATAATAAGATCGTGTGCTGCTATAAAACAAATTTGCGATTCCTGATAAAATATTAGATATATTTGGTAATATTGACGATGGGTCCAACAATAAAACAACAGCAAATAGTAATAATTTATTCTATTTAGACAAGCCTGGAGGTACGGGAAAGACGTACCTGTACAACACGCTTATCCAAACAAAACATGATGAATTTCAAAAGAGTACCATTGCAGTACCGTGGACTGCTATCGCAGCAATTTTATTGCACGGCGGAACAACAGCTCATAGAGCATTTAAGCTCCCAATAGCTATTCATTCCAACACTATGCCTGGCTGGCCAATGGAATCGTTACAAACTAAATGAATCAGAGATACATCAATTATAATTTGGGACGAAGTTCCTATGACTCCTCGCGTCGCTATGGAAGCCATTGACAGGTACTTTCGTGATGTTATGAGAAAGGATGCACCGTTGGGTGGAAAATGTGTTTTGTGTGGAGTTGCCATGAACGGAAGTAGGACAGAAATTATAGGTTCCAGCTTAAAGGCGTGGGAATTTTGGCCGATGATTACAGAACTAAGTCTGACCAAAAATATGAGGGTAAAATGCCAAATAATAGAAGCAGAGTTGAGTAATATGCGATTCTCAGATTGGTTACTCAAATTAGGAGATAATCGAATACCATTTGTTACCTTAAGTGAAAACGTCTCACTAAAACGGTTCCATCCTAAGGATTTGGTAGAAATGCCAAACAAATTTTCGGTAAAAACCACAGATGATTTGCTCAATTTTGCTTACAATGATGATTATACAAACAGAGTCAATGGAGAAAAAGCAATATTTTGTCCTACTAATGCCGCAGTACGTGAGGTCAGTCAACTTAATGATTTTGGAAAAAAATACGTGCAGAGAGAAGAACATATGTCAGCGTTGACACATATGAGGCGGATGAAAATGACGAGTTCCAAGTACCTATAGACGTAGTTAATTTATTTGAGATTCCATCACTCCCCCCCCCCCCCCCACGAACTGGTATTAAGGGTAGGGTGCCATTCTTGTCTTGCTAAGAAATTTTTATGTTGGGACTGGTCTGTGTAATGGGACTGGTCTGTGTAATGGGACTAGGTTAATCATTACACACCTTGGTGATAATATTATTGAGTGTGAACTATTGACGGGAGACAACAAAGAAGAGCGTGTATGGTTGCCTAGAATAGAGCTCAAAGCACGCAATGTATTGTTTCCAAAGGAAATAAAAAGGAAACAATGTCCAATTAAGTTGGCGTATGCCATGACTATAGTTTAACATTATAACCCGGTTGTAACTAATTTAATTGTCCGTTACCTCGATACGGAGTTAATAAGTGGGATGTACAGGGATAACCACTATCTGTGGAGTACTCTCTACAATGAACTTATGGTTATATGAAAACGATCCGCAACATCGCGAAGCGACGCCGTCTGATGTTCAGCAAATCAAAAAAAAACCAAAATATGCTCAACGGCACTTAATGCCCCATTTCCTGCATTCTTTTCAGTATGTATAATTATTAGTAAATTATTAATATACAACAACAAAACTTCAACAACGTACGTGTTAAACTCAAACATAATTTTTTTTGTGGCGCGCTCTCATTGCGCATGACGCCAACTAAAACTCAGAAGTAAATCCTCACACTGTCCTGACTAGGCTTGCGACTTTTTTCGATATATCGATATTTTTATCGATATAACGATATATCGACAACGATATACAGGTTTTTAATAATCGACATATTGATATACCGATATATTTGTCTTGAAATATCTCGATATGTTGATATATCGATATATTGATATTCGAAACCTTGGATCGGTTGACGCTTGACGCTGTCGCTATGGAACGTGTTTGTTTTCGTTTTGCTAGGCTTGTTTATTATTGCAAACGTCGACCGTTGTGCGATAATTTCATTTAACTTCTCTCAGCACTTTTCTATAAACATGGCCAGACTATCACTATTTGTCTCGACTTTATTCATTTCGTACTGTTGTATTGTGAACAGTGTAGTTATCATGAGTGGTCAACGAAGTTTAATTTGGAAGCACTTTTTAAAAGAAAAGGGTACCATTAGATGCATTTATTGTAAAAGGGATATCGTTTCTAAAGGCAACACTTCTAATTTACATTCGCATTTGAAATGCAATCATCCTATGAAGTATGCCACATTTATTAAAAGCAAATCTCAAGATTCTCAAGTAAATCAGATATCTTCGGAAGATGAAGATAACCCAAGGTAAGTTCATAGAATATATGGAATCCATTACTTTTTAACTAAATTTGGTTTTAGCCAGGGGTCTTCAACGTCAAACATACTCGAGGAGAACCTAATCGAGAATAACCCTATTGCTTCATCTTCGCAAGAAAGTACTACTCTCACACTTTCTGAATCAAGACAAAAACACAAACAGCCAACACTACAATATTATACTTTAAATAAGAGTCAGTCAGATAAAATTGATAAGGCGATAGCCTATTTTGCTGCCGTGGACATGCAACCATATAATGTGGTTGAGTCTCCTGGGTTTAAGTATTTACTAAAGATAATGCAACCAAGTTATACCCCGCCATCTAGAAAATGTTTGACTGAAACAAAAATTCCACACCTATTTAATCAAACTAGGAGTATAATTAAGACTGAACTTTCCAAAGTTAGATATATTTCGTTAACAACAAACGGATGGACGTCAAACACCAACAATCCGTACATTTCACTAACTGCTCACTGCATTTTGGACTGGAGTTTAAAATCATTCTGTTTAAACTGTCGAGAATTCAGTGATGACCATACCTCCGAAAATCTAAAAGACTTTTTGGAGGACTTATTTATCGAATGGGATATTTCACCGGACAAACGAGTAACTTTTACCACAGATTGTGGTGCAAATATAGTAAAATGTATTGATTTGCTAGGGATGAAAAGAATCAGCTCCTTTGGACACACCTTAAATAGTGCTGTTAACAAGGCATTTGAATTACAGGAGATTTAGGCAGTTTTAGACAAAGTCAAAAAAATTCAGAATCTTACCGCTCATAGTTGGCAAATTAATAGACAACTAAAACAATGTCAGATTAATTTAGGGATCACTCAGAGAAAAATTCCTTCTTATTCCAAAACTAGGTGGTGGTCATTTCTAAGCCTAATAGAAGTGGTTTCAGAACAGCATATCACATTAATGTCAGTTTTACAGGAT
The DNA here is from genome assembly GCA_039776855.1 of Mylabris sibirica. Classification (NCBI taxonomy): domain Eukaryota; kingdom Metazoa; phylum Arthropoda; class Insecta; order Coleoptera; family Meloidae; genus Mylabris; species Mylabris sibirica. The sequence continues at coordinate 198,615 of CM077840.1, forward strand.
TACAAAAAAGGGAGACATAAATCTCTCATATTGACTGTAGCTGAAGTAGATTTGCTGAATAGTATAATAAATGTATTAAGACCTATGAAGGACATTTCAGACGAATTGGCTGGAGAAAAATATGTTACCGCCTCTGCAATTTTACTCATATATGCAGAACTAAAACGAAAATGTCTGGCCACCGATATGAATTCAACTCAATTTGATGCATCTGTAAATGTGATAAGAGTGCATTTCATGCAAACAATCATCGACTATCTAGAGGATAGGTATGTAAACAACAACATAAGTCTTTATTTGAAGAAATGCACTTTTTTTGACCCGAGATTTAAATGCACCGACTTGAATCCAAGCGATGTCATTGAAATACGATCCGAAATACTAAATGAAATACAGAGTATAGAACTAACCACACCGACAGTCGTTCAGCCCAATATAGACTTAGACGGCGACCCACTAGTGTGGTGGAAATCAAGTGAACCCATATTTCCCAAATTAAACATATTAGCAAGCAAATACCTTTCGACTCCAGGAACAAGTGTTCCTTCAGAACGTGTTTTTAGTAAAAGCGGCAGGATTATAACAGATAATAGAACATGTCTTACGGGAGAACATGCTGAACAGTTGATATTTCTTTCTCTTAATAAAGCATACATTTCTACTTAAATTTAATAGGATGTATCTGAAATGCATATTCCCGTGATTAAATACAGATTCTTTAATTAATTAAATTGATTTTTTTAATTCTCCTTATTCTACCTCCAACTGTTTAGCTGACAGAAGTGGTTTAGAACAAAATCATTATCCAATCTTTGCTACCATAGGATAATCATTTTCTCTCAACTTATTCTGTGATTCAGAAATGTCATAAAATAGAAAAGTGTATATCGATATATCAATATATCGATACTTATTGATATATCAATATATCGATACATATCGATATATTTCTTATATCGATATTCGATATCAGATTTTCATTATCGCCCAGGCCTAGTCCTGACCGTCTGAAACTAGTTTGGGATTCTTCGAATTTCTGCTAGAACGACGAATTGGTAGTACAAATCACGGATTGTTTTAGTTGAGCCGCTTAGGACGTATTTAGTTTGTTGACTTTTTCTAGAGAATATACCATTTTTTTTTAAAAAAATGTGGTGCTCTGTACAGGGATGTGCTAATCATAGAAGGTTTAAGCCTGAGGGTATATGTTTCACGTGTAGTTAAAGAATACTTACACGTAAAACAATGAAAACAAATAGACCAATTTAGTCTTCTACGCTTTTTTTTCGAATTACATATTACCACATATTTTAGTTTTCCTCAGTCAGATCATCTATTGAAAGTATGGCTAAAATTATTGAATAGAAACTTTGTAACATGGACCTGGTCAAAGCATAAAGTTGTTTGTTCTTTGCACTTTTCTGTCGAGGAATTCATTAAAAAAGGGGGAAGAAATTTTCTAAAGCCTGATGTTGTACCAAACATTGCTGGTTGTTCTAATATTTCCACAACAATATCTTCAGAAAGTTCAGTGCTTTCCAAGCGGAGTGATGTATCTCAAGCACGCCAAGTTACACGTAGACAATTAAAACGAAAAATAAGGTAAGTTATTTCAATAATGACTATAAGTATAAATATTACACTTTGTTTCACAGTAATGTTAAAACTGTGGTGCATGAAAGTTCAACTTCTACCGACAGCAGTGGGAAGCGACGCGGAGTTGTCTGTATAAAAAAAAGCAGATTATATTATGCATATTGAATATTTGCCACATGCTTAAATTATCAAGAAATCTAATGGCAAAACTCATGGAATTCTTGGATCCTGAAGATGGTAGAGTGAGCTGACGTTATATTAAAGCTCTTCATGAAATTCAGGAAGACGAAATGTTTACTCTTGCTAATAGATCAAAACGATCGCACATTGAATGGCATAAGCAAAAAATGAAACTAAATATTTAAAATTATCATATTATACATATAAGCTTAATGAAGTCTTATAGGTAAATTTAGCGGCACAAACGTTGAGTAAGAGCGTGGCTGAGGCTTTCTTTGAACCATAGGCTTACCACAATCCCAAGGTTGTGAATCTACTGTAAACTTTATTAGAAAAGCGGATCAATTATTTGATCTTTTAAATTCACGAAGCCCTTGGGGTAGAGGGTTTAAGGCTCCCCTGCGAGTGGAAAACGAACATAATTGGTGAGAATTTCTGGTAGACACGATACATTATTTAGTATATTGTAAAGATGTGTCAGGGAGACCTTTATGGAATATGCCCCATAAAACGCCAATTGTAGGTTTTGCTATATCAACACTTTCATTTTGTGGGTTGTTTGATAAATTTGTAAAAAACCCAAAAACTCGCATACTTCATTATCTTTTGACGTACAAATGTAGTCAAGATCATCTGGATTTTTTTTTGTTCCGTTCGGTAAGTGTGATTATGGTGCCATAAATGAAATTCTGACATTTAATACAATCTGTTACCTATAGTAGTAGAAATGGATGGAAAAACAACCCTACTGCTCTTCAATTTATGAGAACTTTTAAGAGGCTTTTATTGCATACTTCCATATCTGGAAGAGGAGGAAATTGTAAGGTGCTGGATTCAACGACTGTCTTAAGTGTACCTAGCACCCAAAAATATAAAGATCCACAAACCATTGATATTTCTATATATAGGAAATATAATTTAGAACCCGCAGATCATCTTCAAGATCAAGATTATGACATGTTACCGCATTTTAGCAGCTTGAGTGATTTTTCATTAAATGTGGTAACCTACATAAGTGGTTTTGTGGTAAAAATGTTACAAAAGATAGGCAAGTGCTTTGACTGTCTTGAGGAATGTGGTACAGCAGTACAAGCACAGGCTGACTTATAGAATTTAATTTTTTAAGAATACGGGTAATGTAGTCCGAAAATATTTTTGGACGTTATTTATTATTGTTTGTTTCAGGTGGTCTATATATTCCTTCTAAAGGTGTCACGTACATTTGCTCTAGAGCTGAAACTCAAATAAGACACTTGGTAAATGATTGTGACTATAAACTGCCAGCAGAACCTGATTTTTTTGAATATTTCAAAAATGTTATCGCCAAGCAATTTTTCCATGAAGTGCAAGAAATATTTCCTAATCTTCAAGAGCATTTCTTGTAATAGGAAAATCATAGATTTATTTTTATTAAGGAAATTGTTCGCTGCTATACCAGAATTCGTTTTTAGCGATTTTTTTTTTTTTTAAATTAACTTATGACGAGATCCTCATTTTTGAGTTTCCGAAAAATTTTTGCACAGAAGTTCGTTTTGGGACCTCAGGAGCCCATATCCACCGTTCGTTACCCACGATAACTGCCGTAAAAATAGTCCAATCTCAATGAAACTTGGTACAAAAATCAGTCTTTGCTACAGCTTGGATGTGTTCGTTGGCCAGACCAGTAAGGCCAACACTTTTGGAATAAGAGCTGAAGAAATGGTAAAAATAATCATTTTCAATATTAAATTTGCTTAGATTTTGATAAAAATTAAAATAACAGTAGAGCCGTCCATTCTCTATGACCAAGAAAAAAATCATCAAAATCGGATCGTTGGATCGCAAGAAAAATGCAAAAATATCTTTATTGAGTATAAACAGTAAAATCGAATTTCTCAGATGGCTATATGTTCTGACAATTGATATTAGATAAAAAATTGAATATCACAGAGGGCAACTAAAATTGACAGTTAATATTAGACGCAAGGCCTGTTAGATAATTTCGCTTGAAAAAATCAAGCAGGCCTTGATTAGACGTATTAGACAAACAACAAACTTCTTCAAACGAGTGAAATTTTATTAGTGTTTCTTATTGTTTGTAGATTAAAAGTATTTTTCAATTAAAATCATAAATATTAATTTCATTTATAAAATGTTTCCTTTTAGCTACACGTCCGTGATATCTAGCCGCTCGTGATATCTAACGGTGCTAGCCGACACGCTAATGTCTACATCTCTTGACTTTTAAGGTGTTTATTAATACATCCCATGTTTATATTTGTTTATATTTAATTGAGTTATATGCGCGATTACATAATTTCGCTTTAATTGTACTTGAAAATACCGCATTGTCACGACGGGCTAAAAACTTATGTAATTGTTGTCGATCCCTATAAAATTCATGTATTAACTTAATCGTCACATCAATTGAGAAAACTATGTTCTTTTTATCTATGTTTTCATAGCTCTAACCTGTTTCATATCTCGTCTTGCAATGACACGATCTGGTTTTTGGACAGTAGTTATTTCAGATTCATTAACCTTCCAGATCTCCTTTGCTCCCAAGTGATATTGAATTTTTCGTATACCATGCTGATGCAAGGATATAGTGATGGCAGAAAATGTTGCAAACTTTATTAATTTTTTTCTCGAAAATTTTTTTATGTAACACCCTACCATTTTCACATGTCTAAAAGCAAAAAATATGCTCTACCCAAAAATGCAATCAAAAATAGGGGTTGCTATTTAAAAAAATTGTTGATGATGGCAGTTCTTCGCAATGGTAATTGGTAGAGCCGTTTTGGCTCTGCCCCACTTAATTAATTTAAAAATAAAAAGTTATATGTCTCGGCGTTTTTCAAAATTTTCATAAATAAAAAAGTTTTGGCGATTATGCGTTACTTTCGACTCACCCTGTATAAACAAAATAAAAATCTCCAAAGGCAGCAAGTACCTTATATAGCGAATTTTTTTATGTATCGACATGCTGAAATATTAAATGCAAAGCAGTCTTATGACACTGATAATTGATATATTTTAATAACATGGAATCAACTAATAAATTCATTCCCCCATGTTATTTTAATATTTATGATTTTTATTGAAAACTACTTTTAATCCACAAACAATAAGAAACACTAATAAAATTTCTCTCGTTCGAAGTTTGTTGTTTGTCTAATACGTCTAATCAAGGCCTGATTGATTTTTTCAAGCAAAATTATCTAGCAGGCCTTGGGTCTAATATTAACTGTCAAAATTAGTTGCCCCCCGCGATATTCAATTTTTTTTCTAATATCAATTGTCAGAACACATAGCCATCTGAGATATTGGATTTTACTACTTATACTCAAAAAAGAGATTTTTGCATTTTTCTTGCGATCCAACTAACCGATTATGATGATTTTTTTTCTGGGTCATAGAGAATGGTCGGCTCTACTGTTATTTTAATTTTCATCCAAATATAAGCAAATCTAATATTAAAAATGATTTTAACATTTCTTCAGCTCTTATTCCAAAAGTGTTAGCCTTACCAGTCTGGCCAACGAACTCATCCAAGCTATCCCAAATACCGATTTTTGTACCAAGTTTCATTAAGATTGGACTAGTTTTACGGCAGTTGTCGTGGGTATACATATATAAATATATATACAGGGTGAGTTTAAAGTAACGCATAATGACAATAACTTTTTTATTTATGAGAATTTTGAAAAACGCCGAGACTTTTTATTTTTAAATGAAGTATGCGGGACGGAGCCAAAACGGCTCTAGCAGTTACCATTTCGAAGAACTGCCATCATTAACAATTTTTTCAAATGGCAACCCTTATTCTTTATTGCATTTTCGGATAGGGCATATATTTCTGCGTTCAGAAATGTGAAAATCGTAGGAGGTTCCATAAGAAAATTTTCGAGAAAAAAATTCTTAAAATTTGCAAGAGTTTTTGTCATCATTCTATCCTTGCATCAGCATAGATTAGGAAAAACACAACACCTTCGAATAAGCATTGCAAGCATTGGATTAAGTAGGCATATGTAGAATTTTGACAAAACGATTGGCAAATATGGCGGATTAAGTTGTCAAAAATTAAATTGCAAATTTAAATGAAATTGGAAGTTTTAGCTACATGTAAACTGTTAGATAGATCGTATACACTTCAACCTTGCTGGCCATTTTCTCCCTACGAGTAACCACTCTTAAGATTTTCAGCTTTATTTTTGACAACTACATTCGCCATATTTAAAAATAATTTTGACAAAAATTCAAAATACGCCTACTTAATCCGGTAATAAGCCAATGCTTGCAATGCTTATTCAAAGGTGTTGTGTTTTAGAATATTATGCTGATGCATGTAAATTATCATGACAGAAAATCTTGCAAATTTTAAGAATTTTTTCTCAAAAATTTACTTATGTAACCGCACATTATTTTTACATATCTGAACGTAGAAAAAAATTCTCTAGCTAAAAATGCAATCAAAAATAGGGGGTGCCATTTAAAAAAATTGTTAATGATGGCAGTTCTTGATGGCAGTTCTTCGCAATGGTAACTGCTAGAGCCGTTTTGGCTCCGTCCCACATACTTAATTTAAAAATAAAAAGTTACCTGTCTCGGCGTTTTTTCAAAATTCTCATAAATAAAAAAGTCATTATGCGTTACTTTAAAGTCAACCTGTATATATATATATATATATATATATATATATATATATATATATATATATATACAGGGTGACTTTAAAGTAACGCATAATGACAATAACTTTTTTATTTACGATAAATAAAAATTTTTCCGAAATTCAAAAGTGAGGATCTCGTCATAAGCTAATTTTTTTTAAAAAAATCGCTAAAAATGAATTCCTGAGTTTGTTGGTAACAGCATTAACAAAGAAAGGATCGACTAATTTGGCTAATTATTTTTTTTAAATATAAAAGAAAGTTCAAATGAGATCTTTATACAAAGAAATTGTAAAAGTTATCTAGGAAATTGGCAAATATGGAAAAAGCATCTATGTATATACATCAAACAAAGTTGGGTTAGTTACACGACTTATAACTCAAGAACGGCTGAACCGATTTTGATGATCTCTGATTTGTTGTATTTGTCTCCGTCCCGAATATCAGAATAACTATTAAAATATTGTAAAGATTAACGAAAAGAATAAAAATATTTCGCAGCATAACTATTAAAATATCGGAAAGATTCATGACAAAAAAAAGAAGTTTTCGTATTGATTTAAGATTGAACTACAATACGATGCTTGTAGTAATGGTTTTCGTGCCGTCCTAGTACAGCAACAAGACAATGATCAAATTGAACGTGTTATTCGTGACATAACGCCAATGTTGGCAAAGCTTTCTCCCCTTCAGAATAAATGGGATTCGAACCTTGAAAAGGTGGAACATGCTTTTAATAACATGTATTGTCGTTCTATAGGAACTTCTCTTTCAATGCTTCTATTTGGAGTAAATCAAACAGATCTTGAAGATCCTGTACGCATATTCATCGAAAGTGGTAGAGATGATGAGCGCGATTTCATCGTTTTAAGAGATCCAGATCAGAGACAAAATCAGCGAGTTCAGAGCCAAAACAAAGCAGCGTGTGACTCAAAACATAGGTCCCCTAAAAAGTATTGTAGAGGTGATTTCGTAATGGTGCGAAATTTCAATAGTACACCAGGTGTTAACAAAAAGCTAATACCGCAATTCTGGGGTCCATACGTTTTGAAGAAGGTGCTTGACAATGATCGGTATGTTATCGCTGACATTGAAGGTTTTCAGTTAACGCAACTTCCATTTGAAGGCGTGAGTTGTCCTGAAAATATGAAACTCTGGCTCCAGATATGAACATCTAGTACTTTATCGTTTGTATTTTGTTTTGCAAAACACAATTCATGTATTTTTGATTTGTTCTTTTTTTGTGAGCTCAATAATTTTGTTAAAATTTTTTGCGATTGTGAACAGAGCCTGTAAAGAGGAGGATGAAACTTCCCTTCATATTTTATGCTACTGTGAGGCCTGAGACCCCTAAACAGTATCTTGGACTTTATTAAAAACGAGATTACTGTGGGAAGACAGCTAACCCAAAACAGGCGTACTGACGAGCGTACAAAAGGCCTTAAAGGCTGAGGTACAGTGGGGTACGAACCACAGCTCGGGTGGGAGGATCTGGAAAAGACCTCTCACGAAACGAATAATAATAATACAATGCCAAGCAGATCATGGTTATTTGTAGCTTCCGATCTATTTCATTACAAAGATCAAAATTTTCTAGTAATCGCAGCTGCCTATTCTGGTTTCTTTGATTCTATAGAGCTAGAAACGACAAGAAGCACTACAATTATTAACGGATTAAAGTATTGATTTGCTACACATGGAGAACCATATGAATTATCAAGTGATAATAGACCTGAGTACACATCGGAGTTATTTAAAAAAAAAATTGAGAGGCTACGGCAATTCAAACATCGATTTTAAAATTCACACTGCCCGACTTCGAATAGACTGGCAGAAAGTTACGTACAAGAGGCCAAATATTTAATAAAGAAAACAACACAAGACAACTCACAACTAAACCACCCGAGGATGAAACTCCCGATTTGGATGTTTTTTTGGTATACACAGAAATTTTCGGCCAGATAACTTTGAATTTTCAATTTTCAATCTGCAGAAATTTTTTTATGTTCATATGTCTTACCATGAAGAAGAAAATTGCAAGAAATTATGAAAAAGGGAATATAATCATCTCAAGCTTCAAGCCATAGCAAAAGGTGAAAACACAGCTTACATTTTTCGATAGTCCTAGGAAATCTCTATTATTCAGTTTTTGAAGCACTAAAAATATTCAGCCGTTCCAGAGATATTTGAAAAAAACTGATTCTGCAGGGTAATTTCGACCCCCAATATCTCCCTTAAACTTGAGTATAGGCACGAATGACAAAACACTCATCCCTTAGAATAGAATAAACTACCTATATGCCAAAAATCATCAAAATCGAGAGATTCGATCTCTGGTGGTTTATTTGTCAGGTTTAATGCTAACATTATTACATCATAGAAATATACCAAGAGATGAACTGTGATCACCTGTGCAACAATTGATAAGTCGACGAACCAACAATAGACAAATACCTAAAACCATTAATAATACCCAGAGTTAAACAACGATTTACCGAATTAAAGGAAGAGAAGAAGTGTAGTGATAAAAACAAGAAAACCCTACCAATTTATCAAAAAGGGGACAATGTGTTACTAAGGAAAGACTAGAAGGAGTGAGAGTGGATGCCAGCAATGGTCATAGAGAAAAGCAATGTCCCAAGATCATAAAAAGTTCAAACACCAGGCAAACAAGTTCTAAGAAGAAACAGTTGGTTTTTAAGAAAAAATGAAACTAGCAAGAAAGACGAAGACATCACATTCATGGAATGGTCAAAAATACCCGACGAACAGCAGTCCCAGACGAACCAATAACGTTGCAACCAATAGAAGTCCAAATAGAAAGAATCACTTGATCGGGTAGAAGAGTCATTCCACCAAACAAGCTCACTAATATTGTTTTAAATAAGGACTCCATCAGTGATTTCAATAACCAGAACTTAAATGGGGTAAACTTTGACCAACACGGTACTTTATTATTGCGTGATAAATCCCAAGCAGAACAAAATAGTTTGTCTTCAAATAATTCAAATGAGCTGGTGATTTTTCAATCCACTGGGCTTTGACAAACAAAATCAAACACACGAAGCGCTGAAATGGTTTAAACAAAGTCCCGATTTAACAAACTTACCACTAGATTCCCGAACACTTACAAATTAAAGGTATTTACATATTGAAAATATGGGTAAAGGGTCGTTTTATTTCTTTGGATTTAAAGATCGTCTAGAACGAATTTCTAAAAAAAAAAAATTGTAATTTAAGACTTCTTAACATTTAACACCCACATTTTAATTCACTTACCTGATGATGTAAAAAAATTTGATTCGCTTAAAAAATAGATTGTTTCCCATTTGAAAATCATCTTTTTACAATTAAGAAGCTTTTGAGAAAATTAAATTAATCTCTTCAGCAAGTTATAGAAAGGATTTATGAAATTGACAATACAAGCAATTTTGAAAAAGGTTTTTCAGAATATAAGAACAACAAAAAAGAATTTTTTACCATTGGAAACATTGGCACTAAATTATCCGTGACATCAGGTGATAACTGCGATTTATAAAAAAATAGGTCAATCATTAAAATTACAAGCATTATTGACACGGGTTACCAACTTCATACTGTGAAACCGCTTTATGAATATCTTGATGGAACTTCCAAACTATTGTTATATTATACTTGTTCTCAAAGCAATATTGTAGTAAATTTTCCAACATGCGACAATTGGCGAAGAAGCTCCCTCCATTTTCTAGTAAGTTAGTACCTTATGTACGTATCGCCGTTTTAATAACATTAAATCTAAATTAATTAGCTTATAAATTAAAGCCACATTATTATTCAATTTGAAAAAAAAGTCTGAGTAATAATTGTTTATTCTAGAAAGTTATACCCCCGAGTTTATTGTCGATCTTTTTTAAAAGCCCAGAAATTAATTTTGCTTGTTTTTTTTTTTGAATTGTACTACTTGGTTGAATTTCCGGATAAAATACAGAAAGATGGCGGTTGTCCAGCTTCAGTTGTATCAAGTAACTGGTGCAGCACTTGCCAAAATGGTGAAGGCGAAGGAATAGATGTATGTTGATGGTCATCATATTATAGAATTAATGAGACTCGCAATGATGCTATCATGAATCATAGAGAATTAAACAAAAAAATGCTTGAGTTGTCTCATTCGAATAATTTACAAAGCGAGTACGTAAGCATACACCATAGCATAATAATTATTCTGTTGCATAATAAATAATGAATTTTTATAGGACAATTTGACAAAGTGTTAAAGAAGCTAAGTGACTCTATTAAAAACATCAGTACTAACAACAGTGCCAAATAAAATGAGAACAAATCAGTTATGCAAGAATTTGTTAATCCCGAATCACAGGAAGCGCCCAGTGACACTTCTGATGACGCTGAAAGTAATCCGCTTCCAAAAGTTCCAAAACTAGCATCGATTAGATTAAATAGAAGCCCACAACCCACAATAATTCAGGATATGGTGCTTCAAGAATGCCATAGTTGTCAGAAAACTCAGAATATGTCGTGAAGGCACTCAAAATATTACACTATTTCAAGAACATGCATTTTTTTGTTTTTAATTGATAATTATAATATATAAATATTTTTCATTTACTTCAATAATTTTTATTTTATATTATTACTACTTATCTCGCCGAATCGTACAATTATAATATACTATTATAATTAAAAAATAGTTTATGGGTAAATAAACGCCCCACTATTGTATTACCGCGAAGGTACACTGCCAAAGATTCCTTAATTTAACGATGGGCTATCGAAAATACTTTTTGGTGGCAGACCGCTGGCCCTACAACGGGAACGTTGGCGTTTTATCTATAGGCCGCCAGACGGCCACCGGGGCTATAAGTAACGGTCCTTCGTTGTTTGCCATTGCAGAGCCAATGATGTCTGTGGTGGCTAACAGTTATTTTATCATTATTGGGCCAATGATTCGTGTTTGCTGGATATTGTCATCATTATTGGACGCAGCTGCCGATCAAGGATCTAACGACCCCAGCTGGCCATCAGGCTTGAATATGGAGAAGCTTATTAAAATAGTCATATGTGGCACTTCTGCAGCTCCTCCTCCTTCGGTTGTGCAACATAGTGATGTCACGACAGCTTCAGAGTCTAAAGGTTGTAGAAAAGACATGCCCAGACATGCGCGAAGACAGGACTTAAACAACCTATCGGAGATATTCGATGTTTTTTAAATAGGGTAGCAGACATCAACACGATCTCAGTTGAGTTCATTTTGACAATCTGCACACCGAAGGCCACCATATTGACGTTATTATTCAAGAAATTTGATATTGGTCGTTGAACCCACAGTATCCTCACTGACTAGGAATATTTGCTTTCCTTTCTTTATTTCCTCGTTAATCCCTCCATACGCGCTTCGATCCGAACTGAATACCCCATTCACCACAAACGTAACGACAAATCGAAAGATAAATCCTTTCGATTTTTTGGATTCCCTCCATATTCGCGTTTTTACTGAAATTTTGAGTGTTTGCCCAGTGGCTAGGCCAAGTGGGGCGAAGGGAGGCCATCGCCCCTCCACCCTTGTGCTTATAAAGATGTTAATCAGATTTTCAAGTCTATAAATTAAGCTTGCAAACTGAATTTCGCCCCTCTCGCCCCTAAAAGGCACTCACCAATCAGCGGTCGAAAATGGATGCGATGATGATATTTGTAACAAAATTATAAAATGGACAATCATGAAAACTTAGATAGGTACGATATTTGCCACTAAGGAAACCAGGAGGGATGTTATAAAGTACATTATGTTACAAGAAAGATGTGCTTTTCTTTTAACATGTCTAAGGTTTGATGTCCCAGAAACTAGGAATATAAGAAAAACGGTAGATCCAGCTGCTCCCATTTGAGAAATTTTTGATATTCTTATTGAAAATTGTCAGATATGTTACTCTGTGGGCAAATCAGCATTCATCAATGAAATACTTGTGGGCTTCAAAGGTCGATGCCACTTTAGAATTATATCTATCCCCAATAGAATATAGAATAAAGATAATTTGCTGCACTGATGGCGAAACCAAGTATCTAATAGATACCTACAATTATACAGATAGAAATTCTGACGGAAAAGGACTACCACAGGAAGAAATCAAATTTAATAAATCTACCCAGGTACGACTATCAAAACAGCTTTATAATTCAAAGAGGTCAGTTACATTTGATTATTGGTTTACGCCGATTAAGCTTATCCAAGGCATGAAACAAAGAGGATTGACTTGTACTGGGACACTCGGGAAACAAAAAAAAGTTCCCCTAATTTCATTGACAACAAAAAATCGTAAAGAGTGAACTGCCTTGTACGACTATATAAAAGATATCACTTTGGTTTCGTGCATACCAAAGATAAATAAGGCTGTCATTATAGTATCGCCCTTCCACTAAAATGCAAGAGTAGATCACTAACCAACAAGCCTGATATAATTGTTGACTACAATTACACTAAAGGTGGGGTTGACACTTTAGATGAAAAATGTAGCAAGTTTAGTTGTAGTTGTCAAACACCCCGCTGGTCTATGGATGTATTTTTAGACCCTAATATCACAGTGAATTCATATGTACATTACAAATCATATAGAAACGTTAATCATTTAGAACGGTCGAAATTCACTGAAAAATTAGCTTTTCAGTTTGTAGAGTCTCCTGTCAAAAGTGGAATCTGTTTTGTAATTTACAAGAAACTGATAACGTTAGTACACTTATAATACATATGTTTAAGTTATTTTACTTGAATAGACTACCCTGATGTACAAAGATGTGTTCCAAGATTAAGAAATACGACGATTTCATCTGTATTGAAAAAAGAGAGTAAACTGTATACATATTTACGTAATATCCATTACACTACGATGTATCAAGAACGACATTATCAAATGATTATTTACCTTGTAACATTTAAATTTCCCGCATGGTATTTTCGGTAGAGTGCGCGACATTAAGACACTTTTTCGATTCTAATTTCCGACATTTAGTGACCGCACCTAATTAGTTTCCTGTGAATTTTTGATCATGACCTTTTCGCAAATTGACCGTTGCGCAGGTCAAGGTTCAGGAATAGTTGAGGTGTCAAGTATCATGACTTCATTGCTGAAGATGCGGTGTATGGTGATGGTCGGATCTAATCGACAGCCATTTCACCCATCTTACAGTAATCAAGTGTTATCGTGTTAAGTGTTAGTCATCCCGTGTCTTATTGTTTGAATTATGTAAGTAACTCTGCTGAAAATATTATTGCTGTGAATATTTACCAGAATTCATCATCGTTGAGTATCGAAGATTATGGTTATTACCGTTTATTGGTTGAGTATCGTTTCGTCATATTATGGTTCATCTGGTTTTTCTGGATATGTTGGTTTATTTTTCGGCAACATTGAATTATGGGACTAGCCCTCCCGTTGGATAATTAATTGTTATATTTATGGTTTTGGTATTTCGATGGGTTCTGAATCCTCACGTTATACCGCCCAACATGATCCAGGTATCGTTTCGGTACTGGTTGGTTCCAGTATTGTATTTTTAGTATTGGTTGGTTCCAATATTGTTTTTGGGATGTAATCTTCGGATTACATTCTTATGGTGAACCTTTTGTTTTCCGTATTGGTCGCTTATTGCGAGATTTGGATTTGTTAAGTAAAAGCGCATCCAATATGGAGGAATTATCGTTATCGTTATCGTCTTACCACTGTTTATCGTCGTTTTATGGTGTCGCCGACAAGATGTCACATGGCAGCCATTTTAACTTAGAAGGACTCCGAACAAGATAAGTAGAATTATCGAATTTTAATTGCCATATCTTCGCTTTATTATAATCGCAAATCCCGTTATGATTTGTCTGGTAAACTCGCGGTTATAATAAGATATGATACTTTCACTTTCCGTATCGTTCTTTATATCATGTGTTATTGTTGTGAATCCCTTTTAAGTCATTTATCGTTTATCGTTTAGATTCGCAATTGTAACACGTCCATATTATTATCGTCAATTCCGTTAATTGTTATTTGTTTAATTATGAATGTTCTTGACTTTCGTCTGATTGATTACCGTACTATTACCGAATATTAGTTCTAATTCTTTAGAGTATTTATCGATCATTATTAATTGGAAGATTCAGATATCAATCTAAACGATTAGTTAGTTAACGTCAGTTGATTGTTAATTGTTGTATTAATAAGTTGTGTATCCATTCATTGTTGTTGTTTCATTATCGTTGATACACTTCTTTTATCGTTTGTGATGACAGACCACATTTAATTGTATTGTATGATTTTGTTTAGATATTCATTTATTAGTAAATACGCTTTCAGTACTGAAATATCATTAATAAGATCGATCGCACCTTTTATTTGTTTACTAAGTATTACAATTATCGTTTAATCTTAAATCGATTATTATCTTTAATTATCGATTTACTAATTTATCGGTTCTTTATTTTACTTATCGACTAATTAGTTTATCGATAGTTATTATTACTTATGGTTTAATTATTTCATTAGCATTAGTAATCATTTCATTCAGGGATACTTGTTGTATCTATTTAGTATTTTCATCGTTATTATCCATCAGGATTGTTATTTTTGTTTGTTTTTGTAGACAATAAATGTTAAGTTTTCTGGATACTGTCAATGCCTCACCACCCACACTCAAGTGTCGTCCAGTTCCGTGACTCTGGATAAAAGTTACGTGGCGCCCATATCGTATTGAAGCCTTGATGTTCTTGTGTCGTCCACCTTTCAAAATCCCGAACCCCGACTGCTCCGAAAATCAACTGCGCACCGCAATTATGTAACATTTTCTTCCCTCCTCCTTCACCCTTCACCTTCCACTCACCTCACCACTCAAACCACCTTTTTTTGTTACAACCTAATGCGCCAATTTTTGAAAAAAACTGTAAGTATATCTATTGATCCTTTAGACTGTTCCAAAAGTACGGAACAAATATCTGGCCGAATTCATCTACAACCTCCATCAACGTCAAAAGGTATAGACTAGATTATAAGACTATTTTATTTGTAAAATAAAATAAATTATCTTTTATAAATAGACGCAGAATACATATCAACCCCAAGGAGGAAGGGAAAGTATTGTATATACCCAAAGTGTCCTGGTAGCTTAAGTGAAAACGATTTTTCAGTTCCTGAAAAATATAGAATATTAAAAATTAGTGACAGAGTCTTCTGGAATGATAATTTCATGCTGATGAAACAAATTTTACGGAAAAACAATTATCCAGATCTGATTATCAACGTAACACACAGAAAAGTTATAGACAAAATTGAAAAAGAAAGAAAAGAAAAAGAAAACATCGACAACGAAAATAATAAGACGACAGTATATTTTAGATTACTCTACATTAACACATTGAGTGAGAAATTGAAGAAAATTTTAATAGATGATAACTCGACAAATGGGAATAAAGATTTTAAAATCGCATTTCATGGTATCAACAAAATAAAGAATTTATATACTAGAATAAAAGACAAAGATGATAAAGGAGATAATTCAAATTTGGTATATGGTATCTCATGTAATAATTGTAGAAAATGGTATGGGGGTCAGACTTCACAACTTTTGAGGAACAGAGTTAAACAACATTATAATGATTGCAGTATAGGAAAAGAGAAAAATAAAAATAAAACAGCTTTAACATCATACCATTTTGAAGAAGGACATCATTTTAATTTTAATTTGGACTCTGTAAAAATATTGGATAAATAAACCAACATAAAGAAAAAATTGTTCAGTGAAATGCTATTTATCAAAAAATTAACATCAGTTAACTATAAAGACGACATTGCTAATACCACAAGGTCATATGGCCATCTTCTGAAGTGTATTCCACCCTTTAGTTGTTGATTGATCGTTGTTCATGCGCTATAAATTGTTATTAATTGGTAGGTTATTTCCGTTGCAAAAGAATATTCTAGATTTAACGAAAAACAAAATGGCGGTGCACGCTCAATTGTGTTGATCGAATGGTGATTTTAGATAAGTTTTAATTGACCGAATTGTTAATTACATGGTTGTTTGTCTTGTGGTGTGAGGATTGTTGAAATAAGTTGTAGAATTCATGTATTTATTGCTTGAAATTGTAGTTGATGATAACACGATATCATTTTGTATCGCCAATTAGGTAAATATTTTAATTTTGAGTTTGCTATTGTTTGATAACTATAACTGTTGTAGCCTTGAGGAATCGAAAAATAAATATCGCGAAACTGTCGGCATATTGGTAGTTTGAGATCATATATCACTTGTCCAAATACCTCATATCCCATAAAAGTTGAGAATGTAATTACTTATTTACACTTGATAAGGATTTCAGGTCATTGGCAACCGAAAATTTGTGTATTATTTTGTGAATTAGTTATAATAAAAACAATAGGAAAGTTCGACAAGTTGTTGCACTTAAAAATGCAATTCATCGTATCATCATATTGTTTAATTGTTTTAATTAAACCAATTCTTTACAAATTTCTTCGAAAGTCTGTTATAATAGCATACTAACGATACATACAATTACAATTGACCAAATTATTATACAAAATGGATTGTAGAATGTGCGATAGGTAGCGCTGTTCTAGATGACTGTCAGTTTTCTATTAGGTGATGAGTCTCCTATAGATGATTCATCACCATGGTAACGGATCATCAAGAATTAGCAGAATACCATCAATTGTTCAGGTATAGGTATAGGCTAGCTGTGTAGCTCTAGTGGCGCATCCTGGTAGATTTTTTTATAGAAACTGGCGTTCGACATTTATGTTTCCACATTTAAACAGTGTTACTAAAAATGAATTCAAATAGTGAAAATAAAATTACAAATTCATAAATAACCATGTGCTGTGTATATGGATGCTCAAATACAAAGAAAAAAATCCCTATTTAAAATTTTATCGATTCTTGATAGAACTTGGGAGGTAGAACAACGAAATACCTAAATGGATAAGTGCATGTACATGTACTCCAAAAAAGTGAAGTTCACAATTTTTTTAATGTGAATAATTATATAGGAGTTTTATAAATATTACGGGCAAATATTTTAAAACAATAGATATCTCATACATACAAGTTAAAAAACAATAAGGATTTATTTACAGCTCAAAAAATAAAAATCTTTGGATACCAAAGAAGAGTTCCAGAATATGTGGTGCTCATTATATTGGTGGTGAAAGATCAAAAAATTTTCAGTTTATATTATTTTAAAGTATTGATAAGAAATGAATTTTCTCACTTAATTTTGTTCACACAAATTTTTCATTTCAACAGTATTTACTTACCTCAATAGTAATTGAATAAGCAGACTTATTTATCTTAGTTTTTGGCAATACTTTTCCTTTTATTGATTTTCGGAAATTCTGGTTTCACTGACATTCCATGCGTGATTTGCTTTCAATGAGCTTTAATTCTGTTTATTATAAAAATTTAAAAATTACGTTAAGATTTTCAATTATGAGTTTAACTTTTGGAAACTGATTTAGGGCATAAGGAATTACATTAATTGACTGAAAACCACAATACATTACAATATCCATTCTTGTAAAATTATTTTATCTCTATAAATTCTTTTAAATTTTTGAATTTATATCTTATTGTCAAACGCCAGTTATAATTTATTTTTTCGCTAGACGGCGCTTCAGTCGAAATTTGAAAGTACGCAGCTAGCCTATAGTCGGATCTCAATCGACATACATTTTCAACTTTCTAATTTTTTTTCTCAAATTCGTTTGGAAATCTGTACCCAATTATCTTGATTTGCAAGTACATTCTTCGTATTTGCTTATTCAAGAAATATTTTCGTATAATTTGTAGATTTCTGGTCATCGTTAGTGACGTTAGTAATCACGCCGCCTGCGCCTGTGGGCTTTTCTCCGTCTTTTTATTGATTGATAGTTACGAGGCACTTTAATTACCATTAAAAGTAAGGTATAAAGATTTGGTTGAAGGTATAATTCTAATTAAACCGGTCAGCATGACATGAGTAATCTGACTATTTTCAATAAATTTGGTTAGCATAGTAGGTCTTGAACAATAAAACATCATTGTTTGGTTGCCATCACGACAGATTTGTTGTATTCATTCAACTGTCAGATTCGCTTAAAAAGCTTCCATCTAAAGTATAAAAGAATCAGTGTTTCACAAGCATGTCAAATAGATCGTGTAAAACGACCCTAACTTATTCTGTTATATATGTGGAAGGTTTGCTGTAAAAAAGCAATTACAAAATATAACCAAATTTGTTAATGATGCACACCGTTCTTACTTTGGATTTCCCTTGGGTTCCAAACAAAGTCTGTCGTTCTTGTGTGGAGTTGTTGAGAAAATGGTGCAAAGGAAGAACAATCTCTTTACCTTTTGTGTCACCCATGATTTGGCGAGAACCAAAAAACCATCACGATGATTGCTACTTTTGTGATACAGCAGTTTTTGGACATAATACAAAAAACAGAGAAAAATTTATTTATGCTGATGTAAGTAATGTCTCTCAGCCGATTTCAGTCAACTAATTAGATGTACCGATATCTTACTTTGTACCTGCAAACAAGTCTTCAGATAGTGAAATAGAGGCTTATGCGTCAAATAGTTCTGTCTCGTATGTACCATCGGTGGGTCACGCGGAACAACTTTCTTGGTACCGAAATCGTGAAGTGGACTTTCTTCCATATTTCCAAACAGAAGGTTCTTTAGTTTATTGCACTAATGTTCCAGGTTTAATTGAAAAATATGGAATTACATGTGACCCAGCGGAATGGAGACTATTTATAGACTCTTCAAAAAGAAGCCTCAAGGGAGTGCTTCTTCATAACGGAAACAAATACGCCTCTGTTCCTATTGCCCATTCAGTGCATATGAAGGAAACATATGAAAGTTAGGCTATTCTTATTAAACACATCAAATACATTGAGCATAGGTGGCTGGTTTGTGATGAGTTGAAGGTTTTGGGTATGTTACTAGGACATCAAGGCGGATATACTAAATATCCCTGATTCTTATGCGAGTGGGTCAGTCGGGTAAGAGAAGATCATTGGTGTAAAAAAAAACTGGTCTCCAAGAGAAAATCTAGTTCCGGGCTCAAAAAACATCAAAAACATTAAAATAGTCGACCCCAAAAATATACTTCTACCACCACTCCACATAAAACTAGGTCTAATGAAACAATCTGTTAAGTCACTCAACAAAGAAAATGATTGTTTCAAATATATTTGTACAAGATTTCCGGCTTTGTCATATGAAAAAGTTAAAGAGGGTGTATTTATCGGCTCTCAAATCAAAAAACTTATGAACGACCCAGATTTTGATTCCGAAATGAACCCTAAAGAACATAAAGCCTAAAATTAATTTAAACAGTTGTTACCAACTTCCTCGGAAATAAAAATTATGAAAATCTTACACTCACAGGTTGAATCTAGTTTTGTCGTAATTTGTTAATCATATAGTCGGATGGAAAAGTTTCTTTAATCATGTATTTTCATTTTCATCCTTTTTTTTTTGTAAACCTTTAGGTAGAATTTCGGTTCTCGATTGTGAAATTAAAAAAAAAGAACTATTTTCCACTGATCCCCCTACGCGATGGAATTATAGCAGCAGAATTCTAAATATGGTGTTAGAAATACAACAAAGAGTTACTGGCCATATTCAATCAAATAAAGAATGATGAAGACAAATGGGATTCTGATGCAGTTATAAATTCCGAAGTGTTTCATCATTATTCAGAAGATTTCGATTTTAGTTTCAAGTTGTATTCATTGTACATGATATTTAATTCGATTTTGACTCATTGTGGAACAAAGTAGTAACTGGGAATTTCAAAAGAAAAAGTGCTGATTGTATGGCAGACATGGATATAAAGTGTAAACAACAGTATTGTGGAATTTTGGAAACTCTAGTGTGGATTGATCCTATGGTTTGGTTCGTCATCGTATGACGTTAGAATTTTGACCTCTACCATGAATTTATGCGTCAGCGACATAGACACAATATTTTTTTCAAACATTTCATCAATTTACATTTAGGATCTCGGCAACCAATCGAGATTTCTTAAAAATTCTCAATCTATTGTGGTCAGTGGATGTACCGTTCTCGTTTTTATTGCAATGTTTCACCTGTAGAGACCACTGGGGCCTCTGCAAGTCATTACACGCTTCAACCGCAAAATTGTATTTCATGATAGATCAAAGAGTAGAGTAGACCACTGATGGCTGTGCACAATGAAGCTTCGTGTTATAGCTGTGACAGTAGTCAGTCGGTTTAAGATTTCTGATAACGAAGACGCTTATTGCGCTTCTGTAGCTATAAAGTGGTTTATTTTACATAAAAAAGTTAATTTTTCGGTTAGATAATATAAAATACACCCAATAAATAAAAGACGATCCCAATTGGGCAAATTTCATCCCTTGCATAAAGAATTAGGACGATATACGCATCAATTTGACGAATATTTACGCATGAAAATTGACTTGAGGTGAAGAAGTTGATTGTACGTCTTGATCATACGCATACAACATTACTAACTACTGGACTCTAGATGGGAATTGCAAAAAAAGCACCTATCTTCGTCCAATGGTTTTTCAATTGGTGCTTTCTCTTGCATTTAGGAGGAGGTGCAATTTCTCCTTCTTCACATTTTAAAGAGCTTGCCCTATTAAGTCAGTATAACATATGAGCTGGCAACGTCAGTGACCAATCATCAGAATTTTAGCAGACGTCGCACGATTAAGATCTGATGATTTTCTAATTGGAGCAAAAGATGAGCAAGAGTATGACAAAATATTGAAAAAAGTAATGAAAATGGCGAAAGATAATGGTATAAGGTTCAACAAAAAAAGATACAATATAAAGTAAAAGAGGTGAATTATTTAGGACAATTTTTTTCATCAGTGGGTGCCAAGCCTGATCCACAATATGTTCAAGCGATAGTAACATTAGCAAAATCTCAAAATAAAAAAGAATTGCTAAGTGTCCTGGGAATGGTTAATTATCTAACAAAATATGTTCCTTGTATGTATTTCAGAAATATTGATTCCATTAAGAGAGCTAACAAAGAAGAATATTGAATGGATTTGGACAAAAGATCATTCAAATCGTTTTTTAAAAGCAAAATCCCTAATAGCACAGACTCCAACGCTACGATTATTTGATCCACAATTGCCGATAGAAATGCAAACAGATGCTAGTCAGAATGGAATTTGTGGATGCTTGTTACAAAAGAATCAGCCCGTGGCATTTTCTTTAAGGAGATTAACAGAAACAGAGAAAATATGGGTGCAGATTGAAAAGGAATATCTAGCGATTTCTTTCTGTTTGAATAAATTTCATCATTTCGTTTATGACAGGAAAATAGTTATTAAAACTGATCATAAACCATTAGTTGGTAAAAGCAAAATAAGAATTGAATAGAGTGAGTAATCCTAATTGTATTTATATTGTCATTAATAAAGTGTTTATTAAAATATTTATAAGCTACAATTGTGACAGTCAGTTAGCCTCTTTCTTTTTCTACTTGGTAGTGCAACAGTCGGTTCACTTGAAGAAATTGAGGTAGATGTCCGGGGGGTGAATTGATCTTTTAAAAAAATCAAATTTTTAAATCTGACTACTTTGAACTTTGAAGTAATTGCCAAGTCTCCTTTGTCGCCAGATTTCGGCTTTTTTACTTTTCGCCAACTCCCTTCTGAAAGTATCTCTGAAATACGTCCACTTATTTCCACGCGAAATAAAAACATTAAACAAATTAGTACGATACGTATTTATATACATAATAATACTTCTTTTATTCAACTTATAAAACTCTAGAAGAATAATAATACCACGTAGCTGTTTTTATGTCGGTGTCATATTTTTTCAACTATCTAGCAACTGGGACATCTTTTAAAAGCTTGGCTTTCTCATTTAAAATGGAATTTTTTACGAGGATATGGAAAGCAAACTGATGGAGAAACGTTTAGGGCTTCAGCATTATTTAATTTGATAGCGAGCAACCAGTTACAAATTCCAGCAGATGATTTCCTCCCAAACACTCAGTATTAAATTGCCGTATGCTTTTATTGACGATGAAGGATTTTCGCTATTTTACCATTTAATGTTAATGAAATCCCATGGAAAAAGTCAACTAAATATAGAAACTGAATGCTTTAACAAAAGACTATCGCACGCTACAAAAATTCCATATTTGTCTTAGTTGACTTAATAGAAAAATGTTAGATCTCTCTTGCAGAAAAAAAGTAATTGAAAACTTTCTCAAATCAGTGCTATTATTACGAATTATTCGAATAAAGATGATTGTGCAAAAGAATAATGTAGTAAAACAAATACCTTGAGGATGGTTCCTTCTTTGTCTGATGCATTTTACGGACATGTTTTAAAAAGAAAAGGAAATACTGCTTGACAGAGATACCAAATCGTCAATATCTTTTAAACTAGAAAGTTTGCAGATTCTTTCACACAAAAGAAATTGTTTAGTCAAAAGACCAAGGGTGGGTGGTAATCGCCGCCTTCATTTTTAATTCTTAGACCACCTACGTTCTCTCTTTCTCTTTCTGACTAATATGTAAGTAGTATAGATGAGCAGGACCGATGTTTTTCCAATGTTTCTACTTCAGGTGCCCCGACGGTATACAAGATCCCAGTGGGGTGGCAACAACATGTGAAACCAATAAAACCTCAAAAAAGGTTACTTCGTTTAAGGCTGACAGTCATAGTAGCGGTGCCTCCACCAAAAGACGAGCCACTCTTTCACCACTTCGCCCACCTTGCTTTGTGAATTATTATCTGTCCGTGTTATTTCAATTAAATTTTGGAAAAACTAGATTATTTCGGATGCAGAGTATGAAAAACCGGTAAGGATAATTGAAAATTGGAGCTCACATTTTTGTGGAGTGAACTTTGCTCGATCTTTTTATATACGTGACTATTAAATTTATCAACTTTTACACAGGAAATTTTGTGTTTCGCCAAACCACTCGTTTCAGCACAAAAAGTTAGTTTTTTCTTATCATGTGAAAATCCTGTCAAATTTTCAAAAATCCAAGCTCGCATATTTGTATATGACTGCCTTTGGAATCGAATTCAACTATTTGCTGGTCGCTATTTGTTAAATGTGTTTAACTGTCTTATGGAAATTACACGTAATTGGTAGCATGCAGTTCGGATAAAAGTCAGCCTCAAGGAAGCAGTCAGAAGTTTAATATACT
This sequence comes from Mylabris sibirica, assembly GCA_039776855.1. NCBI lineage: Eukaryota > Metazoa > Arthropoda > Insecta > Coleoptera > Meloidae > Mylabris > Mylabris sibirica. The sequence continues at coordinate 222,256 of CM077840.1, forward strand.
CGACCTGACATAGCTGATGCTGTAAGTACTATATCTGAGTTTCCAAATGATCCTTTGTTGCCGGATTAAAATGCAGTGAAGAGTTTTGAAATACTTAAGGGGTACTATGGATTTGGGTATTGCTCGTAAGAGAAACTTCGAATCTGGTGAGTTGGAGACCTATTCAGATGCCGATTTTGCTATTGACATCTAGACCAGAAAACCCAAAACTGGTATCGTATGTAAATACTCCAGTGGTTCAGTTTCATGATGCAGTAGAGAACCGTATCTACAACAGAAGTGGTAAAAGAAATAATTTGGTGAAATCACGGAATTACTGTCAACACCAGTATTACAGATTGATAATGCAAGTGCGATTAAATTAGTTAATAACCGAGAATTTTACACAGCGCCGGGCCTAGGGGTACTTTCACTTGAGGCAGAACGAGAAATTTGCGCCTCTATACAGGTTTTTATTGATTAGTAGATATGAACATACTAAATGCAAAATGTGCCACACACAACAAAAAAATACATAGTAGATGATTTAGAGTACTAAAAGATTATAAACAATTTAATTTACTTCAATTGAAAGAATAATATCAATTACTCTTTAGAGAGAACAAAATGAATACATAAGTATTCGATGCTTGTAATACATTTTAAAGTTTTACTTTTCTTGCTTTTCTCGAGGTAAGCTTCTCGATTATTTGATCGAAATTAATTTGTTTTGTGAATTCCTGCTCGATGGATAAAATCGCCATATTTGATAATTTTTCTTAAACTAGAGGTGATCATAAAAACCTTTTAATTAGTCCTAATCTCCTAAAGCTCGTTTCACCACATGCGACAGTGACAGGTAGTCTTAACAAAATTTTGTATGTCACTCTTCGATTTGGATACGACTGAACCAAATTACATTCGTGTATCGTTTTTAACATCCCAATTTAAATGGAGATATGAAAAACTACATGAAATTTCCTCTTATTTCGAATTTTTAAACGGTAACAAATTAAAATCTACGGAAATCGATACTTTAAAAAAATCAACTTGTGATTTGTCTCTTAAATATCCAAGCGACATAAATTCAGCAGAATTCATATCAGAAATTATAAACTTCGAAAATCAAGAAATTGTGTTAATTCTAGATTTAGAAATAGCTACCTGCTTGGACATTTTAAGATGTCTATCACTCCCTTCATTTCTACCGTAAACAAGTATCATTATAAGGAACTGATTGCTGAGATTGATTATCTAATTTATAAAATTTTCTTCGATTGTTCTCAAATTTTCACTTGCAGAATTTTTTATCCCATATAGTGTCCATCATCACCTGAAAGAAATGAAATACTCCATCTATTAAACGCGAAGCTTCAGTTACAGCTATGGTTTTTGATTGCAAAGCCTTGTTTATTTTATCCTGCTCCTGTTATCCGACATACATCATTGAGATTATTATTTGCACTAGTTGTGAATCATGATTTACAATTGCACATCGATTATATGGACGCAGTAACAGCATTTTTACAAGGAGAGTTACCTAACTGAAGAAATATATGTAAAACAACAAGGTTTTATTGATCAAAATAATCCGCATATGGTTTGTAAATTAAAGAAGGCTATGTATGAACTAAAACAAAGTGCTCAAACTTGGAACGTAAAGTTATACAACATATTGAAAGCACAAGAAAAAAGGAGTGCTTCCGATGTGGAACGGACTGACATCTCCAGCTAAAACTGCCTTCATACATGCTGTAACAGTTGCACAAGCCAAGGCAGCGGGGAAAATCAGAGATTTAAGACCAGATGATGAAATGTTGGAGCTGCTCATTCAGAGTCTCAAGGACCTGATTTCTTATATGTCATCAGAGCGAGAGAGTGTTGAGAATTATGGACTGTTAGTATTATAGAAATATACTAGAAAATATAATGTTAGCATCTTCGGAATGGGAGATGCCATTGCGATTCAATTTCCAACACGATAACGACCTTAAACATTTTTCACACTTAGTGCGAAACTGGCTTAAATACAATAACGTAAACGTAATGACTTGGCTCGCTCAGTCACCGGATCTAAACGCTATTGAACATCTGTAGAAGGAGGTTGAAGGAAGATACGAACTGAAATATTTCATAATAAAACACAACTAATGAATAAAATAAAGAAATTTGGAAAAATATTCCAATAAATGTAAAGGTTAATAAATTAATTGCTTTCATGTCAGCTAGATGTGCCTAAGTTATAAAACAAAAAGGCTATGTGACTAAATATTACCTATTTAATTACTATTTAATAATATATTTCTAATTTGTTGTTGATCTTATTACATAGTTGTTCATTATTGAAATTGTTGCTTTACTTTTGACGAATATGACATCTTGATTATTTTTGAATATATTCATTCAAATATTTATTTTTTGTCACTTCAAAGCTATGGCCAGCACCAAGTAATCAAGTAACGAACTGTAATATCAATACGTCATCAGTAAATAATAACCGGAGACCTCTAGTGATTACATATGTAATTAAAATATATACTGGACCCTTTTTTCGGAAAAAAATCCAATTAACCCAATTTTTGATTATCCCAATGGGGTCTGTACCCAATTGATTCGGATCATGATAGTTCTACTGTAGCTTCTGATAAATAAAAGTATTGTATTATGATACACAAGTATGTTAGTTTACCCTCCACATGTCCTTTTCAAAGGTGAATGTTGACGAGACGATTTCATGATAGCAGTGCCTTCTATACCTAATATTGCAGTGATTATAAGACGTTGGGTAACAGACGAATCGTTTAAGCTATGGTAGACTTATCGAAACATTAAAAAAGACCCAACAAAGACATTGGAAAAACGAGCTAATGGCATTATCACTTTATAGTCTGTAAGCTGAACAGATATAGTAATAAAACCGCCCCCTTTTACCTGTGATATATAAATAGCGACTTTCCAATCCGCTATTACAAAAGTTGCGCATATTTGTGTCCACGACACAGCAACGTCTTGAGACCGGCAACCGGGATTACTCCTTTGTATTTACAGTTGCACGTTGCATACATGAGTCAGTGGAATTTCGTCACCAAGCTCAGTCACTTTTTGTCACGTTATGTCGAATATAACACGTTGTCGTTGTCTCTCGTTACGTTTTAACAATTTCTTGCTGTTTTCATTACAAATCAGTCTTTCTCAAGACTATTAATATATTGCGGGGTTAGAAACTGGTATGTACACAGTATAAAGTTGATAAGGTATAATAATGATTATACTTTATTTAGGTTATTTTTAAAGTGGAAAATGAACCATCGACTTTCCGTTGTCTAGATGTATGTTTTCTCTTAATTTTTTATTGTTTGGGAAAATGAATCATAACCCTGGTTCGTTGCCTGCTTTTTAAAGGGCTGAAGCGTTACAATTTGATGTTCAATATCAAGGTATAGTAGTAGACCGGCCCTAGTGAAACCTAATAAGTCTGTCAAATTATTTTATGGTTGGGACACATATAAGAAATTGTCCACTGTAAATAGATGCAGATAATTTACAGCCTATACAAGAAGACGACAACATTTCTTTAAGAGCAGATGGTTTCACACTTACACAATTCGCAGATTTCGCAGTAGACAATTTACTTTGGATGTCCCAACCATAACATTAGTGGTAGTAAGTAGTGTAATATTATAAGATTACACTACTGCCAATATAAAGTATTCCAAAAGATATACCGTGTTTACGATATCTTCCGGTATTTAACTTTCACTAATTTTTATGAAGGTCTAACCACCAACGATGCATTTCCAGCCTCTGATAATGCATCCCAGCACGGGCTCTCGATGCTGTTCCAGGTCCGCATTCAGTTTTAGATTTAGGGATGACGTTGAAATTGCTTAAAGAAACCTTATGTCTCCTGCATGATATTTCACAATCAAGGATTTTGAGTTTCAGAGATCTTTTCTTGGTTGTCGTTCCTGGACACAATTTAAAGAAATGTGCATACACTTGTTATTTTGACGTGTCAAATATAACTAATTTCTACAATACGGTTCTGCTTAGAGAGAAGCGTTTTTGGATATCGGAACGACGTATTTGTGTTATTTATTGGAGGAGAGAAATGATGGTCTGCGGTTACACCCTCATAAAAATTTGTGAAAGTTAAATACCGGATGATGTTGTAAACACGGTATATCTTTTGAAATACTTTACCACTATTCTCCTCGCAAAGTTAAATGTGTCGCATCACAGGCCATGTATCACGATATCTATTAGAGTGAGCCTCTGGTAGCAGCAGCAGCAGGAATTATACGATTTTGCTCTACATTTCATCCATCGACGCAACAGAGGTAAGGACGTGTACGAAATCGAATTTATTAATATCGAATGGACAGATCTTAATGCTGAAGAGTTAACAGAACCTGATTATTGTGAAATTAGATCGAGACAGTTTTTATCACCGTTCAAAAATTATGTTTTATTCTTACAATGTCTTGCATCCTAAAATCTGAGGCACTTTGGGTGACGTACTAATATCTAAAACCTTGAAAGACATGTTTCTTAGCACTAGATTGCCCAAGGAAGTCATTTTGACTGCTTTTTAATTTCAATTAGAAAAAACAATATGTATACAATGACACAATTTCTTAGAATTTTGTGACTTCTTGTACAACATGTAAATGCGTTTATTTATAATTGTAGTTGCCTCCCCCTCCTTTATTTCCGGTATATATATACCTATGTTGCCCACTAGCAGTCATTTTGACTGCTTGGGAAATTTTAAATAATCAAAAGACTTATTATTGAATTGAGTAAATTTCTTATATGACCAGCTCGGCTCTGTATTGAAATAACAGTATACATTTTTTTTTCGTTACATGAAAACATTCCACTACATGATAAATTGTCAATGTAGGCGTGGCTCAATAAGCTAAAGTAGCACTTGTTATTCGAATCTGTATGAATTGATCCTGTTCTAAGAAGTTGTTTATTTTATTTCTTTTGTGTCCTAAATTGATGAAAGAAATGTCGAACAAAAGTGAGTTATTGGAAAAGCTAACGAACATAAGTAAAGAGTGCTCCGATATAGAATCAGATGCAACAAATTCTGAACTATCATCTGAAGATGAAGCGGATTATATTCAAAATGAAACATCTGACACTGAAGATAGCGATAAAGAGTCGATCATCAATGATGAAAATGAAAGTGTCATCAATATGCCCAGGAAAAGGTGTAGGGTTCTAAGTAGTTCAAACTCGGATGAAGAAACTGAAGACACCTTTCAGAAGACTGAAACAGCTGCCGATGGTACTGTGTGGTCAAAAAATGACGAAGGTGGTATTCCTGGAAGGTTACCATGTACTTGTATATTCAAGGGTGTGAAAGGGCCAACGGGCTACGCAAAAAGGAACATTATAGCAGATAATCTTATCAGTGCATTCTCGTTAATAATAGATGACTCTATTATGAAACATATAAAGAAGTGCACAGAAGAAGAAGGCCGCCGAATTTTGGGGAACGATTGGACAATAGCAATACCGGAAATACGTGCATTTATTGGGATTTTATATGCTCGTGGTGCCTTCGAGGCAAAAAATTTAAAACTGAGTTATTTATGGTCAGCAAAGCGAGGTCCCGAATTTTTTAGAAAAACTATGGCCAGAGAAAAGTTCAAGCAAATCCTACGATATATTCGTTTTGACAAAAAGACCGAAAGAAGTAAGCGCCTACAAACAAATAAATTTGCCTTGGTTTCGGAAATATGGGACAAGTTCATTGTAAATAGTCAAGATTGCTATCAACCAGGGCAAAATATAACAGTTGACGAACAATTATTTCCGTCAAAAGCCAGATGCAGGTTTACACAGTATATGCCTAATAAGCCCAACAAATTTGGCATCAAATTCTGGCTTGCATCAGATGTTAGTAGCAAATATATTTTGAATGGTTTTCCTTATTTGGGGAAAGATGAACAACGACCATCGTCAATGCTTCTCAGTGAACACGTTGTTCTGAAACTTGTCGAGCCATATCCAAACTGTGGAAGAAATATCATGACCGATAACTTTTTCACTAGCATGTCACTCGCGACAAAATTGTTGGCAAAAAAACAACTCTAGTTGGAACTATTAGAGGAAACAAAAGCGAACTACCCAAAGCAGCCAAACAAACGAAGGATAACATGCCTCGATTTTCCACTCTGCTATATAAATCAGAGAATTGTGTTCTTACAATGTATAAAAGCAAACCAAATAAAAAGGTAGCTGTTCTAAGTTCTAAGCATAAATTTAAAAAAATTGATAAAAGTAATAAAAAAATGTTACCGGAATCTATTCAATTTTATAACAGCACAAAATTTGGAGTTGATATGGCGGATCAAATGGCCAGAAAATATACCGTAAAAGCTAGTTCTCGTAGATAGCCGCTGCAAATTTTTTTCAATATTTTAGATTTGGCTGCTATAAATGTTTGGATCCTTTACAAAGAAACTACAGGAATACAAATACAACGAAAAAAGTTCTTGTTTCAATTAGCAGAACAGCTTTCCACCGAATACAGAGCTTCAAGACAGAAAAATTCATCAAAACATGAAGAACCACAAAGATCAACTGTAGCATCATCAAATGCAACCCATTCTAACAAACGCAAAATTTGTCAAGTACGACTTTGCCACAACAACAAAACAAATAATATATGCGAAAAATGTCAAAAGTATGTTTGCGGAAGATGTACACATAAAAAGATTTCCACTTTCATTTGCATAAAATGTGCAAATAATAATGCATAAATTATTAATTTCTCCAAGTGAAGTAAATTTTTTTAATTTTTAATATTTACTAATAACTTGTTATATAACTATAAATAATATAAAAAAGATTAAAAATTAATTTAAAATAAATTTCTTCACATATCAGTTATTCTTCCACAATGCAGTCATTTAGACTGCATTGTGGAGTATAGGCATACATATATATTAACACTAGAAAGACTGAAACTTAGTGTATATATATATATATATATATAGGTATACACTAAGTTTCAGTCTTTCTAGTGTTAATCTTGCCATTGCACAAGAATTTGCTACAAAATGTAGTTCAAGTTTTAGAGTAAAGTAACAGCCCTTCTTCATCAAGGTAACCACTGTGAAGGGTCTCAATAGGGTGACCAACTTGATGCGTGAAGCAGGGGGCAGCATATTTTACTCAAAGAAAATTATATGTACCAGGAATACACAGAATTGTGCCAACTAACCAGGAAATCTATCCAGGTGTCCCCACCGATTTTAATGAAATTTGGATATGTTGTTTTCGATTAAAATTTGAGGGACGCATGTTTTTTTATCGGCGGAAAAAACACATCTAGGGATTGAAATCACCACTCAAACTTTGTAGTCTAAATGGGTACTTTTCAAGCTACACATATTTGCAGTTGGAATAATCGAATGGGACAAACTGCTTTATTTTTAGGATAAAATATGATGAAGAGCGGTCTTTGTTGCACAGTAAAACATGAATTGTGTCAAAATTGCTATAAAACGAAAAACATACATTAGATTTTGACGAAACTAATGTCAGTTGAAAGCATGGACGTATAAACAAATGGACTCCGCTATTTTGGTTTTGTTGTGAAGCCACACGGCATTCCACGTTGCCGTCTTAGCCATCTAGGAATCAAATCTGACGAATTATAAGATCGAGTTCCTACGTTCCGGAGAATAATGTTCGAAAATTCAATGCGCACATTGGCAACGTTGCTGACTAACGGCAAAACAGCTGTTCGAAACTAAAAGAACACGGCGGAATTTAGTTGTGATTGTTTATGTCCGATTTGGCAAAATTCTATTTGTAGTTGTTTTTTATTTCTGTGTTGTTTTTGATTATAAAGTCAAACGAACATTAGAACAATGGTTCAACAGTGTTTTGTGTGCAAAAAACTGAATTACCAGAATCCGGACTTATCTTTTCACAGGCAGGTGATATTATATTGCTTACATCGCCAGTGGCGTAGAATTTCTTGTAGCTGGTGTTAGAAAATAAGACAAATTCAACGATTAAGATGAAATACATATCTATGTACTAGTAATTATTGTTTTCCTAGATTTCCGAACAATCCAGAAATTGTTAAATGAAAAACTTTCTCGAACTTCCATTTGTCTTTATTTTTATTTTGAAAACAAAATTACACGACGTTTCGATTGTTACAATCCACAATCGAAACGTCGTGTAATTTTGTTTTCAAAATAAAAATAAAGACAAATGGAAGTTCGAGAAAGTTTTTCATTTAACAGTGAATCTTTGTCTAAATCCTTTAACCAATCCAGAAATTGTTCGTAATTATTTATTAATTTTAAACATGGACGTTCAACTGTCTAAAAATGCGTTAATTTGTTCGGCCCATTTTAAAGATAGTGATTTCGAATTCAGAGGTGAAACCAAAATCAGGTTTTTAAAAAAAGGGAGCTGTACCACTTCCGTTTGAATCCGATAAATCAGATACAAGGGCTTCTGAAACAACTTATGTTGAATCACCCCCAAAAAGGTAAACATTTGCAAACATTTATAACATATAATTTTAATTAATTGATATTATATTTGTTTTAGATAAATAACACCGTTAGAATTTGATCAACCTAGTTGTTCCAAAAAATTGCGATTAAGCCAAGAAAGCAGTAGTAGCACACTTACAGCAAGTAAATGTCCTACATCCAGTAGTGAAGAACGTCAAAACATTTTGTAAGTACCATTATGTTGTAACAATTTGAATGACTCCTTCTCACATTGTAAAAATTTAAGGAAAATAATTAATGCTATTTTATAATTAAAGGTACGAGGAAGATATTTCACTTTCAAATGCATCACCTCAATCATCCGTAACTTTAACAGCTTCAGAAGTGGATGTAGGTGAAGGAAGTGGCATAGGTGCAGCAGTTGAAGTTTTAAAGGAACCACTGCATAAGAAAAGGTATGTTGAATATGCAAAATTTTGACGATATTCAGTAACAAAACTAACTTTTCCATTCTAGAAAGAGGCGCACCTCAGGCAATTTAAGCAGTTCAGATCTTTGAACTCCTAGAAATGTTAAACGACACTATAGTTTAATGAAAACTCAGTTAACAAAACAAAAATTGAAAATCAGGTCGCTTTATCAGTCTGTTCGGAGATTAAAATCTCGAATTAATAATTTAAGCTCCCTTCTCAAGATTTTAAGAGAAAAATCGTTAATAGCTGAAAATGCCGACTCGACGATCGTGGTAATATTGCAATAATGTTCTAGTAAAATAATTTTGAATTTAAATATTTTAGTCGTCTGTACCTTCAACATCATCTGAAATTTTCAACCGCATGCTGAAGGGACCTATGAAACAAAAGTATAATCCAGCATTACGATCATTCGCCCTAACATTGAGTTTTTATTCACCAAAGGCATATAATTTTGTTAGACAAACTTTCAACAAGTCTTTGTCACATCTAAATACAATTGCAAAGTGGTCCTGTTCAGTAGATGGATCTCCAGGGTGGACAAAAGAAGCTCTAAACGCGTTAAAAATTATTATTGTAATAGTAATCTCCTAGACAATAAGGAAATCTAATAATATACATTGACTGATTTGGTTTATTTATTATTCCATCTTGTATATTATATTATTGTTATTATTATCTATTATAATTATTATTGTTATAATATATGTATGCATGTATGGATGAACACATTTTTCGTTTCCTCTGTTTTTCCCACAATATCAATTGCTTAATTTTTCCACTATCATTAGTAATGTTGTTTCGATTGATTCTTTGATTTGTCTTTCCGTATTTTTTTTTAATACAAATTCAGCTATAACCATCTTTGTTTAAAACCTGGGATTACTTATAGGTTCACATGTTCGTTTTCTCCTTTGTTTTTTCCATGGCAGTATAATTCATTCCAGTACAGATTTTTCATTCCACAACTGGTAAATTAACCAATAGCAGCGTAGTATTTGTCTGGTAACCATGGATACGTTATTATTTTGACGTTTAACAGGTAAACTCATCAAACAAATTTCAAATTTTCAATAACATATGTCATTTGGTGTTAAAGTAGATCTAGCATTTTGTTTGGTAACCATAACAACATAACTTGTTTAAAAGTTTGACGTTTAATCGTTAGAAATAATTTTCAATTTTCAATTGGACTAAAAATAAATTTTATCAAAATGAAGAATTTTATTGTTAAAATTGCAACTGGTCGTAGAGAAAATAGTGTATGCAACTCGATAGAATGACTATTATTTCACGAGTATGAAGGTTCCGACACTCGCTTCGCTCGTGTCGGAACCTTCATACTCGTGAAATAATAGCCGTCATTCTAATCTCGTTGCATAATATACTATTAATAACATTGAATCAACTAATAAACCATTTCCCGATGTTATTTTAATATTTATGATTTTTATTGAAAAATACATTTAATCCACAAATAACCAACACTAATAAAATTTCACTCGTTTGAAGTTTGTCGTTTGTCTAATACGTCTAATCAAGGCCTGCTTCATTTTTTCGAGCGAAATTCTCTAGCAGGCCTTGCGTCTAATATTTACTGTCAAAATTAGTTACCCCCCGCGATATTCAATTTTTTTTCTAATATCAATTGTCAGAACACATAGCCACCTGAGATATGCGATTTTACTGCTTATACTCAAAAAAAGATTTTTGCATTTTTCTTGCGATCCAATGAACCGATTTTGATGATTTTTTTTCTGGATCATAGAGGATCGACGGCTCTACTGTTATTTTAATTTTCATCAAAATCTAAGCAAATGTAATATTGAAAATGATTTTTTTTAACATTTCTTCAGCTCTTATTCCAAAAGTGTTCGCCCTACCAGTCTGGCCAACGAACTCATCCAAGCTATCCCAAAGACCGATTTTTGTACCAAGTTTCATTAAGATTGGAGTATTTTTACGGCAGTTATCGTGGATATACATACAGTATACTTCATGACTATAGGAACATAGGAGAAACTTTGGCCACGCCTATTTAAACTACTTACATATTAGTTAGAAAGAGACAGAGATCTATGGGTGTTTTAGATGAAAAAATATGGTGGTATAATTTCCGCCCTCCCTTAGTGCTTTGACCAAACAAAACAATTTCTTTCGTACGAAAGAGCCTTGAAAACTTTCAATTCTAACAGATAAGAATAAACAGATGGTCAAAGGAGTTTGACATCTCATTCTATTATTCATGGAACATCTGTTTAAACAAAGAAGGGACTATCCTCAGGACATTATTCTTTCAAACAACAATCTTTATTTGATTAATTGGTAATTATAGCATTAATTCGAGTAAGTCAATCAACTAAAACAAACATGAAATAAGTTGAACTAAATTGATGTATTAAAAAAAAGATTCTAATTGAATTATTAAGTTAGACAAATAAAGAAATATTTAATGTTGACAAATTGTTACTAATTAATAAGAGTAATGAGTAACATGATTTTCATTAGAATGGATTAGATAATTTTTCAAGCATTTTTATTTTCAAATCTCTTTTCTCTGTTTACAATGCGTTCTCATAAAGGTACAATAAATGAGCTAAATTTATCGATAGAAGAATTATTTATTAATTTTACAAATACAATAGGTAAATTAATTAATTGAAAAAAGGAAAAAAATGACAAAAAGTAATAATGATATACAAATGTTCATCTAATATTTACAAACAATAATAAAATTATAAGTTAAATAAATAAATAAATTATGAAAAAATTGTTTTTAATCATAGCCAATATTGTCTTTAACAAATACTTCCATTTTAATTAAATAATAACGGTAGATAACAAGGGTACAACAGAAACAGCACTTGTTATTTACCTGGAGACAGGATGACAACAAACAACATTTTGAACAATAGGGTAGTTTTACAACACTTTCAACAAAATATCCAATAGGTAAGAGTAATATGAGGCATTTAAAGGGTAATATAATTGGTAATTGGCAATTTATAAATGTGGAATTTGTTGTGTGAAAGAATAATGTCCTGAGGATAGTCCCTTCTTTGTTCCATGAATAATAGAATGAGATGTAAAATTCCTTTGACCATCTGTTTATTCTTATCTGTTAGAATTGAAAGTTTTCAAGGCTCTTTCGTACGAAAGAAATTGTTTTGTTTGGTCAAAGCACTAAGGGAGGGCGGAAATTATACCACCATATTTTTTCATCTAAAACACCCATAGATCTCTGTCTCTTTCTAACTAATATGTAGGTAGTTTAAATAGGCGTGGCCAAAGTTTCTCCTATGTTCCTACAGTCATGAAGTATACTGTATATAAATATACAGTGTGTCCACGGATCGAGTTGACGATAGGTGTGATTAGCCGAAAATTGTTGTGTAGGAATTTCATATTTGGGGAATTACTCCTGCTTGTTCTGAAACTTATTTTCAAAATACTTTCGATTTTTCTAAATCAAGGGGGCTTGTACTATTGAGCAAAAACTCTTTTAGTTTTTGGTAAAGTACCTTTTCGGTTCATAATATTGAATAATGTTACTAAGAAAAGTTGTTACGAATGAAAAATTATGGGGTTATGCCAATTTTCAGAATGATCGGAGTACTTTGGTAAAACCGAATTTTTCCCAAATTTATTTCAGGCAAAGTATTATTTTTCATTTGCGGCACGCCAATGTGTTAGCAAGGTAAGTTGATTATAACGAAAAGCTGTCGAGCTATACAATTTTTTAGAAAGATTGGCCTACTTTGTTAATTAAAATAAATCTGACAATAGTAGAAAAATCTTTATTTACCTTAGTAACACATTGGCGTACAGTAAATGAAAATTAATATTTTGCATGAAATATTATTAGCAAAAATTCGGTTTTACCAAAGTACTCCGATCATTCTGAAAATTGGCATAACCCCATAATTTCTCATTCTAAACAACTTTTTTTAGTAACATTTTTCCATTTTATGAATCGAAAAGGTACTTTACCAGGAGCTCAAAGAGTTTTGGCTCAATAGTACACGTCTCTTTGATTTTGAAAAATCGACAGTACATTTAAAATTAGTTTCAGACCAAGCAGGAGTTGTTCCCCGAATATGAAACTCCTACTCAAAAATTTTCGATCAATCACACCTATCGTCAACTCGATTCGTGGACACACTGTATATTATATATATATATATATATATATATATATATATATATATATATATATATATATACAGGGTGAGCCAAGAGGATGTCCACATAAAAGTATAAGAAGTTCTAATTAATGAAACTCTATGAAATTTGGTATATGGCCGTTATGGCACTTGAACTACCTCTGGAAAATATTTTCGTTGTTCTATCAACCCCCGTTATATGGGGTAGTGCACCCTACTCTCTTATTTTAAATGGAATGGTATATTTTTTATTACATTTTTAGATTCTTTGATGAAATCGAAGGGGACTTTCATAACATGACCCATGGTCTAGCGCTGAAAGTTTTTCACATATTTCAGCTTTTAGTGCAATTTCAATATTTGCAGTATGTGATTGAAAAATTCATATTTTTTGAGCTATAGCATTTGAAGTGTTAAAATTTGGAATTTAAGTAGTAAAAATGATGCACTTTTAACCAATTTAAACATAATTGAATTATCTTTCAGCGTTTAGCTGAAATAATTTTTTCTTTCAGGCAATTTTTAAACTATAATATCTTGCTTATTTTAAATGGAACACCATATTTTTCTTTATATGGCTAGATAGAGAAAAGAATTCTACCTCGAACTATACTAGCATTCCCTATACCTATCTTTAATGGTTTTTCAGTTATCCAAAATTTTCAGTTTCGTCTAATTTTCTTTCCTGAAATAAAATGTAAAAAATAGAAGGCTTAGCAAAACAACGTTCAATTCAATTGTCACAAGTAAAATGAAATTAATTAATTAAATTTGGACTATCTTAATGAAATAAAATGGAAGAAATTGATAATTAATTAAACTAAGATTTATTTCATTTGCTTTTTGTGTATGTAGAATGTCCTAAAGTTGTAAAAAATACAGGTAAAATATTCAATATTAACGTCATTTGTGATATTTTGTTTTTTTGCTAAGCCCTCTATGCATTTCATTGAAGTTGGATTAGTTTGGCCTAGGCAACTAGACGTATTACATTTTCTTTCAAAGGAGGTGATTGGACGAAAACTAAACTTTGGAATAACTGAAAAATTATGAAACATAGGTATAGGGAATGTTAATACAGTTCAATGTAGAATTTTTTGGTCTATTTAACCATGTAAAAAGAAATATGGTGTTCCATTTAAAATAAGCAAGATATTATAGTTTGAAAATTGCCTGAAAGAAAAATTCATTTCAGCCAAACGCTGAAAGATAATTAAATGCTCTTTAGTTTGATAGAAAGTACGATATTTGTGTTATTAGAATTCTAAATTTCAATCTTTTAACTGCAATAGTTTCTATGTTATGAATTTTTTATTTAAATACTGCAAAATTAAAAATTTCATGAAAAGTCAAAATATCTGAAAAACCTGCAGCGCTAGACCATGGGTCATGTTATTAAAGTCCCCTTCGTTTTTATTGAAAAATTCAAAAATGTAATAAAAAATATACCATTCCATTTAAAATAAGAAAGTAGGGTGCACCACCTCAAATAACGGGGGTTGATAGAACAACGAAAATATTTTCCAGAGGTAGTTCAAGTGCCAAAACGGCCATATACGAAATTTCATAGAGTTCCATCAATTAGAACTTCTTATACTTTTAGGTGGCCATCCTCTTGGCTCACCCTATATATATATATATATATATATATATATATATATATATATATAAATTTTAACGAACGGTGGATATGGGTTCCTGAGGTCACAAAACGAACTTCTGTGCAAAAATTTTTCGGAAATTCAAAAGTGAAGATCTCGTCATAAGCTAATTTTTTTTAAAAAAATTCGCTAAAAAGTAGATAATACCTTTCGACAAATTCTTTCTCGTTTTTGTTTTGATTAATACAAGGTGAAGTTTTCTGGTATACTATGGCTACCCTCTCACTTCTCATATTGAACGTTTTCACTTATGCTTTCAACCCCTATAACTCCCATCCTAATTATTATTCTACTTGGCAACAAAGACCGATATTCATAATTTTTTATCCCGAAAATAATTCCGTTCATTTCATTTTATTATTCCAACTGCAAGTATGTGAAACTTAAAAAGTACCCTCTTAGATCACAAACTTTGAGTGATGATTTCACCTCTTAGATATGTTTCTCCGTCGACAAAAAAATGGGTCCGTTAGATTCCAACATAGAACATATCCAAATTCTATTAACATCGGAGGTGAATCTTCTTTAAGTTGTCTGCAGACAAGCCAGTGTTTTTGATTTTGCATAGCCATGCCAATCATACATGCTTGCTGACAGATTCTGCCCATAGGATCCTGCCGTTAGACGTAACCTTTACGGTCCCTTTGAATCTCTATTATTACCAACAAGAGGTACACCAGTGCCTTGCAACACCAAATTCTGGCACGGCCGTCACTAATCAGCAGTTAATTATTTTCCTCGTATGAAAACCATATAATCAATTCGAATGTTGATTGTTCATGTTGCTATGATGTATTTTGAAGCTCAGAAAAAGGACAATATACCCTTCTTCCGATAGCAGTACAGTCTACATCCCAAGTACAGTTTAATATTGATTAAATTGAAAAGAAAGACTTCTACCAGAAACACAGACAATTATGAAATGCAGCATGTATAACTTGCATACATCTCTATGAGACATTCATTTGAATATCTGGTGAGTCTTATCAAACACTATTGAACACTTGTGAATATATTTTCCCGTTAAGTTTTTTCTGAATTACAGTATCATCTGAAACAATGTTATTTTGTAAACTGCCATATTATTTTGTTTCATGAAATCGAAAATATTGTTTGACATATTTGTTATCACTTTATTATTGTTGTTTGCAAGTGATTATTGCTTATCATCACTCTTTTGTCTTTGGGACGATCCATTTTAAGCATTCTGATGAAATAAATTAAAGCCCCCACAACGACTGCCTAAAGGAAGTTCACATATTAGATCAAGATCTTGATTTAAAGAAAACAAACGATCCTATTAGAGCCATTGTTATCAGTTATGAAAAGTCTTACACAGGATCGATTGATACAGTTTCTTATAAACCATTTTTTGTTTTTTATTGTACATCAGAACAAAATAAAATGTATCTCGAATACGTGAATGTTAATAAAAGTATATCAACGGTTAATATAGATGCAACTGGAAGTATTGTGCAAAAAATACGTCGTCCATTAGACTTACATTCGTCACATATATTTTTATATGTAATTGTTATCAATTTTGAAGGCATCACAATGCCGATTCAGCAAATGGTAACTGAATCACAAGAAAATGAAACCATTGATTCTTGGTTGAAACGATGGATTCGTAATGTCAAGAGAAAACCGAAACAAGTAGTTACAGATTACTCTTGAGCAATTTTATCCGCTTGTTCCAAAGCGCTTAATGACATTACTTTGAATAGTTATATTGATTTATGTTTCTCTCATATTGTAGATGGATGTTCATTGGACCAAGACAATGTTACATACATAAGGGTTGATGTGACCCATCTAATTCATATGGCGTGTCGTTGGGCTTGCTTCAAACATATTTTTGCTTCCAAGCTATTGCATTTTAAAATAAAAAGTTGTCCCGTTGAAGAGCCAAAAATAAAACATCAAAAAATAACAACAACAACACTTGATTCCAATTCTAACAATGTCAAACTAATTGAAATTAATGATTTTGAAATTGGTTCCAAATTTATCGAGATAGATAGTATTACCGATCATAACGATTCAGATCTTATGAGCCAAGAAATTTGCAGAGGCAAGCAAGATCGCTGCCTTTTGGATCAGTACAACAATGAAGATGATAACAAAATTTCTGACTTGAAATATTGCGAAAATCAGGAAGAACTGACTGCAGTGGCAGCAGTAGAATCTGTTGTGGGAAATGAGTACCCAAAAACAAATGAGATAAAACTTAAATCTGTTTCTCGGTCGAAATTTTTTCAAAATTTCCCTGAGGTAGAAGTTTTTAATGAGCTTCAATCGCAAATAAACAAGCAATATTTATTACCGAATGGTAATATTTGCCCATCCGTAAAGAGTGAGGGCTGTAATTTAATAATAAGAAACACGTGCCCTTTTGATTCTGCTGCTCAAATAATTTTTACTAGTGCGTTAGACTATCCTGAATACAGGGAAATTGTAACAAATTCAAATAATTTAATGTTTAGTTTTATTGCCGACATTATAAAAAATGGACCAACAGCGGCTTCATTACAAAACCGTGCACAAATTCTTCATTCATTTTACAAAGCCACCAAAAAAACTTACACTACTGAAAAAAGAGTTGTTCTATATTCCATAGATGCTCACGATAACGCTCGGCAGCTTTGGACTAAGGTATTAAAATCTGAACCAAGTGCATTTATCACCAAAGATTGTAATAACTGTGGTACAACAACAACGATGGTTTCAAGCTTATCACCGAATCACAAGACAATTCTTCTCAAAGGATTCAAAAACTTACAAGCTGCAATACAATATCGTCCTGTCATATTTAATAAAACATGTTCTTGTTCAGGCACCTGTACAGAAAGCACATCAATCAATTACCACTTATTTATTGAATTGGACATAAAAAGTTGTGTAAATGCAAAAACTAAAACATGCAAGCTTGAAGATTTACCTGCAACAATACATCTGGACAAGGAAAATCGGTACTTTAGCTATTCTGGTTAAAAACTAGACATTCCTTCAATTAATTTTTGTGTATTGAAGATTAGGCGGTATTATTGCATATCTTCCAGGACATTATATTGCATATACACGGAGAATATCAGGACATTGGCAAATTTATAATGATCTGAAATCAAAGGTTGTCTGCTGCTCTTCAACAAAAGAAATAGAGCCTCATGGAGTAATTTATGTTGCGCAAACATAAAAAAGTGGTATAACGAACTAAAATAATATACCTATTAATATATTAGCATAGATGATTATCAATGTACCTACTATACAGGATGACCCGTAAGTCGCACATTTCAACGTAAGGCCCACATAGGGGATGAAATTCTTAGAAACAAAGTTCTGTACCATTTTTTCATCTGACCCACAGGTAGTTAGTAATTAATTAAATTAAGTAACCAATCAAGTGCTCGCTATAGCGATAATAAGAGAGCGGAGAGGAGACTTATTAACAAGACATAAACAAGGAAAGCGACAAATGTTGACAATAAGGGTGCTCTCACAGCGCCCAAACAATATCGTTAATCAAAATTACCCATTAATAAATATAATGGCGTTGTGAGAGCTACCTCACTCTCAACGTCAGGACCACCTGCTTGCTAACTTTTCCGCTTCCCACGTTCCACTAACAAGACTCCACCTGCTATCTTTTATCGCTATAGCGAGCACTTGGCTACATGATTTCATTAATAACTAATTATCTGTGCGTCAGATGAAAAATTGGTACAGGACTTTTTGTCTTAGAATTTCATCCCCTATGTGGCCCTTACGCTTGAATGCGCGACTTACGGGAGATCCTGTATAGGTGGGACTTTCCAAAGGATCTTTCTGCCTGAATGCGCACTAGACCCTTGGTGAGTGGGTTGGTAGAAAATAGCATATCTATGATATTAATTTACCTGGGAAGATACAAATATTAGGATTTTGTTTGCCGTTTCGTGCTGTTGTGATAAATGGATTATTATAGTGAAAAGCTTTGAAGTTTTTATAACATATACATATCTCTCTTTAACATTCTCTTATTTATATATATTGGTCTTTCTTTATCTCTTTTTGATAACGCTGTGTAACGTGTAACAACAAACAAAATAATTGATAATCTATCATCATTGTATTGTTATAGTAATATTTTAACACAGCGTCATATTGAGTTTTACAGTTCATTTAGATATGTGTCATCCAAATACTTTCAACTTTATTTCATTGAGGTACAGAGATACATATAGAAAATCAATCATGTCCCAGACAATCTGGACAAAGAAAGCAAAGCTTCCCACAACCTCATGCGAATATTGGTTGCCGCTGCGAATTATTCATGACGGTTTCGCAGGATATACGTCTGCGACAGTAGGATAACCTCACCTGATTTTTGCGTGTTATGTATATTTTTTCAACTAAAAATACTATTACTGATATGTAGGAATACTTTAATCAGAGAGAGGTTTCTAAGTATCAAATCTAATAAACTGTAAATTATTACGTAGTTGTTTTTACGCGCGAACCGTGCATACAACTGCGTCACTAGGTTAACCTCAACAGTTTTATTTCGGCTTGGAAGCGAAGCGCACGTTTGTTTTATTAATAAAATACATTATACGCAATTTAGAAAAACATCGTCTCTTGCTGTTTATTTTATTGCAGCAAAATGCCCCGTGGGAAAGTACTCAGTAGTGAAGAAGTAGCCCCAAAACTAAAACGAAGCCCTAGAGTGATCAATAATTATTTCAAAGATCCGGAAAATTATGGAAAAAATCAAAAAGGTCGTACAGGGAAAGCAACAACAGAAAGAGAGAAGCGTGCTATATTGAGAGAAGCTTCGAATTCAGCGAGTACAGCAAGACAAATTAAAGCAAGGGTGGGAGTTTCAGCAAGTATTCGAACTGTCCAACGAATTGTGCCAAGGAGTTTTTAGAAAGGACTAAAGTAATAAGTAGGTCTAAGCGTGCAGGCTCAGCCGTATCCAATGTGGTATTAGAGGTATCGGCGGCGTGTCACAGACATTTGGTGAGTGCAGGACGTGTTTTTGTTGGATGGGACTCCTTGCGATGTAAGGAATTTAATGGTGTGTTAAGGTGTTACATTTGTCTTGAACCTGGACACTTCGCTAAGGAGTGTCGCAGGTGAACGAGAGTGTGCATGAAGTGCGGTGAGGAGGGACACAGCATGAGAAATTGTATGAATGAGCAATCATGCGTGAATTGTAGGAGAAAGGGAAAAGATCACCGCCACTCGGTGTTCTCAGACACGTGTCCTGAGAATATCAGAGTGGTGAAACGGATGAAAGAGCGTGAATGTGAAGACTAATGGCGGTTGTTTTACAACTCAATTGTCAGAGGTCTTATAGTGTGATGTGTGATCTGGGTGTTTTGATCCGTGAAAGGGGTGTGAAAGTGGCAATGCTTCAAGAGCCGTATGTGAGTGGACGACGTGTGACAGGGTCGCCCTCTGATATGAGAGTGTTTTGCTGTATGGTTGAGGAAAGAGCGAAAGCAGCGGTAGTGACTGATGATAGCAAGATGGATGCAATATGTGTGGAAGAGGTGTGTCTGGACTAAGGGACCGATGGGAGTAGTTTTCTGCTAGGTGTATTGCACCTTTGGTGCAGACATTGAGCGGAACCTGTATGAAATATCGAAAGTGATTGAATTGTATGCAGGAGAACCTCTGATTGTAGGAATGGATGCCAATGCGGTCTCCCCTTTGTGGTATAGCAAGGGTGAGCGACAACAGCATGAATCTGTGGAGAGAGGCCGGAAGATTGAGGAGTTCATGATGGAAAAGGAAGTTCAGGTTCTTAATGAACCATCGGAATTCTACACTTTTTGTGGACCAAACGGCGTCAGTGATATTGATGTCACTGTTGCTAATGCTAGCTGGTGCCGAAGGTATGAATGTAGATAGGAGGTAGTGCCTGATTGGTGCATGAGTGCCCACAACGCCATTGCGTTGTGGTTAAGTGAGGTTGACAATACTGAAAGAGTAGTTGAGTCTTCTCGATGCCGATGGAAGACAAGACGAGCGAAGTGGTATTTGTATGAGTGTGTGATGCGTGATAGAGCAGTTTCTCTGGGCCTAGAGGCATTTGTGAGACTTGGGGCAGAGGGTATGGCATCGAGAATTGAAGAATGGGTGAAAAGTGTAAATGATGCAGTGTTAGGAAGAGTAAAGGAGCGAATGAATAGGAAGGCAGCTAGCTGGTGGACTCCTCATTTAAGGAATAAAAGATGCATGGTAAGACAGTGTAGGAGAGGGTGGCAAAATGCTAGGCGAAGGGGAGTACCAGAGGAAGAGGAACGGCCGCTTTATGAAAGATATAAGATGCAAATGAGGGAGTATAAGAGAATGATGCGTGAAGAAAAGTTAAAAGAATGGAATGAATGTATCAGGCAGTGCAATGAAACAGATCCGTGGGGTAAGGCCTACAGGATCTGTCGAATGAAAGGGAAAAGGCAAGAGTGGTCGTGTGTGAAAGTTGATGGTAGAATGACGCGGTCGTGGAGTGAGACAGTTGACGTTCTGCTGTCCTCATTCTTACCTGAGTCGGAGTTTGATTCTTCGTATCTTGGTGGGAGTGTTGGTCAGCGGAGCGTGAATAGTGTGAAGTGCGAAGAGATTGAATGGGCAATTGAACGGTTCAAAGCGAGAAAGGCGCCTGGTCTGGATGGCGTTACTACAACTATGGCCAGGCACGTATGGAAGGCGGTCCCAGAGTATGTAAGATGTATGTATGATGCGTGCCTGAGAGAGGGTTGCTTTCCGAATGCTTGGAAGGCAGCTGAGGTTGTCGTTGTGCCTAAGGGTGGAGACAGACCAAAGAGTGACCCTGCGTCATACAGGCCGATATGTTTGTTGCCAGTGTTCGGGAAAACCTTAGAGAGAGTGCTAGTCAGAAGGCTTGAAAGGTGCTTGAATGCTAGTATGAGTGATAGGCAGTACGGAATTCGGGCGGGACGCTCAACGTCTGACGCCTGGAATGAAGTTCACAGAGTAATTGAAAGATCTTGCTATAAGTATGTGCTGGGGGTGTTTGTGGATTTCAGGGGCGCGTTTGATAATTTAGAATGGAAGTGCGTGATAGAGCGGTTACTTGAAGTCGGTTGTATGGAGACGGATGTATGGGAAAGTTATTTTAAGGATAGACGTGTGTGTGTGTGAAGGGTGCCAGGGAAGTTGTTTGGAAGGTAGTAACGAAAGGGTGTCCCCAGGGATCGATTTGTGGGACTACAGTGTGGAATATGATGATGGATGTGATGTTAGATAGCCTTGAGAGGAATGGATGCAAGGTGGTAGCGTATGCGGATGACCTTCTGTTGTTAATAGAATCTAACAGC
The DNA here is from genome assembly GCA_039776855.1 of Mylabris sibirica. NCBI lineage: Eukaryota > Metazoa > Arthropoda > Insecta > Coleoptera > Meloidae > Mylabris > Mylabris sibirica. The sequence continues at coordinate 244,361 of CM077840.1, forward strand.
AGAAGGGGTTTGGAAGAGCAAGCTGCAGGCTATGTTCGAATGGTGAGTGACTGGGGCAGGAGTACGGGTGTGAGCTTGAATGAAAGAAAAACTGTATGCATGCTAATGAAAGGAATATTGTCGGGGAGCAGGCCGCCGGTTGTCCCAAGTGTGATTGGTAACTTGAAGTATGTAAGGGAGGTAAAGTACCTGGGTGTAACTGTGGGTGAAAGGTTGAGCTTCCGACGCCATTTGCAGCTTGTAAGAGAGAAAATGGTGTGTTTGACTGCAACAGTTCGGCGAGTGACTAGACGTGAATGGGGAATAAGTAAAAAAGTAGTGCGATTGTGGTACAAAGGATTGATGACTGCGTGTGCAATGTATGGAGCGAGTGTATGGTATAGGGTGATTGAGAGGGATTTCGGTAGAAGATTGGTTGACGCATGTGAGAGGGTGGCTCTGTATGGGTGTTTGAATGTATGTAGGACGGTCTCTACTGGTGCGATGGAGGTGCTGATGGGGTGCCTACCGTGGCGCCATGAGCCTGTCCGGCGTGCGAAAAGAGAAATGATGCGGAGAAGAATGAATGATGAAGAATATGTTGATATTAATGAGTCACTGGAAGCAGTGGATGATGAGCTTTGGAATAAATGGCAGCGTGAGTGGGAGAGCGATACGCATGGTAGAGTTTTGTATGAGTACATTAGGGATGTGAAGTTTGCAAGGCAGAATGAATGGTTTAATCCTAGTATGGAGGCCACTTTTCTTATGACTGGCCACGGTAGCATGAATGACTATTTGTATGCAAGGGGTCTGGCGGAATCACCGAGGTGTGCGTGTGGTGCAGATGTGGAAGACTGGAGGCATATACTGGTTTGGTGTGAACGGTATGAGCGAATGTAGAAGACGGTCAGGTGTCGACAGGAGGTGTCCTGCGATCTAGGGAGACGTATGATGAATTTTGTTTGTATGCACGTAGAGCGTTTGAGGAAAGAAGGCGAATGAGGTGAGGAATGTATGGGCCCTGGATCGTAGGAGGATAGTGCAGGGGGCTGCTTTCGAGTTGCTTGCGGCCCGAAGGTGGCTTTGGGCTTAGCGAACCCACGTACCCGAGCTGGTTTACCAGTGCCGAGTGCTGCAGGACTCAACTGGGAGGGGGCAAATGCTCCCGAACGTCCAACCAGTGACGTAAACTGGTACCATGGGCGACCGGGTTGCCCGCCGGACTCGGTCCGGTCCCGGTCAATTGCGGTTGGTTTCGTGGTGGCTGTGGTTGAGACTCCGCGCGGAGTAGAGGGGCGTCGGTTGGCGCCTCTCGACGGGTGAGCTACGTTTAGCTCGGGTACTAGCCTGCATAGCTAGTAGAGGTTTAGATAGGCCTCCGCCAAACCGAGGTGCCTGAGAGGCCTGCAGCCTCGATGGAAATCGGTAGCCGGCACTTGTGGCTTGGCGACGCTGATCGGGCGTGAATCCTGATCCCTCGCCCATGGGGGCCGTGCAAGTTGGGCCAGGCGTGGCAGGTACTGCACGTTAAACTCTTCTATCCTTTGTTGTTGTCCAACGAATTATAAAATCTTCACACCATATTCAACACAAGAAACTGAAGAGAAAACCTGTTCTTAGCTTAAATCATCGTGATGCGCGACTTACGTTTGCACATGCTCATATGGGATGGACAAATGAATGGGAAGATGTTGTTTTCACCGATGAAAAACAATTTAATTTAGACGGTCCCGACGGCTATCAGTATTATTTACACGATTTAAGAAAAAATGAGGTGATTTTGTCACGAAGACAGGCTTCTGTCGGAAGTGTTATGATTTGGGGAGCAATGACTAGCAAAGGTGTTATAGATATTATATTTTTAGAAGGAAAACTAAATGCAGAAAAGTATATAAATGTTTTGAATAAACAAATAACTGTGATACAACAAGTAATGAGAGGGACCAACTGGATATTTCAGCAAGATAATTCACCAGTTCATACAGCGAGACTCGTAATGTCGTGGTTTCAAACCCATAACATTAAAGTTTTGCAGTAGCCAGCTGTTTCCCCGGATTTGAATATCATAGAAAACTTGTGGGGTTATCGTGCTAGGGAAGTGTATGCTAACGGAAGACAATTTAAAAATAGGGCTGAGCTTAAAAATGCCATTTTAACTGGTTGGAAGGAAATTCCCTTAAATGTAATTACAAATCTTCATAAATCAATGCCGTAAAGAATATTCAACATAATACTGAAAAAGGGTGGCTACACTAAATATTAATAATAAGAATGTTTAATAGATGTGTTGCAATTTATTGCTTTTCTTGATAATTTTATACGTGAGGTTATCCTATTGTCGTACTTACAAAACAGTATTATTGTACGTCCCATATAAAAATTATGTAATGAACAAAAGTAATCCATTGGAGCGTTTTTTTGTTTAATATGAATTATTTTGCTTAACAGACATACTTGATTTACTTTATTTTCTTGCATAAATATAGAAAAATTTGGTGAGGTTACCGTACTGTCGCAGACTGTATTTATTTACTCACATTACGTTCAACGGAGATATTCACACCGCGCCAGTGTAAATACCTCCATTGAGAGTCCCACAGACTTTATTCTTTTTTAACAGTTTTGATCAACGGTTAAGACTGTCTAGTGCAACGGATAAACCTATGGTCAAATTTTCAGTCGGCGATAGTTATTTTAACTGAAAAAGGACGAAGTCTGTGGGACATTTTAAGCGCCATATAAATACATAACAGCTGCGAAAAAACCGCTGTCGCTGCGAATATTTCGCCTTGATCTGTGGCAGGCCTTGAAAAACATGTGTCATCGATCAGTGATCAACAACGATGACTAGCTAAACGTACCGTCCCTGGCCAAGACTCTGTCGGTCTCTCTCTCTCCCTCTAACGCTTCCGCGATTAATGGAAGCGCCACACTCCCATCTCCCTCGGAACGATGTTGATCTTATTTTATACCTATGATGTGGATATGGGTAGATTGCTAATGTAGGTAAAAACTGTATAACTACTATGCGTGCAGATATTTTGAATATTTACAACTCGAATCAACTAAAGCAGTTGACCGTTAACTTGCGGTTTACTTACAAATTACAAAATAATGTAACAAATATTGGTGGTTGCATAATAAGTAATAACTAATCCGAAATATTAGGATGAACTTGTCAGATGATACACAATTATGTATATGGCCAAATACGCCCAATGCTTAACCTGTCTCACATATAAAAACATCTACCTACCTACCTAAACTTCAATAATCTCATAATTTATAGAATTGACACAGGCTAGAGCTAGAATTAGTAATGCTATCTCATATTGTTTGTCAAATTTCATGACCCAAATACGCCATATTGATTGAAGTAATATATATATATATATATATATATATATATATATATATATATATATATATGGGAAAAATAATCAAAACAAATATGTAAATCATCTTTATTTTATTTAAAAAAGAGCTACAAATAGCTTACATTTGTGTATATATTGGCGCTAGTGAAATCTGACGCATGTGTACATGTTTACCATGAGAAATTTGTTTTTACTAATTAATTCTTCATTAATTGCTAATTTTAGTAACCAACAAACGTCCAAATTATATTTAAAAAGGCCAACAAACGATTATCTTTCATTTGCTACAGAGAAAATTAGGAAAAGTTGAGACATGAGTAATCTTCGGCCAAGTTAACGATTGATATTTACTAATTAAATAACAAACAAAATAATAAGCAACGAACGTTAAAATTGAACCAACAATGTTGGTGAGACTTACGTTGTCTATATTACCGTTGACTGAATAATATATAGACATGCCGAGTCCGTGTTAAGAAGAGTAATTCAAAAAGTATTCCAACCAACAGAGGCCGTTAGTATCGAAAATATTTCTGACAGAGAAGTATTCTAACCGTCAGATGGCAAGATCATCGAAATACGCCAGGCGATAATAATACAATGACAGACAACAACTTTCACAATTAAATAGGTATTGTAAATGATACGATTTATTTTTACTTAACCATTTTGTCACAAAGAATATACATAGAGTAAGGCGATTGTTACAATCAAAATAAAAAGCAGGTTTACCAAGTGTATCCAGAATGTCCCATAAGTCGCGCATTTCCTCTTAAGGCTACATGGAGAATGAAATTGTAAGACGAACAGTCCTGTACCATTCTTTCATCTGACGTACAAATAATCATTAATTAATTAAATTATTTAGTCAATCAGATGCTCTCTTTGTTTCAACGGCTATTGTACCAGCCTGTTAACTGGTCAGTGTTGAATCGAAAAAGGTGACCGGGGGTAAATTCCCCCGGAAATTTGAGATTCACCCCTGGAACTATTAAAATAGGTTTAATTGTGGCATAGGCACTTAAATAAGTTCCATAGCACGGGCTAAAATAAGGATGAGTAATTTATTTGATCTATACCTGTTTGTTTGTTAATTTATTTATTTTATAAATATTGACATATCGTACACATTGAAATTTATTAAAATCAAATTCCCCTGGGGTAAAATCTCTGGGTTCAACACTATAACTGGTCCGCTTATCACGTCCTACCGTCAAGACTCTATCTATCCTTCTCGCTTTTTAATGCTATAATGTCATTATACAGTGTGTAACTAAATAAGTGTAAAACATTTAAGGAGGTGATTCCTCATCGAAAAATAGATAGGATCTTTCATATAAAGAAACTTCATTGGAGCATCCCTTGTTAAGATACAGCCCCTTAAAGGGGGTACATAAAGTTTGCTTAACAATTTTTTTCACAAGCACTAAAAAAGTTACAATACTGAAATTAACCTGACATTTTCTACTACCAAAAAGACACTTAGCCAGTAATTTATTTGGTTTACCCCATTATTGTAAGGGGTAGAAAGTGCAACCCCTAAACTTTATTTCCAATGTTACTTTTTGTCTCATTATTTGTTTACCATTTAAAAATTTATTTCCGATATCCTGTTTCATTCTAAACAGAAAATGTCTCTTGAATTTTTTGCCCAAAATAAAACCAGTTCGCATCAAAAAATTATTTTACGAACAACTACAGAGATACATCGTCATAAATGCGAACTGGGTTTATTGTTATTTTGTAGTTACTACCTACATTAAATGATTAAAGGGGAATAAACAAAACTAATTTAATAATAACAAAACATACTACATGTAGAAATCATAGTAAATGTTCAATATGTCTACCTTCAGACATTACGCATGCGTCTAGACGTCGGCGCATTGAGCGACGTATTCGCTCAAATATTCCTGGAGTCTCTCTTATTACCCTGCACTCATCGATGATGCGGTTTCTTAAGTCCTCTACATCGCGAACAGAAGTACGATAAACCAAATGCTGTAAATGGCCCCAAGTAGAGAAATCGAGTGGATTGAGATCCGGGGATCGAGCGGGCCAATTCTGTGGTCTTCCTTGACCTATCCACTGATTTGCATATGTTTCAGTTAAATGCTGACGTGCTACTTGACTAAAATGGGCGGGAGCCCCATCATGCATAAAAAACATATCCCTTCTGACGCTCAAAGGAACTTCCTCCAGCAGTACGGGGTATGCACTTCTCTTAAAAATTGAACGTATGCCTCACCATTCATTCCAGGAGGTAGAAAATGAGGCCCAATTAAATAATCCCCAATAACTCCGACCCAGACGTTAAGAGAAAACTGTTCTTGATGGTTAGTTTCGACAATAACGTGAGGGTTTTCATCAGCCCATATGTGGTAATTATGAAAATTAATAATCATGTCCCGAGAAAAACTACATTCGTCTGTGAATTCTATCGTCTTCAGAAAGTCACGATTTGTTCCAATCATTTCCAGCATCCAATTGCAAAATTCAAGACGGTTCGGAAAGTCTCGCGGTAACAGTGCCTACACTCGTTGCAGATGGTAAGGGTATAAGAGTTGTTCCTTTAAAATTCGAAATACCGTCATATGATCAACATTTAGCTGAAAAGCAATCTTTCTAGTACTGCTAGTAGGTTGTTCTTCAATCAAATTAAGTACTGCTTTCTCAAGCTGTGGTGTTCTTACTTCTCGATGACGACCACAATCCTGTGTTCTTTTGCCGAATGAACCATATTCTCGTAATCCTTGATGAAGTCGGGCAAATGTTCTATGTGAAGGATGCTGCCGTTGAGGATACATTTTAGCATATCTTCTAGAAGCTTCTAACCCATTCCCTTGCGACAGACCGTAAACGTAATGCATATCAGCCATTTCCTCATTTGTGTATGCCATTTTAATAACAAGTGAATTATTAAAGTAACAAATTAAGAACAGACTAACTATACACAATTAGTATTACTTCAATTTCAAAAATTTACAAACTGACAGCTTGATACCAATTTGATTGTCACTATCCCCAATAGCGGCCTACTAGATAAATTAGTTCCGTATTTTCGTTTTATGGCGATATGTATCTTGGTCGTAAAATAATTTTTTATAATAAGACAAAAAGTTACATTGGAAATAAAGTTTAGGGGTTGCGTTTTCCACCCCTTACAACCATGGGGTAAACCAAATAAATTACTGGCTAAGTGTCTTATTGGTAGTAGAAAATGTCAGGTTAATTTCAGTATTGTAACTTTTTTAGTGCTTGTGAAAGAAATTGTTAAACAAACTTTATGTGCCCCGTTTAAGGGGCTGTATCCTAACAAGGGATGCTCCAATGATGTTTCTTTATATGAAAGATCCTATCTATTTTTCGATGAGGAATCACCCCCTTAAATGTTTTACACTTATTTAGTTACACCCTGTAGAGAAATGTATATCTTATTTAGCAATGTGGCAAAGTAGTCTCGAAGGTACGGAACAGTTCTCTTAAGTACAGTTAAGGCAAGATTTTGAGATTCAGTGGTCAGATATTGAAGCTTCAGCAGAATTTGATAATTCCATGGCCCCTTCCGAAAACGTTTTTACTGATATAGACAAACTTTTCTATCAAATTTCAATTATTAATATAGTACTTAAAGATCTGAAAAATAAGATTGAGAAAATTAAACAATTACGCAAAAATATCGAAGACTATCAAAACCTCATTTCGAATGTCGTTAATTTATGGGTCGAGGTTTATAAAACAATTAAATAAATTGGAAGTGAATGTCAGAACTTTGAAAAACTGATCGAGTTCATCTTTTGTTTGCCAGGATCAACAGCACCAGTCAAAAGAGTTTTTTCTCTGATGAATAACATTTGGTCTGGTGATCGGAATAAACTTCTTACCGTAAATACTAAACGCCTTCTGCAAATTAAAGTGAACTCAGATGTAAATTGTATGGAGTTTTACGAATTAATAAAAAAGGAAACAATTCTTTTAAAGAAAGTTCATTCATCTGAAAAATATGAATTTAATAATAAAAGTAATTAATATTAAGTTACGAAATTATTGTTGTTTATTTGATGTAGTATTTTTTTGAATTACTAATTTCATAATTAGCTAGAGTGAATAAATGTTATATTTTCCAACAAAACAATAAATATGTTTATTTAAACATTGGGTAGATTCTTCTATATATATCCTTGACATGTCGTTGAGTCCGTATTTTTTTTCTAAAAAATATGGTAACCCTAATAATGAGCATCTGATTGCCTAATTGATTTAATTAATTACTAATTACCTGTGCTTACCTGTAGAAATGAAAATGTAAAATACATATACTTAATTTAATTGTGAAAAATATATCAAATTGTAAGACTAAAATTTCTTATTGTCTACGTTATAAATCTTTCTTTCCTTTACATTTGTCAAACATCGGAAGATATAAGAAACACTATTCCTATTTCTCTTAACACGTTGACGGACACTTGCGTCTATAGCCGTCAAAGCGAAGTTCACTACGTGGCATGACGGCGACAGCCGTCTAAAACGAAACGGTCGTTTACAGACACTGCGGCGATCGCAGCACAAATGTGCATTTACCGGCGTACAAGTAGAAGCCTATTGTCGTGTTTTGGAAACAATTTTTTAGGTTGAATTTTGTTTTCCATCTGTTGCACGACTTGCAGCATCAGTACGCATGTGGTTGCGAAGGGAGTAGTGCGATCGTGTTTTCTCTTGAGTTGTGTTGTGTTATTGATCATTATTTATTGTTTATACTGGTAAGTATTTGTTTGTTATTGACTTTACGCTTTAAATAGAAATAAAGTTTAGCGTATTTTGATACATAAGAAATATTTATGGTTATACTGCTTACTTTTTGTTTTTTTATGATTTTGCAATTGAAATATAAATAAATAATAATATAAAATAAAATGTTTTATTCAATATTTACAGAAAATGGCCAGTTGGGAAAAAGAGCAGGCTAGGCTGCTGAAGCTTTTTGAGGAAATGAGTAGTGGGTCAAGCAACAGTGAATCTGAATCCGATGCTGACAGTGCTGAAAATAACACTTCGGGTAGTGAAGATGATGAATCAGCTACAGATGAGGAATATGAAGCACCAGAAGAACCAGAAAATGATGAGACATGGCATACCAATACAACACCTATAAGGAATTTTTCTTTTGATGCAGATGCCGCTGGGATTCTTTTGGATATCGACAAAAATGTTTCTCCAATTCAGGTTTTTGAAAAGATATGGGATGACCAGGTAATGGAAATGATTATAACATCTACGAATAATTATGGCATTAAACTTTGCAATCAAACACGACCACATACAAGGCATAGTAGGAAGGCAAATTTCAAAAATACTGATATGACTGAAATGAGAAAGTTTTTAGGTTTGTGTTTGCTTCAGTCCCAGCTAAAATTCTCTAGCATTAGAAAACTCTTTTCAATTGATGCATTACATTACCACCCAGCATTTCCTTCACAAATGTCTGGAAGGAGATTTGAACAGATTTTGAGATGCTTTTGTGTAGAAGAAGAAAATTCAAACGACCCTTTGAGGAAAATAAAAATATTTCTTGATTTGCTTATACAAAAGTTTGCGAATGCATATTCACCAAATGAAGCATTATCATTAGACGAATCTTTGTTATTATTTCGAGGAAGGCTTTATTTTCGCACGTACATGAAAGGCAAAAAGGCAAAATACGGAATTAAATTATACGAACTTTGTTCAGCTCAAGGTTATGTTTTGAACATAGAAATATACAAAGGCTATCGAGAAAACGATGAAAACATGACAACTATTGAAAGTCTTGTGATGCGATTGATGCAGTCCTATCTAAATAAAGGGCATCATTTATTCATGGATAACTATTACAATAGTCTACCATTATCTAACAAATTACTTAGCAAAAAGACACATGTTACAGGAACTCTTCGTGCAAATAGGAAGGGTCTGCCACAAGAAATAACACGTCGTAAGCTTAGAAGAGGAGAACATGTATGGCGACGCCAAAATGAGACATACGTGTCCAAATGGAAAGATAAACGAGATGTGCTCTGTCTAACAACAGCTTACCACCCAAGTATGATAGACATAGTTAACCGGCGACAACAGGAAAAGAGAAAACCAATTGAAATAGTGAATTATAATCAGAATATGTCAGGTGTTGACAGAGCCGATCAGATGATGTCTTATTATTCCTGTCCACGAAAAACAATCAGATGGTATAAAAAGGTAATCTTTCATCTACTGGATGTAGCAGTGTGGAATTCTTACTACATCTTTAAAGAAAAGACAGGTTCTCAAATGAAGTTTATAGAGTTCAGGGAAGCAATCATACGATCTCTAACTGGTATAAATTATAAACAGGATGGAAGGACTTTGGTTAAAGTTAAAGGTGCACGAATCCAAACCAATGAAATGAACTACAATGGAACACAGCATTTTCCTGAGAAAATTTCCCGTCCTGAAAATTATCAGCGAAAAACATATTTTCAGCGTTGTAAACAATGTTATAAACAGGGAATAAGGAAGGAAACGTCATATTGCTGCAAAAATTGCATATCAAAACCTGCATTGTGTCCTGCACCATGTTTTGAAACATGGCATACAGAAAATAATATGTAATTATTATAAAATTATAATAAATTTTTTGTCATTTATTTATTTTTGTTTGATTATAAACTAACATTTCGTGTAAAACTCCCAAAAATACTTTTTTGCGCACAAATAATTGCTGATTTGAATCATTAAGCTTGTCATTTACGTTTTTATATTTGTGCTGTTATAGCTGCCATCGTCCCATTACTTCAAGTCTAGAGTGCGCTGGCGCCATGACGGTTATGGCCGCAACCTAATTAAAGGTGCTAAATTATTCAAAATTAAGTTTATTTAAGCAGAAATAGTAAAACTATACTTTAAATATTCTAAAAATTACAAAAACACATAGTGTCAATTTTCGAACTTTACTTGTTCCTACTGTCCGTCAATGTGTTAACATTATTTATGGTCCAAAGATCCTTTTTTTAAATTTTTTAGAAAATTTCATTCATTTGTTAGTCTTCTGTGTGATTAGTTGTTATGTGTATTGTTCAAAGATAGAAAGCTGGAATGATTCCACCTTCATTAAAAATTTTATAGAAATTTATAAAAAAAAAATCATGTTTATGGAGTAACGATAATTCAGTGAAAAAAGGAAGCGTAAGAAACAAAGGTTACGAGGAATTGTTTAAGTTTTGTAAAGTGTACGATACGAACGCCACCATGGACAAAGTAAAAAAAAATCTTAGGAGTGTGCTTTTTAAGGAACATAATAAAGTAAATAAGGCTCGGCGAAATGGTGAAATTTACATACCAACATTGTGGTTTTACGAATCATTTCTTTTTATTGTACAACCCAGTAGGGATGATAATGACAATATTATGGGTGAATGTAGTCAAGAAAATATTGAAAACCCTCAATGTTCCGATATATTGAAGGAAATCGAAGTAAGTTAAGTCTATGTATACATAGGTACTAATTTTACAACAACGTTTTACAAAATCAGTTTTTTAAATGTTATTTAGGTACCTACTTAATACTAATATAAACTAAAAGTATAATTTTACGTTATTTTTTGTCAAGAATTTATTAACACGCTAACTTGATAGATATTTACGTGTATCATAGGTAAACTATTTATTTCTGCAAACACAGTGCAGGTTTCCTTAAAATAACTACATAATTCTTAAGAAAAGCCTTCTATTTTATTGAGGATCTGTCTCCCTCCCACGATCATTCCGTTCCGTATGTTAGAAAGAGATAAGAACAATAAGAAATAATTATCTCAAATAATGCTCAAATCGACCTCCGCCTTCTGTGAGACAGTACGTAAGCCGATTATAAAAAGCGCGTCGTACATTATCTAGCATTTGTGGGCTAATTGAATTTACCGAGTCAAGAATTTGTTGTCTCAACTCGTCTAAATTCGTAGCTCTGTTTTCTTGGAAACGATATATTCTGTTTTTTAGATATCCCCATAAGAAATAATCACATGGTGCTAGATCCGGAGATCTAGCAGGCCAAGCGTATTTTCCCCCTTTACCTAATAATCTTCCCTGAAAATACCTGTTCAAATATTGGATAACAACAGAAGTGGTATGAGCAGGGCAACCATCCTGTTGAAACCATATTTGGTTTAAATTAATGTCAGGGATTGCTAATAAAGCTGGCATGACTTGTTCCTGCAAAAGTGTGAGGTATTTCATTGCAGTCAAGTTCCCTTCGATAAAAAATGGCCCTATTATATGATCCCCTAGAATTCAGGCCCAAGCATTTAGTTTTTGAGGATGTTGTGTCCCATGATCATACGTTAAATGTAAGTTTTCCCGCGACCAGCAGTGTGCAATGGATGGGTTTGCACGGCCATGTAAACTCGTCTGTAAACAATATATTTTTAATAAAATTATCGTTTTTGTTCGCCTCTTCCATTACATTTTTGCAGAACTCCATCCGTGTTACATAGTCAGCGGGAAGAATTTCATTTTCTTTTATTAATTTGTATGACCGATATTTAATTTTTTGTAAAATTGATCGAACTTGCCAGCCCGGAATGTCCAATTCATTGGCAATATCGGAGCTTGACTGTAAATGATTTACTTCAACACTTGCACATACCATTATTTCTTTGTTTTCCTCCTCTTCCGATAATACTTTAGACGGCTTTTTATGATTTTTAGGCGATAAACAATAATGTTTTTCTCAATTTTGTACGATTCTATCCACTGTTTTCACAGAAGGCGAAGGTTTATTTGGGAACTTTTGCTTAAATAAGTTTTGGATACGGCGGTATGAGTTGCCACCATAATACCATTTAATGCATTGTAATTTCTCTTCATTGGTGTACTTATCCATAATTAATAAATGATAATAATAATAAAAATAAAATGTAGATCAAAAATACAAACAATATCGAAGTTGATGACGATGATGCTGATCAATGTTAATGTTGAATTAATGTTGATAATGATGATGATGATGTTGATAATGATAATGATGATGACGATAATAATAATGATAATAATACTGTCAATCAAAATGATGACGACGTTGATGACAAAATGATGATTCTGATGATGATGATGATGATGATGACGATAAAGATAAATAATGGCGAAATCAAAAACGATACTAAATATTGAATACCTACAATTAACAAACAACAAACAAAATTTCAAAAAATTACCGAGCGAGTGTGAATTTTAGTTACCGACCAAAAATGTGTATTTGCCAAACGTAAATCTACCACAATTGCCAATTTAATTTTTCTTATGTTGAGATGCCAGACTCCTGATTATAAATTGAATTATTACAAAATCAAAAAATACTACTTATTTCGTTACTTACCTCTAACTACGATTTGAACACTGTCACAAACGATTGTAAAACGGTATAAGAATATTCTGTTAATGTCAATTGATACCATTTTTCCCCTTAGTCTACGCAAATACCTACTTGTGAATGTTAAGTATATATATGTATATATATATATATAAGCATTTGTAAGAAACATTAAGAGCCGGTACACACTGGGCGTTTTAAAACGCGCGTTTTGAGGGCTATAGAGTAACGAATAGCCGTAAGGTGGGATTTCGTTGCTGCGTTCAGCGTTTGCGGACGGCTGCGACGGCTAGCTGTAACGGCCAGCCGCTGCGTTCATGTGTTTTCCTTGAATCGTCTAGCGTCTGCGTTTCGTCAGTCGTCTTGAAGTTGTTATGTGATATGTGTTGAAGACAGGATGGATTTACAGGCATTAGCAACACTGTTGTTAATAGAAGATGAAGAAGATGCTGAAATTGAGAGATTATTGTTCTCAACACGTGATAATACTCACGGATTATATAAATCCAGGATCAAAGAAGGATATTGCAAAATACTCATCGAAAACCATCTTGACTCCGATGATGAAAAATTTAGAAGCTTTTTTAGACTTAATAGAGATCAATTTGAATTTGTTTTAAATCTCATTCAAGAAGATTTGAAGAAGCAGTCCACAAATAGTGTAAAACTGCCGATTTCTCCGAAAAAAAAATTAGCATTATCTTTGAGGTAAGAAAAATTTTCAAACATTTTCAAAAAAGTCTTTATTAAGATATTATTTTCAAAATTAATAATTGTATGACTCAGTAGACATAAATGCATTATTAGATGTAGATGTCGATGCCGATGAGCCATTTTGAATTGTTGGCGCTTGAACAACAACAGGTACAAGCTCATCTAATGCTGATGTTGGTGTTGTTTCACCAGCAGATAGCTGGAGATTCGTTACAAGCGTCAATATTTGCAGCTTCGCGTGCGATATTAAATGAGGCGGTAGTTTTTTGACAGTTAAAGCGATGCTCTTCATGAACAAATCCACATCATCCTACTCTTTCTTTTGGTTCACCAACTGTTCTACCATTTTCATGCGCTGATTAGAGCGCTCTTCTAAACCACGCAATATATTTGGCCTTGGAGAAGTACTGGGGGATGAACTATTCGAATGAACCTTATTTTTAGGATTCAACTTTCTCCTTTTTACATCTACAAATTCAGGTGACATGGGACCAGATTCTGTGTCATCCTGGCTTTGCGACTCCCCGTCACTGACCTCTCCATCCGGTATACTATATGAACATTGTGGTTCCTCACTTCGCTTTTCTCCACAATTTTCGATGCGACTGGAAATGATAAAATAATTAGAAAGTACATATAGAAAATGATGAATTGCATACCTCCTTTCAGATCTTACTTCCTCCAGAAATTGTAAATGGCTATACAAGGGTCATTTACTTGGTCGTGCCGAAGATGCCGAACCAGTTCCCATCTTTAATTTTCTTTTGTTTTTTAAATAATTATCGCGAATGTGTCTCCACCTTGATTTGCACTCTTCAGCTTAAGAAAATCAAAATAATGAGTATATAAGAACATAATAATTGGTACAAGAATATTTTGATGTAATTTTAATTTATTATAATATGTTTCAGGTTTTTGGGTACAGGAGAAACATTCCGATCACTTGCATTCGCTTTTCGTATCTCACCCAGCTACATTTCAATTATTATTCGAGAAACAATAGAGGCAATGTGTCAGCATTTGGTTCCTATATTTTTACCACCACAAAATGAAATAAACATGAAAGAGAAAGCATTGAAATTTTATAGTAAGTGGAACTTCCTTAACTGTGTCGCGGAGGTTGATGGTAAACATATCCGCATTTTTTGCCCTAAGAAAAGTGGATCGTTATTTTCCAACTAAAAGGATTATTTTTCGATAGCTCTGCTCGCTATGGTAGATGCGGACTATAAATTTATGTTTGTGGATATTGGTGCATATGGTAAAGAAGGAGATAGTTCCATATTTTCTACTTCTAAAATAGGCAATGAGGTATGTTCCGGAAGGTTATTTCCCGCAGACGAAGTCTTTCCTAACTCAAATAAAAAGCTGCCATATGTTGTTATTGGTGATGAAGCTTTTAGATTCCATAGACATCTCATGAAACCATACAGTAAGTTGTCTGGCCCATTGGGCAAATTATTTATATTTTGGCGCCATTTCTAACACAACTACATGGAAGATTGTCAAGATTGATGAATTTCAATTCATACTTTTTGTTTAATTTTTAACTTACTCATGGTTTTGTTTTATTAAACAACAAAAACATATAGTAAATATACTTCCTAATTTTACTTTGTATATGTATTACCCTACCTGACCCACTAATTAGCCCTGCTAACGCTCACAAAACGCCGTACTGAACACCAAGTGTGTACACTATCAACGCGCGTTAATCGTAACGCCAAACGCCCAATGTGTACCGGCTCTAAGTACAAAGAAGGCGTTAGTTCAGGCTTTACTGATAGTAACGAAAAATTTCAATATTGGAAAAGAAACCAATTCTAATAATTAGTCCAGTAAGAAATGAATTATGTTACAATGTGAATCATAACAATGTCGTAAAGTAACATTTTTTAAGAAATGGTCATTATCCAAATAAATACTGGTTTTAAAAAGCGTTTAGGACAACAGTGCCCTAGTGGAGGGTTAGGAACTAACAATAGAAATCTTAGTGAACAAAGATCTTTGACAGAATTGTAAAAACAATACTTGACTTTTCAAGATGATGTTTTATTGCTTTCTTGGGTACTGTTGACTGAAAAGATGGACATCGCACACAAGTTTGAACACCTATTTATTTTCTCTTGACGAATTTTAGTAGGCAGTTCGGGCAGTTGGTATTAAGAGGCGTGGTTTGCAATGAAAGCCGAATCAGGAAGGAAGCAAAAGAAGGCGAGTTCTTAGAAAATCCCTTTTGACTAAGGGGAACAATATTTATTTATCACAACTAATAATAACAATGATTCTTATTTTATGATAATTCAGTAATACCAGTAATAATCATAAGATTAATAATACTTATATTATTATTGTTATTATTAGTTCCCATATTAATATTTGGAATAATAGAAGTAATAGGTAATTAGGTATTTGCAAGATCAATTGAATATGTACATACTTATATTTAATTATTTTATTCAGGGCATATGCTTTTCTTACAATTTATATCATACAAAACCTGTTTTCTTACGTGGCCTTGTTTTTTTTGGCGATACTGTATAGGGGTGTTTTGAATGCAAATGTAGTTGACCACTTAGGATAATAACTATCGTATCATCGTATATTGTTACCACTTTGTGCACTTGTCAAGGTGAACGATTGTACAGAATATCTATTTATGCAAATTTTATTAAATTCTTTTCGCTATACAAGCAGTTATTTAGCCCGACCTAACACTATTTTTCTAGGACCAAAGGCATGATATTCTCAGACATTTGGACAATACAATCGGTTTTCCACCAATGTCGAACGTGTCCCAATGAAGAATAAAATTTGTGATCGATTGTGGTATTTTCGAACTTGACACCTCTTATTGTTTACAAACAAACGACCCTAGATTTCCCGTTTGGTATCTCTATACCAATATCCTTAAAGGCTGAACTTAACCAAACATTGTTGATTTTTTCTATTTATTTTCAGGACAAAGAAAACACCACAAATGAATTTGAGATTGTTGGGACTAATGTCATCAATAAATTGAAAAGTATGGATCCAAATCAAAGAATATTGGCGGAATATTTAATTAATAAAATCCTTTTGTACGATTTAATGAAGGATTTAAACAGGAACACAGATGTTATATTAAATCGTGATTCGTCCAAAACGATGAACTTAGAAGAACTGGAGGAGCTGGAAAGTTTTCTAAATTTAAGTTGATTTCACTTATGCGCATACTTCTTTTTCTATTTCTTTTGTTGTTAATCTCCTATTTAAATGCAAATTCTTTTAATAAATCTTTCATTATAGTGCACTGTTTGTAATTGAACTACATAGGTGGATACAGGTATGTCCCACTATCACACATGAATGTCATAAATGAAATAATAGAAGTCTAGCGTAAAAAATACGAATAGGTAGAACTTATTGTTCGGTCGACCATTACATTTTCCTATTGCACCTTCTATTGCTTGATTGTATGAGACAAATCACACCTCTTCCAACGTGTGCAAGATTTTAGTCCTCTACATACATATTTATGTAGATACTATGCATATGAATGGGTATGTAAATAGGCATAAAAGAGGGAAATATTAACGACATAATTAGTAAAATGTACACAGACGGCTCCAAGACGACCGTGAATGCAGGAATAGAGGTAGTGGTGCCCAAGCACGAGGAACTATAGAAATAAAAGTATCCACATCAAAACAGACAGACAAGCCGTGCTTACGTCACTGAGGGCTGTAGAAATAAAATCCAGACTGGTGCTGGAATGCTTCGAAGCACTTGAGGAGCTGGCAGAACATAACAAGGTTAACTTGACATGGGTGCCGGCTCATCAGGGGTTTGAAGGAAATGAGAAGGCGGACTGCTTAGCAAAGAATGCCGCCAGAGCAGCTCTAATTGGACCTGGACCTTCATGCGGGATCGCTTATGCGGACGCTAAAACAAGAACAAACCAAATTTGCCAAATGTGTCATCAGATTCCACTGAGTAAAAACTGTTTTGCAAGTTATCATACCTGCTTATATTTTTTATTTTGAAGTAAAGCATATTTTTCAATATTTCCACTAAATGATTTTTTAGATATCCCTGTATAGTTAGCCCACTGGGACTCATATGTCCCTGTGTAAATGTCTACTGGGGCTTATATGTCCCAGGATATTGCAGGATAATGAGACTATAGAAAAATCTGAAATGCTGGTTAAAACTTTCTACGGCATTTAGGATCATTGTCATAAGAAAAACTGAAAACTGTAATGCCGCTTCAATATGCAAGAGTCGACTTCAAAGGGTTAAAAATAGAATTTTATCAGATAAATTAAAAAGACGTATAATTAATACGTCGTCATCTCGCCTTCTTGGTCCATTTCCGCCGGATCCTCTCCAAAATAACCGAAAATTTTCAACTGTGTATTACAAAAAGAAAACGTATGGATTAATCGATAGACAATGGTTATGTTATTCCAAGATACTAGATGCTGTTTACTACGAACCCTGCTGGCTGTTTTCAAATGCGAAGATGGAACATTGGCGACAAGGTATTAGAGGTAGGAAGGGGTTAACGAAGAAAATTCAGGTACACGAAGCATCTCAACCACATTTATCAGCTTGCTATGTTTATGAAATGTGGAAGCAAAACACAGTAATAGATAACGACCTGGAAGAGAAAATTAGGTATGAGGCATGCTTTTGGAGTCAAGTTCTAGAACGCCTAATTAAGATAACACTAACGTTGGCAAAAAATGGCCTAACATTTCGTGATCACAGAGAATCTTTATCAGACACGTATAATGGTAACTTTTTGTCCATTGTCCAATTGGTTGCTGGATATGATGACGTGTTATTATTAATTTGCCTAAGGGTGCAACAAAATATTTGAGACACCAAGTACAGGATGAAATTATAAACATTTTAAGCAGTAAGGTGAAATCACGTATAATTGCAAAGGTTGCAAAAGCTCCGTATTTTACTATAATGATGGATACAACACAAGACCTTAATAAAAAAGATCAGTTAAGTCAAATTGTAAGATAAGTGGAAATTGTGAAAAGTGATAATGATGAACCTATTGCGCTAGAAATAAACGAATCTTTTTTTGGATTTTCGGAAGCGCATGACTATTCGGCTGCTGGACTGTCATCAAAAATTGAGAACTTAATTGAAGACAATGGACTTAGTTTTGTCAAATGTCGCGATCAAAGTTACGACGGTTATGAATGGTATTTATGGTGGAGTTCAAGCCCTAATAAAGAAAAAAAAAACCGAAAGCTACTTATATTCATTGAGCAGCGCACAATTTATATTTGGTAGTTGGAGATGCCGTAAAGAGCTCCCCGGAAATCCTGTCATATTTTTCAGTTCTGGAAAGAATAGATGTCTTTTTTGGAAGCAGTTTACAACGATGGGATATACTATTAAATATTACAGGGAAAACCGAAATTACTTTAAAACGTTTGAATCCGACTCGTTGGGCGGGTCGAGTGTCATCCCTACTGGCAGTAAAACATAGATAGATTTCTTGATATAATTAAAGCACTGGACAAGGTAATTTTGTGTAGCAGTAAGAAAGATGAGCGAGAAGAAGCCGGAAGTATTAGAAAAAAATGTCTACATTTGAGTCTGCATTTAAATGTATTATTATGGAAAAAATAATCCCGAGTCGAAATTTTAGCCCTCGTTTCAATCCCCAAAACCCACTTTTCAAGACATAATAGGTTGAAAGGAGAATCATTGAACAATAGATTTTTCGTCCTACTATGAACCTAAGTGTGGCATATATCGGACGAAAAACGATGTTTAGGTCGAAATGAGGGCGAATTTGACAGCCTTATAAATTATGAGGTTGTAAAATAAATGTAAATAGATTTTATGAGTCATAAAATCTATTTGGTCTTATTCACTTGGTCTTCTCTCTTTGTCTGATACACTCTTACCTGTCTCCCTCTCTATTTCTCTTATACACTCTTATCTCTCTCTCTCTCTCTCTCTCTCATTCATTCATACACTTCACCTCTTTCTCTCTTTCTCAAGACAGAACAAAAATGAGGGAAAAAACATTTTTGTCTCTCACTGGACGGGGGGGGGGGTCGTCGTCGTCAACCTGGAGTGGGACTATGAAATTGATAAGGAAAACGAAAATGAAAATGAAAGAGAAGAGCGAAATTCTCTTTCGTATAGAAACCGGTACTACGAACGATTTTCTCTTACTATGTTCGGGAATATTCGCGCGATAAGGAAAACGTACTAGCCATCTTAAAAATATAGTACAAAATGGAGTTAGTTCAAACAATCGACGTGGATAACAGCGCCAATTTATAATTTCGTCCATCTAACTAAACATTTCAATTGAAAAATTATATTAATATCAAGTAATATCAGAATAAACGAAAAAACGCGGCTTTTTAAGCCTACTATTTTTTATAAAGAATATATAAATTGTCATCACAAGAGAGAGATGAATATATATAACTTGCAATGTGTTAAAAAAAGACAATTGCATAGAGATACATAAATTATTCTCCTTATCCTGATTCTCACGAACTAGTATTCGGAAATGGCGACTATAACCGATGATCATTTCATAGTACGAAATCGTTCGCAATGGAGAATAAATCGCTATCGCAATCGCTTTGAGAATTTCGTGGTCCCACTCCTGTTTCCCTTTTTGTTGTTATCTCTCTCTCTCTCGTACACCCTTCCTCTCTCTTATTACTTACCAATCTATACTTACGAAAAAAGTCCCTGTACGCACGCACCTCTCTCAGATTCGAACCCCGGACATTGTGAATACAAACCAAGCGCTTACTTACTTTACTTACAGAATTCTTTATTAATTATTTCTATTTACATATATGTACAATTTATATTACATTTTTCATTACATGTTTACATTCATAAATGTTCCCGCTTGCGCCTACATTTAAATTACAAGTTATTTGATAGCATAGTTGCGATAATTATTTTCTTTATGATTATCTTATATCATTTGTGTTGTTATATAAATGCAATTGTTTCAATAAAAGGAAAAAACAACTTCAAAAACCTTTTTTAAAGAAATTAGCAGAGAGGTGGTGTTGGGTATATCCCTCCATTTTTGTTTTAATTTGATGTTATATCTTGACAATCTTGATATCAATTTGTTTATTTTGGATCACAGTGTACCTTTCATTGGTTAGCCCTTTTTCACGCAGTGTCCATTCCATTGTAAAATTCCATTCTTTGGAAAGGGAGAGTATGCTCGGGTCGGAACTGATGTATTCGTAGATTAGCGATGTGCTTTGTCAATTCACTTTGTTTTATGTTTTTGTTGTAGAATTTGTTGGAGATTTCGATTAAATGCTCTTTTATTGTTGCTAGTTGAGCTTGTTGATGCATTTGATCGAGTCTTGAGTAACGATTACCACCTGTAATTAGGCGTAGAATTTTGTTTTGTTGGATTTGTAGTTTTCGGTATTTGGTATCGCTGATATCACTCCATGCTGGGGCTCCATATGCTATAGTCGGTCTGATGATGGTTTTGTATATCAGTTTTTTATTTTGCATTGTTGTGTGTTCCGATTTGAGTAATGGGTATAAATTTTTTATCAGTGTTTGTATTTTTTGTATTGTTTTAATGATGTGTTGGGTGTAGTTTAATTTTGTATCTAGTGTGATACCCAGGTATCTGACTTCATTTTTCGTTTTAATTATATTCCCGTTTATATTTAGCGGTGAAAATATTTTACAGTTTTTGCTGACATTTTTAGTGAATATTATTGTTTCCGTTTTGTCTGGGTTAATTGTTATTTTCCATTTTTTGTAATACTTTAGCAGCATATCCATATGTATTTTGATCTGCTTATTAGCTACTTCTGCTGAGAAAGAGCTGCTGTATATGGCCGTATCGTCGGCATACAGTGCAGTCTTTGTCTTTTCGAACATTAAAATATCATTGATGAAGTAATTAAATAGTTTCGGGCCTAGAACTGAGCCCTGTGGGACGCCAGCTTTTAATTGGTGTTGGGTGGATAGCACATCTTCTATTTTAATTTGGAATTTTCGGTTGATCAGGTACGAATGTATTAGTTTTAGTAACCAAAGTGGAAATTGATAATTAGCCAATTTATGAATAAGCCCTTCAATCCATATTCGATCAAACGCTTTTTCAATGTCTAGTATGACCATTACAGTGGATTTTTGTTTTTTGAACTCTGTTTTCACATCCGTTAAAATTCTTGTTAATTGTAGAGTGGTGTTGTGTCCTGGTCTGAAACCGAATTGTTCTTTGATGATGATCTTTTGTTGTTTTTCAATTCTGTTGATTCTTCTTTCTATTATCTTCTCTGTTATCTTTGAAAGTCCATTGAGTAGACTAATGGGTCTATAGCTGCCGACATGTGTTGCCGGTTTACCTGGTTTCTTGATCGGTATTATTATGGCATTTTTCCATTTACTAGGAAAATGTTGTAATTTTATAATACTGTTGATGATATACAGCAGTTGCACTAGTGCCTTCCGAGAAAGGTTTTTGATGACTTTGTTGTCGATCGTGTCTGGTCCTGGTGATTTCTTTGTCGGCAATTTGTTTATTACTTCTTTCAATTCATCTATTGTGGTGTAATTTCTAGCACGGTCTTTATCGTTTAAATTGCAGGTAGTGTCCCTTATCCGGTCTATTGTATTTTTGACTAGTTCTTCTGTACCGTTATCGGATTCCATGTTATTCTCACAGGTGTTTTCAATTACTGTTGCAAGTGCTTCTACTTTCTCCATTGTTGTTATGTGGGTTTTTCCATCTTCATCCTCTAGTTCTGGAATTTTATCGTAGTTCTTGGTGATTTGCTTTACCGTTTTCCAGATACTATTATCTTTTGTTGATAGATTTTGTAATTTTTGTGTCCATTGTTGATTTCTATATGCCCTAATTTCAGTTTTGAGTTGGTCATTAATTTGTTTTAAACGTTGTCTGTTTTCTTGAGTTGGATTATGCTGTGTATGTCGTCTAATTCGGTTTTTGTCTGTTATTAGTTGCTTTACATGTACCGGTAGGCGGTCCTTATACATGTCTATTGTTATAACTCTGCTTGTTGCGTTTCTTGCCGATATTATGGCTGTTGTTAGATTGTCTATCTGTTCTTCTATTTGTTCTGGTGTTTGCATACTGTTACTGATGGTGATGTTGTTATCTAATTTTCTTCTGAATGTTGCCCAGTTTGTCGATTCATACGATCTGCTTTGTCTGATAAACGATTGTTTTGCGACATGTCTTTTTATCTCAAATATAATTGGGTTATGATCAGAGTTTAACTCGCAAATTGATTTTGGTCTTTGATATTGACTGACGTTTTTGGTTACCACCAGATCAATTTTGCTTGGTCTTTGTCCATTTGCAGGGAAATGTGTGAATTCCCTTGTGTAATGCAGTAATACGTTAGTATTATCAACAATGTTTTGTAATGTTATTCCATTTCGATTATTTTCAGGGCAGTCCCAGTTAACATGTTTGCAATTAAAGTCACCTATCGTTATTGTTTCACCAGATAGGTTTATAATGCTCTCCATCTCTTGAATGCTGAATTTGTTGTCTGGTTTATTGTATATACATGTAATATTAATATTGTTGTTTAGTTTTATTGATACTGATTCAATTGAGTTGTTCGGTGTTTGTGTTACTCGATGTGGTATTGTATTTTTGATTAATATGGCTACACCTCCTGAAGCGTTAATTGCATTAGTCCTATCTTTTCTAATTAAAGTGTAATTTCTAATTTTAAATTGATCTGTCGGTTTAAGTCTTGTCTCTTGCAGGGCCATGATGTCTACGTTGTATTGGTGTAAGAACTGTGTTAATATTGTGGAGTTTTGTTTTACTCCATTTGCATTCCACGAACCAATTATTAATTGATCCATCAGTTGTCAAGTTTTGTTATAAATTCGTGCATTATCAGAAATTTTTGAGATCCTGTTTTGGCTTCTTCTAGTTGTATATTTAGTTGCTTTATTTGACGTAGTGTTTTGTCCAGATCTACTAACGTATTTAATTTTCTTAGTTCACTGCTTAATTCGGTGAATTTTTCATGAGTGTCTGTGTTGTCCTCCTTGTTGTTGGTGGTGCTTCTGCTGTCACTTTTATACATGTCCGTTTTATTATCGTTGTTGTCTATTTTTTGTGTTCTTGGGGGTGCTCGATTGGTGTTGTTGTTTGTATTATTTACATTGTTTGCGTTGTTACTATTTTTGTGCCAAACGTTTTCCGTTGGTAAGGGTGCAGGTATGTATTTTGTTTTTGGTGTAGCCGTTTTGTTGTTTTTACGCTCTAGTCTGAAGATGTACACCGGACAAGAGATATCTGATGCCTTATGGGGGCCCCCGCAATTGGCACATTTTATTGATTCGGTGTTCCCACAATTTTTCGTGTCGTGCTGTTGTCCACAGTTTCGGCATTTTGTGGTTGCATAACAATTGGATGTTGCGTGTCCCCATTTCTGACATCTATGGCACTGGATTAGTTCCTTTTTATTATTATACCTTTCCCATGATATAATGGTGTATTGCACTGTCTTGATTTTATGCACTATATTTTTAATGGTTATTTCACTTGTTGTGATGATTAAAAATGGTTTTGTTGTCTTGGATTGAGTGTTCATTTCATGTATTGCTTTGAAGAATTTATATTGTCTTAGGTCCTCTTCTACTTCTTCCTTTTTCGTGTTTGCTGGTAGTCCTTTTAGAACAAAAGCATGTGTTCTGTCCATTTTTGTAGTGTAGGTGTGGTGGGCGATGTCTTTTTCTTTTAAGTGGTTGATTATATTAATATAGTCGTTCATGTTTTTGAGATATAGCGTGGTGTTATTTTTTGTGTATTTTAAAGAGAAGCTTTCTTTCGTTTTGCTTTTGATGGTGTTGGTGAATGTGCCATGGGCATTATGTTTCCCATGTATAATTATTGGCGGAGGTGTACTCACTTTTCTTTCTGTGTCTTCAGTGTGTGTATCTTTTGTGCTTGTTGTTTCATCAAAGTCCATTGATTCGTTGTTAAGATCTTGATATCTATTTCGTAGCTCTATTTCTTCGTTTGCTTTCCTTTCTTGATTTAATTTCTTCTTGTAGCCGTCTTTTGTGTGCGTATCACCGTTGCTGCTGTCACTATTGCGTCTTTTGTTTTGTCGCTGTGTTTGCCATGGTATTTCACTAAAATCTTCTTTGTTTAGTTGAAATTGTGTTGATTGGTGGTCATTCTGTTCTTTTTGTTGATGTTTTAGTTGTACTAGGTGCACTAGTTGTTCATTTTCTTTGTTTGCTGCCATTTGAATTATTGTTGTCTTTGTTTTATCACTGTGTGCACTAACAGTAGTTGGTGCACTTATTTTTGGTCTAGTCGCTTTAAAGTTCCGTTTGGTTTTCACTGACACGGGCTTTGCACTTGATGTTTTTGTTATATTTGAATTCACCGTCTTGCTATTTTTCATGGGCTAAAATTAATAACACTTCGAACTTTTACGCTGCTCACAACTGTCGGTTACCTAACTTTGCCGTCTATACTCGACGATGGTCAGGCTGAGACTACACAAACCAAGCGCTTTCACCACAGGACCACTAGAAATTTCTTTCTAACATGCATTATATCATCATTATAACGTACTTTATTTTATAATTATCAAAATACATACATATTTTGATTCTATAGAAAATAAAATTCAAATAATTATATCCTGGATGATCCTATTTGTATTTTTTTAGAATCTTAAAAAATGGTAAATTGTATGTATCTAAGCACTATAGAAAAGATTTAAAAACAGATTCATCCGCAATACAATACATATATTGATGATAATTCGAATAAAGTTAATTTAAAAATGAAATTTAATTTCATAAAGGTAATTCTCTAGAAGTATTAGTAAAAGTGAGGATTTTTTCAATATTGTATTTTCAATTGACTTAAAAATGACGCATCTTCTAATTTGAAATTTGCTTTATGAATATCTATTTTAGGGGACTGATAAAAATTTATGGTTGTAAAAGTATTTACAATCAGTGCCGGCTCTAGCCCGCTTGGTACTACCTATAAGCAGTCAAGTTTTTGGCACCCCACAAAGACTTGTTTAGATAACCGACCACGAAACAGAATGTTTTTCTCACAATAAAGTAAGCCTAAGATAGAAAACAATTAATAATAATATATTTTCTATCAATTAACTAATTTGTCAGACTGTTTCATAATAGCGATTTGCGCCCCTCAAAATTTTGGCGCTACAATCGGTGGCTTGCTTCGCTTGTACCTAGAGCCGGCTCTGTTTACAACCATTTACAGAAGGATCTACGTGACAGTAGTTGTAAATCAATTTTTAGCATTAGAGGAGGACGGTGTTATAACATCGTCCTCTACTATAGTATCATGAACCTACAAGAGTTTATGTAGGACGAAGTGAGGAGTATAGAATTCTTTTTAGGACGATATGAGGTTCACGAATTTTTCATTCAGGGTGGAACGAGGGCCATAAATATCATTTAGGTTGAGACGATGTCTATTTTACTCCTTTTAGGATCAAAAGAGGGTCAAATATCCATTTTAGGATCAGAAGAGGGCTAAAATTTCGACTCGGGATGTGTCAAGTAAATTTTGCATCAAAATTATTACAAAGCAAAGACATGGATATTTCAAGGGCGGTAGATTGTTTGAAAAATGTTAATGATACTCTAAGTAGGTTAAGGGATGACTACAAAACTCTTAAAAACGAGGCATTAGAGGTGGCTACGAAATGGAGGATAACTACAGATTTTAGGAGTAAACGAAGAACCATAACAAAACGCCACTTCGACGAACTTGCTTTGGACCACCGTTTTGATAGTGACGAAGAATATTTCAGAATCAATATTTATATTAAAGCTTTTGATACAATATGTAGTGAACTAGATCGCAGATTCGACAGTTTGTATCAAATATCTGATTTATTTAACTTTTTGAATCCAACAAAATTGCTTACGCTCTCGGACGATGAACTTCTGAAAAGTTCAGAAAATTTAATTCGACATTACGAAAACGATATTTCAAAGCAGTCTCCCCATCAAATAATAAATTTAGTGTCAACTATGAAAAATGAAATTTCACAGATTAAAACAATTAAACAACTGGCAGAATTATTGACTATAAAGTATAGTGCCATCGGTTTGTGTTTTAGTAGTGTCACAAGCGCTTTATTGTTATTTTTAACTCTCCCAGTTACTAATGCATCCTCTGAAAGATCATTTTCAAAACTAAATATTATTAAAAAGTATATGAGAACAACAATGGTTAAGCAATCTTTCTATTTTGTCTATAAAAGCCGAAGAAGCTTCAAAATTAGAATTAAGAAAAGTAATAAAAAATTTCGTTGATGCTAAAGCGCGACGCAAAATGTTTGTGTAGTTATGGAAAATCCTTTTCTTATATACATTACTTGTAGTTTATTTAGTTTTTTTTATATTAATTTTATATGTAATACATGTTAGTTTATTAATAGTACATGAACCAAAGATAGACATCTAGATAGTAGGCTTAAGCATCTGCCTACATGAATTCCTTGTTTCTTATCAGAAATTTTCGGATTATTTTTTTTAATATTTACCATATTTATGTTTAAGTAGAATTACGAGTAACATCAGAGATTTTTGTAGTCTGTTCTTTTTGTAGTTGTTGAGCTTTTAATTTATCTTAATTTATTATATTCCTTTAGTTCTCTTTTTGAATTTTTATTAAAATTTTGTGTACAACTACAAATAAACATTATTATTATTATAGAAATCATCAATTTTGAACTCGGTGTAAATTTAAATGAATATTCCAAATTAATTTAAATATTGTTTTAATATTTGAATCCGGTATTATCACCGTGTAGCAACTAAGAAAAGTTTGGAATCAGCATGTGGGATACGAACCCACGACCTTTGGATTTGTACTCCAATGCTCTACCAACTGAGCTAATGCTGGCCCGCGCTAATCTTAGTTGCTGTTTTGAACCAGACAAACGTGTGCGACTCTTATCGCCATTACGCTTGCCGCGTGGTAGCGATAAGAGTCGCACACGTGATAAGACCGGATTCAAATATTAAAACAATATTTGAATTAATTTGGAATATTCATTTAAATTTACACCGAGTTCAAAATTGATAATAACTTTTCGATTTCCCCAGGCCGGGTTTGAACAATCTAACATTGACGCGGCAAGCGTAGTGGCGATAAGAGTCGCACACGTTCGTCTGATTCAAAACAGCAACTAAGATTAGCGCGGGCCAGCATTAGCTCAGTTGGTAGAGCATTGGAGTACAAATCCAATGGTCGTGGGTTCGTATCCCACATGCTGGTTCCAAACTTTTCTTAGTTGCTGCACGGTGATAAGGCCAGATTCAAATATTAAACCAATGTTTGAATTAATTTGGAATATTCGTTATTATTATTATTATTATTATTATTATTATTATTATTATTATTATTATTATTATTATTATTATTATTATTGTTATAGAATTAATTAAAAAAAAATGAATAACAATATCCCCTTATAAATTTATCATTTCAATTCAATCAAAAGTTGTCGAAGAGGCCCGAACTGAACTTTGCTGGGGGACCCAAATTTTGAAGTTCCGCCACTGCGTAAAATCCCGACAGCCAAAATCAAAACAATGTAAAATCCCGACACCTGTAAACCCGACAGTCTAAAATGACGACACAATGGACGCTTCAAAATACCGAAAAAATACAATGCTCACAAATCAACATTTCTAAGATTTAAAAAAAAAGTATGTTGGAATTCATAAAGACATTTCTATGAAATATCATTTGAAGTACCAGCTTCTATATAAACAATTCCGGTTATGGCTTAAGTCGTAATTATTAAAAATATTACTTTGGGCTTTAAAGACCAAAATTTTACCTGAATTGTGAAATTGTGTTGTCCCAGAAAGGTTCTGGAAAGATTAATGTTCGTGGTTATTCAATGGTGAAAGAAAGAAATCGTGAAAATAAGTATTACTGGTGTTGTGAATCACGGAAATCAGAAAATTGTAGAGGACGTGCAACAACGGAACTTTGCGATGGAAGTTCGTGGAACATAATCACTCTCCGCAAGCTAGTGCTGCTTCCGTACAAAAATTGTAAATCAAATAAAAGGAAGGGCAAAGCAAAGTAGTGCTGCTCGATGTAAAATTATTCAAACAAACGTATCCATTGTTAATCCAGAAATACAACCTTATTTGCCATTGAAAGATGCTTTTCGAAAGAAAATCAGTTCTGCTAGGAAAGGAGTACGACTTCCAGAACCTCAGTCACTTGAAGAATTGGCAATTCCTGTTAATTTATGCAAAACGTTGCGGAATGAATTATTTCTTATCAAAGACTCTACAGTGGAAGACGAACGACTGCTGATATTTACAACAAAGTCAAATATAGGGCCCTTCGGCCCTTTACTGGATCATAAATGGTACATTCAAAACAGTGACAAATATTTTTTATCAATTCTATACAATCCATGCATGAACCTGCTGGAAATGGAATTTTTCGAGTTCTCCCTTTAGTCTTTGCATTAATGCCTAGCAAACGTCAAGAAATTTATAAACGCATTTTCTTTTTTTTAACCCGCTGCTGCCGCATTCTTTATTATTCTTGACTTTCCCAGCTTATAGCTGGACATACAGAGAATCACATGCATATTTGCTGAGTGGATGCTGCACATAAAACTCTGTATGATGGTCGAGTCGAATCAGTACCCTCTCTGAATATACAAACACAGTGGATGTGCAAATATCGCACATAATCCATGTGGCGATAGTGTCCACTATCAAGCGGAACTAATATCAGTAATGACCTGCGAGCAAGTCATGTTGTGGAGAAACTATAGAAATAGAAGTATCCACATCAAAACAGACAGTCAATCCGTGCTTACGTCACTGAGGGCTGTAGAAATAAAATCCTGACTGGTGCTGGAATGCTAGTAGTATAGTAATGCCGATTCTGGGCCACTTGTCAGTTGTGCGCATGCGCAAAGGCGGGAAATTCAAATTTCGAGATATCAGTGATACCAACTGAAAACAAATGTCGATTCTAGGCCAGTTGTTGGTTGTGCGCATGCGCAAAGGTGGGAAATTCAAATTCTGGGGATATCCGTGATATCAACTGAAAACAAATATCGTTTCCATGTTGGAAACCATAAATGTGATCCTTGTAACCTTTCATACCAGATGTAGAAAGCCTATATATTTTCGTATGTTATATCTGATGCTTATCGCTAGTGCGCATGTCGAAATTCAAATTTCGAGATATCAGTGATACCAACTGAAAACAAATGTCGATTCTGGGCCAGTTGTTGGTTGTGCGCATGCGCAAAGGTGGGAAATTCAAATTCTAGGGATATCCGTGATATCAACTGAAAACAAATATCGTTTCCATGTTAGAAACCATAAATGTGATCCTTGTAACCTTCCATACCAGATGTAGAAAGCCTATATATTTTCGTATGTTATATCTGATGCTTATCGCTAGTGCGCATGTCTACATTCGTATTAACATCATCATATATTCTCGGGCGAAATGTAGAAATAGTCATTCTGTGTTCAGACTAGAACATATCTAGAATACAAAATTAATAAATTTGAAGCATAATGTCATCTTTTCTACAAGATATTAACGTTTCTTTACATTTGAAACCATTTGCAAACGTTAAAAATCTAAAAGTTGGTGACAAGTTTGAGATTGTATCATTTGAAAGGATTCCTACAAAATATGGGGAAAAGGTGGTTGTGGAATGTAAGGATTTCAAGACCATATTGCCACATCGATTCACCGAAAAGTTTTCACAAGAAGCAATTGACAACTTGAACAATGACTTTTCCAAAGGAAGAGTTATCTATTTGGTTAGCGAGGGAATGTTTGGTGAAACCACAAATGTTATATTTGTTGAAGAATAAGCTGTTTGATTGAATATTACATTCATATTATAAGCATTGTTCTTTGTTTTTAATAATAATAAAGACACATTCATTTTGAGAATTTTATTTATCTTAAATATATAGTATCATATCAAATATAACCAACACAGGAAGAATAGATTTTGATCAATTATTTTATTATTGTAGAATCAAAGTTGATCTCTACTGTTACTGAAATTATATCCACGTTCACATGTTCCAGAGACTATTCTAGCAGATAGATTCTTCAATATTTATGATTATAACTGTCTAAGCAGTTTATAAGTCAGCTTCATTAAAATAAAAAGAGGCAGTATATTTCCGAACGTTGTAATTGTACAACGATTATGAATTCTTACAAGGATTGCTCATGAACCACATTTTTTCGGCATCCCCACTCTTGTTGTCTGTCAGTGACGTCATTCGCGTACATACAGATACGGATAGACATCGATAGAGACAGGTAGCTATGTCTGTCTCCATCATGTACATGTAGGTATGCTAACTATCCGCCAATGACGTCAAATATTTGGCTTATATGGAGAGAGAGTATAGGCAATGAGCAATTATTGTAAGTTTACAATCGTTGGTAATTGTAAGCAATTATATCTATAATATGGTCAGTTGACACTGCAGTGTGAACTTTTTGTTTATGTCAGGCTTTTTATCCCTTTTTAAATGATATAACGCAAATCGAATGAAAAAGGTTAAATGAAACTTCGCAACAATCTCAAGATAATATTTATTTTGATTCATTTAAATGTTTAATAATTGAATTCATGCTTGCGCAGACGTTCGCTCCGCTGCTTTTGTTCAACCTAAATGATGAATAGAATGTGAGCCCTTCTAGCTTTATACTATTTTTTCGTATATTCAGCATTTTGTTTTCTATCTCTTTCTAGCACACATGAATATTGTACTGTTAAGGCGTCCATACACTTCGTTCTTTTTTAAAAGTTCAAACAAAGCAGGTAAAGACGAGTGTTTACAAGGGATTTTTACAAAATGAAATTTAAATTGAACATTTATTGTTGAATATACTTGACTTTATTTTATTACTTTAGTCATTCTCTTAGAAAAATCGACAGACTATAAGATAGATAGAAAGCTGTTGACTTAGCAAAATCATAAATCTGTTGTAAAAATATTAAAATATAAAAAATCTATCCAAAAATCGATAAACCTTATCATACAGTCGGTATGCTAACTATCCACCAATGACGTCAAATATTTGGCTTATATGGAACATATAGGCAGTGAGCAATCATTGTAAGTTAACAATCGTTGGGTGTATTGTACACAAAAGTGTAATTTTGGTTGCCCAGCTTATTTAAATTGTGGAAAATGTTTGAATTTGTATACAATTTTCTAGGATCGTAATTCCAGATAGTAATAGAAAGATTATTCTGTCTCATCGCCCATCGTCCACCAGTTATAATCATACATACTGAAGAATCTATCTGCTAGAATAGTCTCTGGAACATGTGAACGTGGATATAATTTCAGTAACAGTAGAGATCAGCTTTGATTCTACAATAATAAAATAATTGATCAAAATCTATTCTTCCTGTGTTGGTTATATTTGATATGATACTATATATTTAAGATAAATAAAATTCTCAAAATGAATGTGTCTTTATTATTATTAAAAACAAAGAACAATGCTTATAATATAAATTTACAAATGGTTTCAAATGTAAAGAAACGTTAATATCTTGTAGAAAAGATGACATTATGCTTCAAATTTATTAATTTTGTATTCTAGATATGTTCTAGTCTGAATACAGAATGACTATTTCTACATTTCGCCCGAGAATATATGATGATGTTAATACGAATTGTATGAAATAAGAGAGATAGCAATATATGGTTGCAATACAACTCTGCGTTTTATAACAACAAAGTTTTACTCATTTTCAAAATTTCTGTTAGGATCTGATTCGCTTCAAGTAGAAAAACAACAATAATAATAATAATACAATTAGAAGTAAAACATTTATTCAGTCAAAGAATTATAAAGCCAATTATAAATATGTTTAACATTATTCAAACTGCACACAGCACGCGTGTTTGCGTGAAATTTACATTCTAAATATTCATCAATCGGGAGCTTTGGGCACGCTTGCTGAACATCCAAGTCTATGATACGTGGACACTTATTTCCTAGCGTTGTCATCAAGAATTGCTTCTTAATGGCTCCTTTAACGTAAACAATGATATCATTTGTTTGCTCTTGCACTAAATGTAGGGTTAACAATTTCTCAACGTATTCTTGTTCTAAGTAACCAAAATCATATGGGACACTATGATGATGATTCTCCAAGTATCTAATTTGTCGTTGATAGGTCCTAGATACTTCTGAGAATGGTCTATCAGCCTTGAAGCAGTAATGTGCACACTTCTTACCATCAAATATTGTTAGCTCTTTCACCATAAAATTGGCCACGCTAAAGCCCTGTATATCAACAACTATGAGTTTCATTTTGATTTATCGATTATATAAGCGTGTGCAATTGTAAGATAACCAACGTTGACTAAGATGATAAATGAAAATGATGAGAATTTATAAAGGTCGCACCGGGGAGGGACGTGTCAGTTTATAGGGATGATAGTGGTTATGGAATATTAAAACGCAATATAAGAAATTATATATATTTAATAAATTTACGTGTATTTTTATTGAATTTTTTGCGAATTTATGTCATTTTATTTATCTTAAATACATATGTAGTATCATACCAAATATATAACCAACACAGGAAGAATAGATCTTTTATTGAAAACCAATCGATAGATTTTGATGCAATAAACTTTGAAATAAAGTACAACTTTACAAGGGAATCTTGTTATCCTTGAAAAGTCCTCTAAAGCCGAATATATACAAAATTTTCCTGTTTTTCTTCTTTTTAATATTGGAATCATATTACAAACACAATTTACTATTTAACGGTGACAAATTGAGGAAAAATCATTTGGAGCAACGTCTCTACCAGATTGGTTTGTTTCTGTTACTGTTATTGATATTATTATTCTAATTTATGGCTAAAATAAATTGTTCATATTTAAAAATTTGATAATGAGTCACTTGGAACTGAACTGAAAACCGAAAACCGAATCAAAACCGTTATTTTCACAGGAACGAAAACCGGAACCAAACCGATAATAAACCGGAACCGAACCGATAATATACCGGAACCGAACCGATAATAAACCGGAACCGAACCGATAATAAACCGGAACGAAAACTGAAAACCGAAAACCGGATCAAAACAGTTATTTTCACAGGAACGAAAGCCGGAACGAAAAAAAAATAACGGTTTGATGCCCTGGTTAACACCGATTGATTTTGGAGCAACGTCTCTACCAGATGCGATTTGAGTCAATATTATCATACGTACCCCTTTATTGAGGTGGAAGAATTTGTGAGCTGAAGAGTTCAATGAATATTGATTTCACTAAGGAGGGTACAATTGGAAGCCTGTTAGGTTTCAAGTCAAGAAAATTGAAGGCAAATATCAAACATGAATCACCGAATTGCTAAATATGTTCCATCTAGAGGAATTGCTAGACTAGCCACTTGATAGCATGTAGAGTAATGTTTTTTTTAATCTGTAATTTATTATGAAAGGTTTTTAAATAAAACAATGATTAAAGTTGTTTCTATTTTATTGCTCCAAAATAGAATGTAACAATTCTAATGTGTCTACATAGTTTTGGTAACATGTAGATGGCCATATCGTGGAATCAGAACCACATGTCCATCCCAATCTTGCACCTGGATGTTTCTCTCCTTTGACTATGTTGCTATTTATCCAATCCAGTATCCTCATGTGTTCAGCGTTACTACTTGGACAAAAACAGTATGCAAGGTCTTCGTTAGCTTTAATAGCTTCCAGTATCTTTTTGAGAGCCTTGGAGTTCGCCAAATACGCTGCTTTACACACCATGTCATTGATGAGCGCATCAATCTTCTTATAGTTGTTGATAATCCTTTTAACAGGATAGAACAAATGTGAAACACCCTGAGGGTTACCATTGGAAAGCAGACTGAAGATTAACGTTTTATAGTGTATTTCATCATCAAAGTCATGCTTCCTAGCAAGTTTTTTGAATATATCTACGCTCATCAATTGTAGATTTTCTCGTTTGCATACCGAAAAGAGTGTGTCAATGTACTTATCCATACCTAATTTTTGACAAAACACTTGTTTGATACAGTTAACAGTAACATCCAATCTCCCTCCTGCTATCCATGTAAATACACCATCCGACACCAGAAAGGATTCTTCTTCGTTCATTAATTGGGACAGTATCTGGTCTGCGTCAGCTGCACAATTCAAGTAACAATCATAAGCCACTTGTGAAGCAGCACAGGCTTGCATCTTTACCTCTTCACAAAGATCCATAATTAACTATTGAATTGATGCTGCTGCTACCTGTGGGGTTATATGTACTGTATGCCTCACCACATGATATCCCCACGGCCTTGTATCGGTATGGTTATAACTGATCATGCGCTTGTCATCATACGGACTCAAAACTGTATCGGTACGGTTATAACTGATCATGCGCTTATCATCATACGGACTCAAAACCACTTTGGGCGTGTTTACTTTGACGCTTTAAGCGCTTAAAGCGTTTCACGCTTATAACGCTTATTTTAGCCGTTTACTTTGGGTTCCTCGCGCATATGCGTCTGTTAACAGATTCGACAGAAACCGTTTACTTTGAAGCTTGAGTGAATGTAAGCGTGGGAGCTCTGTACCTACATCAAAATCAGCTGATTTATACAAAGTGGACGATGGGCGATGAGACAGAATAATCTTTCTATTACTATCTGGAATTACGATCCTAGAAAATTGTATACAAATTCAAACATTTTCCACAATTTAAATAAGCTGGGCAACCAAAATTACACTTTTGTGTACAATACACCCAACGATTGTTAACTTACAATGATTGCTCACTGCCTATACGTTCCATATAAGCCAAATATTTGACGTCATTGGTGGATAGTTAGCATACCGACTGTATGATAAGGTTTATCGATTTTTGGATAGATTTTTTATATTTTAATATTATTACAACAGATTTATGATTTTCCTAAGTCAACAGCTTTCTATCTATCGTATAGTCTATCGATTTTTCTAAGAGAATGACTAAAGTAATAAGATAAACATCCAAACTTATTTAAAAAAGCCAATGTTTATGACTGTATGATGAGTTTTATCAATTTTTGGATAGATTTTTTATATTTTAATATTTTTACAACAGATTTATGATTTTGCTAAGTCAACAGCTTTCTATCTATCCTATAGTCTGTCGATTTTTCTAAGAGAATGACTAAAGTAATAAAATAAAGTCAAGTATATTCAACAATAAATGTTCAATTTATATTCCATTTTGTAAAAATCTCTTGTCAACACTCGTCTTTACCTGGTTTGTTCGAATACAAACCAGATGGCGAAATTTTTTGATCCTTTTTTGATTTATTATTTTATGAGGTGCTACTTGCAATTAAACTTTCATTGTACTTGACTTTATTTTATAACTTTAGTCATTCTCTTAGAAAAATCGACAGACTATACAAATTGTTTCAATGAATTTGCTTTTATAAAATTTTCCATTCTTATTCGCTAGATATTCAAATTTCCACCGCTTCCTCGATTTGCAAAATAAGTTTACCAAGTTACATTAATTTATGACGCAGCAGATTAATCAACGATCGATGAACCGATGATCAAAAGACGTCAGCGTCGCGATGTCTTCAAATCTATCTTATAGTCTATCGATTTATCTAAGAGAATGACTAAAGTAATAAGATAAACATCCAAACTTATTTAAAAAAAGTCAATGTTTGTGACTGTATGATAAGTTTTATCAATTTTTGGATAGATTTTTTATATTTTAATATTTTTACAACAGATTTATGATTTTGCTAAGTCAACAGCTTTCTATCTATCTTATAGTCTGTCGATTTTTCTAAGAGAATGACTAAAGTAATAAGATAAACATCCAAACTTATTTAAAAAAAGTCAATGTTTGTGACTGTATGATAAGTTTTATCAATTTTTGGATAGATTTTTTATATTTTAATATTTTTACAACAGATTTATGATTTTGCTAAGTCAACAGCTTTCTATCTATCCTATAGTCTGTCGATTTTTCTAAGAGAATGACTAAAGTAATAAAATAAAGTCAAGTATATTCAACAATAAATGTTCAATTTAAATTTCATTTTGTAAAAATCCCTTGTAAACACTCGTCTTTACCTGCTTTGTTTGAACTGTTAAAAAAAGAACGAAGTGTATGGACGCCTTAACAGTACAATATTCATGTGAGCTAGAAAGAGATAGAAAACAAAATGCTGAATATACGAAAAAATAGTATAAAGCTAGAAGAGCTCACATTCTATTCATCATTTAGGTTGAACAAAAGCAGCGGAGCGAACGTCTGCGCAAGCATGAATTCAATTATTAAACATTTAAATGAATCAAAATAAATATTATCTTGAGATTGTTGCGAAGTTTCATTTAACCTTTTTCATTCGATTTGCGTTATATCATTTAAAAAGGGATAAAAAGCCTGACATAAACAAAAAGTTCACACTGCAGTGTCAACTGACCATATTATAGATATAATTGCTTACAATTACCAACGATTGTAAACTTACAATAATTGCTCATTGCCTATACTCTCTCTCCATATAAGCCAAATATTTGACGTCATTGGCGGATAGTTAGCATACCTACATGTACATGATGGAGACAGACATAGCTACCTGTCTCTATCGATGTCTATCCGTATCTATATGTACGCGAATGACGTCACTGACAGACAACAAGAGTGGGGATGCCGAAAAAATGTGGTTCATGAGCAATCCTTGTAAGAATTCATAATCGTTGTACAATTACAACGTTCGGAAATATACTGCCTCTTTTTATTTTAATGAAGCTGACTTATAAACTGCTTAGACAGTTATAATCATAAATATTGAAGAATCTATCTGCTAGAATAGTCTCTGGAACATGTGAACGTGGATATAATTTCAGTAACAGTAGAGATCAACTTTGATTCTACAATAATAAAATAATTGATCAAAATCTATTCTTCCTGTGTTGGTTATATTTGATATGATACTATATATTTAAGATAAATAAAATTCTCAAAATGAATGTGTCTTTATTATTATTAAAAACAAAGAACAATGCTTATAATATGAATGTAATATTCAATCAAACAGCTTATTCTTCAACAAATATAACATTTGTGGTTTCACCAACCATTCCCTCGCTAACCAAATAGATAACTCTTCCTTTGGAAAAGTCATTGTTCAAGTTGTCAATTGCTTCTTGTGAAAACTTTTCGGTGAATCGATGTGGCAATATGGTCTTGAAATCCTTACATTCCACAACCACCTTTTCCCCATATTTTGTAGGAATCCTTTCAAATGATACAATCTCAAACTTGTCACCAACTTTTAGATTTTTAACGTTTACAAATGGTTTCAAATGTAAAGAAACGTTAATATCTTGTAGAAAAGATGACATTATGCTTCAAATTTATTAATTTTGTATTCTAGATATGTTCTAGTCTGAACACAGAATGACTATTTCTACATTTCGCCCGAGAATATATGATGATGTTAATACGAATGTAGACATGCGCACTAGCGATACGCATCAGATATAACATACGAAAATATATAGGCTTTCTACATCTGGTATGAAAGGTTACAAGGATCACATTTATGGTTTCCAACATGGAAACGATATTTGTTTTCAGTTGATATCACGGATATCCCCAGAATTTGAATTTCCCACCTTTGCGCATGCGCACAACCAACAACTGGCCCAGAATCGACATTTGTTTTCAGTTGGTATCACTGATATCTCGAAATTTGAATTTCCCGCCTTTGCGCATGCGCACAACTGACAAGTGGCCCAGAATCGGCATTACTATACTACTAATGCTTCGAAGCACTTGAGGAGCGGGCAGAACATAACAAGGTTACCTTGACATGGGTGCCGGCTCATCAAGGGTTTGAACGAAATGAGAAGGCGGACTGCTTATGCGGACGCTAAAAGGGCCATACGGGACGAATTAGAACGAAATCACCAACTCTACTGGGAGGAATCACCAGGGATGGTCCTGTCAAAGATATTTCTGGATTTGTCAAACCGTAGAAGATTCAAAGAACTCCTACAACTTAATAGGAGGCAATTAAGACAGACCACAGGACTGCTCACTGGACACTGTGGACTGAGGAAGCATCCCAATAACATTGGGATTGCAATTGATTTAATACTTTGATATATTCCAAACGTGATTGCACGTCAAAATTGAGGTAGTTTGGTTTCCTCCCCACTGAATTATCGCAACACCTGTCGTTTTATTCAGCTAGTTAGATATTTGATTAATTAATGTAATCTTGAAAGGAAGCACTTTATTAAAATTCAACAGTTTCATATCATGGTGTTTGATCCGCTAGTGGAATAAACACCTTTGAGATGTCTTTTGTTGGCATAGAATTTGACAATGATCAAGGCATTTCTATAGTACTTGGCTGACACCCCTAAAACGTGAAATTTACTGGCCTCCTTAGAAAACAGTTACTCGCAAAATTGAGCGTACAGCATGTATAATATGTAGTTTGGTTACTTTTTCTTATGATAAAATGGATCAACAACAAAAAGTAATGCCGTAAATAAAAGGTTTAAGCCCTAAAGTTTTAAAAACATATTTAAAAAATTCCAATGTTCAATATTAACAAAAGCTGAGATTTTATAATAAACAATATGATTCAATGTTGCACAATTGAGCGTGCACCTGTGGTGTTTATACTTAATGCAGGGGAAAGTTTCCACATATTTAGGGGAATACCCGTATGCGTTTATATAGTGTCCAGTTAATGTCGATGTTTTCAATAGATGAGTAGTGTGCGCGTTAAAATGGAAAAAAAGCAAAAGTCAAGAAACGGATAATTCGATGCGAGAATTAATAATTCAATCCTATTGTAAAGGGAATCCGTTGGGAAACATAGGTGAAAAATTGTTAATAAGTTCAAATGTGAGGGAACTCTGCGAAATAAACCAGGACGAGGCAGCAAACCTACGAACTATACACGGCTTATAGTACTACAGATAGAACAAAATTGTAAAATGAGTGTACCAAAAATTCGTGATAGTATACAGTTACCAAATAAAGAGAAAAGTTTCGAGTGATACGATCAGACGTGTTCTCAAGGAAGAGTGGTCGAACGGTAGTTAGTCGGCGTAAACTATATCAAAGGTAAATCGAATAAAACGGTTAGAATTTGACAAAAAGTATGGAAGTCAGCCGGAACACTGTGGAAAAACCGTGCTTTTTTCGAATGGTCGACAAATTTTATGGAGGAAATCAGGAACAGAGTTGCATCTTAAAAATTTGTCTTTCACACAAGAACTAAATTTGCCCCGCGTCTATTATTTGTAGCACGATAAAAAATTCTGAACAAGATATACAAACATACATAGATCTGTTTTCTGCAGAAACGGACCATGACTATGATTTAATAACTTCGACATTACCTAGATATATAGAGGATATTGTTCATTACATATCTGGATTCGTGCTAAAAAAACTTTTAAAAATAATTAATTGTACAATATGTGCTAAAATTCTTGTAAAAGAGAACAATCCTCATAGCTCGTTCATTTTTTTATAAAAACAGGGGAGGGCTAGTAACACCATCGAACGAAGTCATTAAAATATGTAAAGAGGCAGAAAGAATACTTCTTGTCGGCCTCCTTCTGTAAGTAATGTGTTGCAAGTATTAGTCAACAATACTTTTGGTCATTTATCGCGAAATTCATTAGCAGCCTCAAGCCTCGTCCACATTACACGAACGAGCGCAAACGATCACAAATGTAAACAACAATTCGTGTAGTGTGGACGGAGAGCCGCTCACGAACGAGCGTGAAAGTACATCCGGAGAATACAAATTTTGTGAGGGGCGAGTATTTTTTAAAAAATTGTGCAAATATGCACATGCCAAAACAATAAGACCCGCTTTATCAGGCTCTAGAAGCATAGGTTTTCTAAGTACTCTGATAACTGAAGACATAATTCCAAAAACGTATTCTACAACGCGTCTAGCTCTGCTCAAGCTGTACTTAAATGCCCGTTGTATGCTAAATACTTGTTTTCCAATGATCCGGGAAAAGGCTTCATGAGGTTTTCCATCAAAGTAAATGCATCGTCAGCAACGAATACATATGTGCCAATTTCTTTGTAGCAGGCAGGGGAATTATTTGAGGTAAATTAAAGCTATGTGTTTGTATTTTTTAAAAAAAATCTGTGTTTTTAAAAACACCACCATCAGAAATTCTTCCTGGACATCCAACATTCACGTATATAAATTTATAATTTACAACAACATTAAAACAATGCTAAAGTCGGATTTGTAATTGTAATATTCAGAACCACTATTTATTGGTGCTTATAATACAATATGCTTCCCATCTATTGCTCCCAAACAATGTGGAAAATTCCAAATTTAAAACTAATCAGTTGAAATTTGTAGCCATTCTTCAGTAGAAGTTCCCATCTGTAATAGACAAAGTATCTTCTTATATCATGTTTAACTTTTGTATTCTGCTTTTGTATAGATATTTATTTCTGTTGTCCTTTTAGATCATTGAAATAAGCCAAGATGACAACTGGAACGAAAGCGAAAAGTCACTTATAGAAGCAGCCAATATACCTGGAACACCGGACTCAATTATAAGTCACAATAGTGACAATGTAAAAATACGGAAGAAAATATGGATGAACAGTGTTTGTTAACATCACTGACGGATGCATCTGTTAGTGGTGTTGATGAATTATAAAAAAAGACACGTATGTCATTTGATCTGTTAAAATTTTTTGTTGGAGACGATGAACAAATTCAGTGTGCTGAAGAACACAATCTTCAGTCAGGTGATTTTATTGTAAACATCGATGCAAATGAAACTGGGACAGAAGTTGACTTGACTGGTGCAAGGATACAACCAGTTTTTGATGATTTGTTAAAATTTTTTGGGAAGTTTTCGATCTCTAATGCGATGCATGAAGAAGGATTAAAATATTCAGCTAGTTATATTGCGTACAGATTTAACTCTAAATATCCGGAACTTGACTTCGGGTAGAAAACTTATGTTCTAAATGCGACGCACAATACACCAGACAGGATTATGTGTTTATCCAAAGGTCATTTAATGTACCCTAGTCCATCTTTGTTTTTAAATACATACCACAATTTTGAACCAAGTTTTTATATCAATTTATCAAAATTCTCTTTTGAAAGAGAATTTTGATAAATTGATCTCTTTTGAAAGAGAATTTTGATAAATTGATAATTTGTAAATGTGCTGCTGCGCACATCTACACAAAAAATTTTCGTTCAAAAATTCCAACAGTATCAAAAATTGCCATTTTATTAAAAGAG
Source organism: Mylabris sibirica (assembly GCA_039776855.1). Classification (NCBI taxonomy): domain Eukaryota; kingdom Metazoa; phylum Arthropoda; class Insecta; order Coleoptera; family Meloidae; genus Mylabris; species Mylabris sibirica. The sequence goes on from CM077840.1 coordinate 286,182, forward strand.
TTATAAGAGTAAACGTGGTTGTTCAAAAAATAATAAAAATTTTCAAAAAGTGTATTCAAAAACGAAATTTAATTCAAATTATATTATAATCGGTGGGATCAGGATTGCAACATATTCAATAAAATTTCAAAAATTTTAAATTATAACCGATTTATTGTTAAACTTTAATACTGTATACGTATTTTAGAAACAAAAACATTTTAAGAAAATTTTAAATATTAAACATATCAACTTTACAGAGAAATATAACAAACAATTTGAGTATGTATAAAAAACAGTATTGACTAATTGTAATAAATCCTATTGATATATCTGTCAATCTACGAATTCCATTATCATTCTTATTCTCCTATTTCATGATTACAAAACAATTATCAATGGAAAACACAAGCTACGTTTAGTACGTAGTCGTGCTGATGATAACTGTTATATAAGTAGTGGAACAAATAAAGCCACAGTTAACATTGAAGATTTATGCTTAAAAGCAAAACATGTGTATCCAAGTGATCAATCAAAATTACATCTTCTAAATCAAATGAATAAGAATGTCCCCATTCAAATTGGATTTCGAAATTGGGAGTTCCTTGAATTACCCTCATTAAGACAATCGAAGAAGGACATATGGAGTGTGAAAACAACAACCAATCTAGAACGACCACGATATGTAATTATTGCTCACCAAACAGATCGCAAAGACAATCCACGAAAGGAGATTAGGAAATTCGATCATGTTAAATTAACCAGTCTTCGTGTATGGTTAAATTCATAATGTTATCCATATGAAAATCAGAATTTTGATTTTGGAAAAAAAAGATATACTGAAGCCTATCAAGCGCTCATTGATTTTCATCAACTCCAACTACAATTTACACTAATTCTGCACATCAATCGATTTTCATCGTTGATTGTTCTAAGCAAAACGAAGCCATCCAGTCATTAACAGTTGATGTTAAATTAGAATTTGAAAGTAATAGTAATTTTCCTGATAAAACTAGGGCATATTATATTATTGTACATGATAAATTATTTGAATACTATCAATTGACTGGAATGGTTAGAAATATTATTTAATAATTATTATGATGTCACAAAGTGAAGAGTCTAATATATTATATGTATGTAATCGAAAACAAATCTATTTCAAGTGTTTAAATAACATAATGTTTTCATGAAAACAGTCTATTACTTTTTGTCGTTTAGAAATCTATATAGTTTAAGTTTATTATTACTATTATTTTGTGTAACAATTATTTAAATCGTTTTAGTAAATAACAAAATATACCTATAGGACCTATACATACATACATCTTGCTTTTGATTTTACAAAAAAAAACCTGAAAAATTATTTAAAAAAACAAAAAAACAGCAAAGAAACCAGAATCAAATATAAAAAATTATGTATTAGTTGAATAAACAATCTTGAGAAGTTTTTTTTATAACAAAGTAATTAATTTTATATTTCTCCAGTATTTGTTAGTTTTATAATATGTGGAATAAGCATTGATTGAAACTTGATGTTGGTTCAATTTCTGTCTTAATCAGGTTTTTTAGTTTATCTACCAGTTTTTTTGTTTGTTTTTTTCTTCAAAGAAATTGAATACTAACTTATGAGCTTCAATTCAATTCAGTCTTCAGCAAGAGTTTTACAACTAAAATGGGTATGTATTAATAATTTTCGATTACTAGTAAGATTTTCTTGCAATAATTCGATTACATACTACTTTTAGAACGAATAATGGAGTGTTTCGAAAAGAAATATAAAAAATCTGTAAGTTCTCTTTCTTTTTTGATTATTTGTAATTTTACATTTTTTACATAGTTCGAATATGTGCTCATAGAAGGAGACCACTCCCTTCCCATAATTGGGCCGCCAGAGGGCTATTATACATTTTAACAGAATAATAAAATTTACCAAGTGAAATTAGACAACGAATCCACTGTGTGGATAAGAATCCGAGGTAAGTTTTTTTTTATTTCTAGTAAAAATTACTGAAAAACTTTTTTTTTAGTTTTTTTTTTTTTAGAAAAATCTGCACCACCACCACCACATCCAAATCTCAACATTGTACAGCCTTAAATTAAAGGTGTATGGTATCATAATTAATACCATATACCTTCAATTAATGCTAGTAACTTAATTGTTCTGTGAATTGTATTATTATAATTCTTAGTGGCGTCATCAAGAATTTTTATCCAGTTGTATGAAGCATTTATAGTAAACAAGTTATACAATTTTTACTTTTTAAAGTTCTAATTACACGTTCAGCAATTGAAGCTTTCTGTATTGTAATGATTCAAGCTTTTTTTATGATAATTATTTTTTTTTTAGAATAGAAATATTGTAACCGCTTTTTTATTAAAAAAGAAAAAATCTTGTTTTGATTAATGTGTATATGTAACAAATATGTATTAACACCATAGCGCCATAACCCCCCACCCCCAAGGCTCTTACGGCTCATTTGACTTTACGCACCCACCCCCACCCACAACAGCTAAAAACACCAAATAGTAGGCAACTGGTTTGACAATAGCGAAACAACCCCTAGAAGGTAGGCAACCAGTTAGAAAAAAATGAAATTGAAAACTCCATAAAAAATAACATGGGATTTTGAGCCAGTTCTCTCCTTACTAATTTAGTGTACTGCAACTCTAAATATAGAGCAGGAAATACACAAAAGTACTCAGTTGAGTTGAGAAAATTTTCATTAACATTAGCTACCCATACACTAGCGTTCTTTCCTACAGGAAAGCAGTCATTCCCGCCGGAAAGTGGAATCCCGAAGGAAAAATTGTGTGTTAGTGAAGGATGACATGACGCGCCCGCAGTATTAATTTCTTTCGGGGATGTCCCGACATTCCTGCCCGACACGGTTAAGACCGCTAGTTAGTGTGCTGGTGGTTTTCTCACAGAGTATTGTAGTCACGTTGTTCTTTCCTTCTGCATTTATATTTAAAATAATAATATTAATAATAATTTAATAATATAATATAATAATATATTATTTTTGTGGTCGGATACGGTTGACAAAGAAATTTAATTCGTAGTTGGTTGCAATTTAGTTTTCGTTGCAAGTATTATAATCTTGAATTATTATTATGGAGGAAGAATCTCAATCCCAAGAAATCGAAGAAGGTGATGATGGTAAAACTGAGAAAAATGATATCAGAAATGTCCCAAAGGGAATTTTAAAAGATTTTATTGAAATGTACCGAGCTCACCCTGCTTTGTGGCAGATACAAAACAAAGAGCTATACCAGAATCGGAATTTAGAAAATAAAGGGTACATGGCCTTGCTAAAATTTGGAAAATGTTTGATCCTGACGCGGACCAAAAAACAGTGAAACAAAAAATTCAATCATTAAGAGGATCATTTCGCAAAGAATTAAAAAAGGCAAGTATACACTTGTTAATAATTAAATACAACTGTGTCCAAAAAGTATGCAAAACTGTAAATCGACTATTATTCCTGACTTGTCAGCAATTGACAACAGCTGGTGCTTCATTTGTAAAATAATCTATAAATAAATAAGGTGTACGTATAAGTAGGTATATACCCATATGTTGCATACCTTTTTGGGATATGTGGTTTGCATGTTTTTTTGTTAATGTGGTTTTGTTAGGTTTATTGTTTTACTTTAAAGGTCCAAAAATCAGAACGATCAGGCAAAGGTGTCGACGACACATATAAATCCCATTTATGGTATTTCAACTTGCTAATGTTTCTACTAGATCATGAAGTACCAACGAGTAGTTTTGACAACATTATTAATGGATCGTCAAATGCTACAACAGTCCAAGAACCTGTGGAGGAAGTCGACGAGCCGAGACAATTAAATGAAAGCAATGAGGTATGGTGATTATTTTTATTATAAGATTAGATTATTCAGGGAGCGACTAGAAATATTATAAGACAATATATTTCTTCACTAGGCTTTTCAATTTTTCACCATTGCATGTTGCCAAAGAACACAACCATCACCGTTGAAATATTGAAGATACTCCTCGCGGGTGCCTTTTGCCTCCAGAGTCATATTCCGAGGTATGTTCTGCAATCCATGTAACTCAGCATTATCAGTTCGCCAATCGCCGTCTTTGCGTAGTTCATGAGAGTTTATATCTTCCGAGTCCACACTCTTCTGATTAAAATATAATGTACTATTGCGCCGTAAAAAATTGTGCAAAACACATATTGCCATTATAACTAGTACTGTGTTTTCCGGTCTCAAGGCAATTGCGGTATGGAGGACTCTAAATCTAGAAGCGACAATTCCAAAAACATTTTCAACGACATTCCGAGCTCTAGATAACCGGTAATTGAAAATGCGTCTTTCATAGGTCAATTCCACTTGGCTAAATGGCTTTAAAACATGTTTATGCAGAGCGAACGCGTCATCTCCCACAAAAACAAAATTTAATTGCTCGAGGTTCTCTATTTTTTGTGGTATATTTAATTGATCGTTTATTAGTTTGTCATAGAAATTGGTGTATTCCAAAATACCACCGTCTGAGTTTCTTCCATTTTTTTCGATATCAACATAAACGAACTCGTAATCGGCACTTACTAACGCCATTAACACAATGCTATAGAACTTTTTATAATTGTAGTAGAGGGCTCCTGTATTTGGCGGACGTGCGATTCTAATATGTTTTCCATCTATTGCCCAGCCACAGTTGGGAAATTGCCAACGCTTATCAAACCCTTCCCCAATCTTCTTCCATTCTGCTGTAGTAGTGGGAAACTGAAACTGTTACATGTGTCAAAAACATAAAATTGTATTTCCTCATTACATAAAAACAACATTTTTGCAGGGTACAACAGAAAAGGCAGCATCAGTGGTTAATAATAATATTAACAGTAATAAACGATATGCGAATGAAGACGGTCATATTCCTCCACAGAAGAAAAAAATCAGTGAAGACCGGCAACAAAAATTATTTCTTGCAAAGTGTACCGAGGCACTGCAACATAAGCCAACTGAAAGTGATACGCTGGGCCAGTACATAAGTATAAAATTCGAAAAAATTACAAACCCGGAGCAAACGATGTATGCCGAATCATTGCTGACTAGAGTGCTTAATAAGGCAATAATGGGTCAATTGAATGAATTCACAGATATAACCAATAATGTAACACACTATCCTTCTAACACTTTCTCATATGTGTCCTTGGAGGCTTCGATCCTTTCCCCATTACCTACTTCCTTGCCGTCTCCTTTCCCATCATGCAACTATTCTACAACCGAAGCTGCTGGTACTGAAAACCTAAGCCCTATGGAAGGTTTGAGGGCTTATTATTCCTCAGCAAGACATCAATAATAACACATGTATTATTTTCCACTTTGAAATATGTTTACGTTCACAATAAGTATAGTTTAAGTTTGATTTATTTGCATTGAATTTCACATAACTATTTAGTAAAATACATACAGCTTTTCTTTCACACGAGTTTTTTTACTTACTTTCATATATTCCTTTTGCAGAACTTCATAGATTATTTTACATGTTTCTGGAATTATGCGACCTATTGATTGTGGAGAAATGCCACTACTGAATTTCAAACATTCGTAACTTCTTCCAGTAGCTAAGAAACTTAACGTTACAATGAGCCGCTTTTCTGGTGGTATACTATCTCTCATTCTTGTATTTTGTTTTTGTATATGTGGGCCAACTAATTTCAATAACTTGTCAAATATGCATGAACTCATCCTTAAGTAATTCTTGAAGTCGTCTGGTTCATTTTTTTTAACTCTTTCAAAAGCTTTATGTCACTGTAAATCTCCCGTTGCAGTAGCCACTTTTTGGACCAGGCACGTCTCTTCTTTGTTTTTTTTTTTTAAGAAACCTGCACTTACTAAGCCAACACAAGCAATAGCAATGATTCATCGTCTTCTTTCCATAGAAAATTAGTATTCTTTTTCTTAATTTAATATCGAACGAAAGCACTCGCCGCACACTGTATTCTAACTATACCGTTGCAAAAAAGACAAAATCATTTCGTAAAAAGTAAAATGATCGAACGTCGGTATAGATGTGGCTGAAAATGATAAATGACCCACTAACCAACATTCTTTCCTTAAAGATCAACTTTTAGGAAGAAAGACTCCTGAAAATTTATTATACATTAGTGTATTCTAAACAGATTATTTTCCCCATGAATGGTGAAACGACAATCTAACGGGCAAAGACGACAGAAAAGATGACAGGAAACCATTTGTGTTAGTGGCTGACTGAACAGATTTATTTCCCATTAACAATTTTAGAGGAAAGAACATCAGAGGAAAAACTACAGGAAAGAACGCTAGTGTATGGGTAGCTATTAAATTTTTTGTCCCCAAAGGGTTACAATTATGTCAGGAAAGTATTTGGAAATAGTTTACCACATCCTGTGACTCTATACAAATGGTACGATACTGTTAACGGTAATCCTGGAATTTCTGAAGAAGCATTAGAGGCAATAAAAAGTCGAATTGAAATTCAGGGCAAAAGACCTAATGTATCGTTAATTTTTGACGAAATGTCCATTCGAAAACACAGATTTGAGCGGTGATAGGAATATCGGCTTCGTTGACTTTGGATTTAACACGTCCAATAATAATGAAACTAATTTATCACCAGTGGCAGAATTTGCACTAGTTTACATAGCTGTAAGTCTAAATTATGGATGGAAGGTACCTGTTGCTTGTATTTTGATAAAAAACATCAAAGCGAAAGAGAAGACGAATATAACAAAAATCATTATTCAAAAATTATTAGATCTAAAAGTTGAAGTTGCTTGTGTAACACATGATGGTCACTCCACAAACATGAATGTTGCTAAATTATTATTAGGAGTTTGTTTCAATTTGTCAGATATCAGTACCACAATCAAAAAATGCAACACATGTGAGAAAATGCAATTTATATTAGATCCAAGTCACTCATTAAAATTAGGTAGGAATATGTTATTCGAATATAAAATATTATTAGATGAAAATGCAAACGTAAGTTAAATAAACGTCTTAAAGAAATTATTTATTTATTTCTTTAGGAAATCAATGTTAATTACTTAACTCTTCTGCAAGAATTACTGGACAAAGAAAATTGATAGGTAGAAATATATTTAATTTTTATTTTTCACCAAATATTAAAAAATGTTTCTTTTAGATTATTCGATTTTGGTAATTCGAGGAACCTTTTAGGAAAACATTTTAAGTCTCCTCTGAAACAACAATGAATGTTTTTGGAAACCATTTTTTGAACAAGATTTCCAATATTTAACAACAGTTAAAACCAGAAGTGGTCAACTGGTGATAGAATCACAAAGAAAAACAGGTTTCTTAGAATTCTTAACAGCTTTTCTTGGTTGTCTAGCGGTGATAACGCTTTATCAATTCTTCATGAATAATTGTTCTAAAATCTATAATTAATACGCCGGTTGCTTACAAATATTTAAACAATATAACGTTGTATGTGTTAAATACACATAAGTCTATTTACCCAAATAATTTTGCTACATATTATGTCTGACGACAACATTTCTTTGCCATTCAAATGCTCCCTCAGCACTATTAAAGTAATCTTTACACTGATTTCTCACTGTCAACGCATTGCTTGTACTTCTATAAACGCTTTGTTGACCATTTTTTTGTATCGTATCAAGTTATTTACACTGTTCATGATCTTCAGTATATGAGTTCTAGTTCTCTGTAGCTAGAAAATTATACAGTGCAATGCATGCAAGTGTTGTTATTTCGACTTACAGGATTTAGAAGAATTTGAAATCTGTTCGCCAGAATTCCAAAAGTACTTTCTATGATTAGTCGGAATCGTGAAAATCTGTAGTTAAATATTCTCTCTTCATATGATAGACCTCTGTTTGGCTATGGTTTCATTATTCGAGTAGACAATGGGAACGCATCATCTGCTACAATGACGTAGGGCAATGGTAAGCTTTGACCTAGCAATGTTCGATTTTTTTGAAAATCTAAAGAATTTTGAGACAATGAATTTTATTTTTGTTAAGAATTGTTTTTTTTTAATTTTCTCGTCCCTGACAAGCCGCTTTTTAAAGAATGAGAGAAAGTGACCAAAATTTCATAGAAAGTCGGTACAACTAGACACCTGTTTTCTGGCCGCAACGTCACGACGTCACGGTAGCATTTGAACTGCTCTAACGCTAGTCTACGTTCAGACACTATTTGAAAAGAAACACGTTTCACGCCGAAAGACAGACTACGCGAGTACAACAATTGCGGCCATTACGCTGTGCGCACTTGATGTAGACTACCAACAATTATTTCTCGGAAAATGTTGAAAGTTGGGTTAAAGAAAATCCGCTGAAGAATAAGGGAGCAGATTACCCAGAATAGTTTATGCACTTGAGCAAAAATAAAGCCTACTGGAGTGACGTTGAATATTAGGAAAAAGATCCACTTAAAACAGGATCATATTTATGACAATAATACAATGAAAATGAATGTCAGTAGGGCAGCTCAAGTTTTAAGTGCAACCTGTTCAAAATTCTCATTCGTCGCGGCACAAAAGACGCAGTAAAAATCCAACAGCGGAAGAGTCGGGTAGAGTCATCGCTATGTTAGATAAAGTTTTTGATTCAATGAATGGCAGTAAAATTACAGGAAGAGATGATAAATTACATACTAGGAGAGCCTTAGTGACTGAAAACTCTTATCGTTTGAAATTTTGCAATGTATCCAGAATTCTATTTGATAATTTTAAATTTGAACAGCATAATGGTGAATATGTTCAAACTTCCACCCCCTAAGGCGATACTTAACAATTTATCATCTGCAAAAAATTTATATCGACACCTATTTAATGAAAGATTTACTACTATAAATATAAGACAACTGTCAACGGATGGTCTGGAAAACTTTTTTGGAGTGGTTAAAAGTCTTCAAGGCGCATTAATATAGCGGATACATCCACCATTTTGAACGTTTTTAAGACTTTATAAATGCGTAGTTGTGTGATGTTACAAGTGTTTTCATAGAAAGTTGATTAATAATTAATAATATTGTATCAAATAAAAATTTAAAATTCAAAAAATTATTAAAAAATAGTGGTAGAATTACAACAAAAGAAAATTTGATGGTAAATTGCATGATAATTGATAATCATGATAATTAAATCGTACATATATTTTTAAGGTTAAAAATACAAGAGCGAATCACATGGTATACATGTATAGGTTGATGATATAAAACAGTATCTTGGTATAAAATAGATTAATTATTATGAAAATTAATTAAACAAACATACAAGTTGATAAATGATAATTGGTCATCTGATTACAACTAGCTATTAATTTGAGTAAGTTGTACAACAAACAATGAAAATTTATTATAAATATACATTTAATATTAGAGCTAAAACCACTGATGATGGGGAAAAGCCGAAACTAGTTTGGTGTAATTAATTAAATAAAGAATCTTTAAGGAAGAACGTACAATCAATCAATTTTAAAATTATTAATACGTTTGAGCGTTACTGCTATTTTCCTATGATTTTTTATTTTATATGCAGAATCGATCTATGACTAAAGAGAAAAAAACTACTGACGATTATTATATCTAAGAATCAAAAAATCTCCACAAAATGTTGTTATAATAAAATAAATATTTATTTTTTATATATTAGCGAATTTTTTTAAAAAAAATTAGCTTATGACGAGATTCTCACTTTTCGAAAAAATTTTGCACAGAAGTTCGTTTTGGGACCTCAGGAACCTATATCCCCCGTTCGTTATAATTTATATACAGTATCGGACAAAAGTAAGGCAACAACATCATCCTAAAGACATATTTATGTAGTTTTATGATTTAATCGCAATGTCTACCGTTATTGTAAGCAAATCTAGTTACCTGATGCCAATCCAATAAAATAACCTACCAAGATTGTCATTTCGTTTGTTTAATAGTAGAACAAATGAATGCATTTTGGACGAGTTTATTTTTTAGTGCGACAAAAGTAAGGCAACATTCAACTTCAATTGATATTTTGATTAAATATATTATTGTCATTTGTTTCGTTGATCTTAAATTGTGTTGTCGAATAGTAGTCAAAATGCCTACTGGTATTCCAACATGCGATCAAATCAAATATAATGTAATACAAGCTTACTTAGCCGGGGAAAAACAATCTGAAATTTCTCGTCAATATGGAATTAAAAGGTACACTATATCAAAAATAATTAAGAATTATAAAATAAGAGGACACGTAGAAGAAATGCCAAAATCAGGGCGACCAGGGAAAACCAATAATTACATTGATAGAATTATAGTAAGAAATTGTAAAAAAGATCCTTGGCTATCAGCGCCTCAAATCAAAGCGCAAATAAAACATGCCGTACAAGGACAATTCAAAGACGATTAGTTGAAGCTAAATTATTTTCGAGAAGACCAGCAAATAAATCACTCATCAGCGAATTTCGTAAAAAAGCATCAAAACAGGGACTATTACCTATAGAAGTTAGACATTTTGTCTAAAATCGACGATTTATAGCAAGAAAATTCAAAATATCTGGCTAACTTTCAAGAAAATCAACTAAAACGAGCTTAAATAGGCTAAATCGACGTATTTTGACGAAAAAAGGACATTTGAGCTATTAAAAAGTCAATTTGACCTACCTTTAGCTACTTTTTTCGGCCAAATATTTCAAATTTCAAGCGAAATTCGTAAGAAAGCAATAAAACAGGGACTATTACCTATAGAAGTTAGACATTTTGCCTAAAATCGACGATTTATAGCAAGAAAATCCAAAATATCTGGCTAACTTCCAAGAAAATCAACTAAAACGAGCTTAAATAGGCTAAATCGACGTATTTTGCCGAAAAAAGGACATTTGAGCTATTAAAAAGTCAATTTGATCTACTTTTAGCTACTTTTTTCGGCCAAATAGTTCAAATTTCAAGCGAATTTCGTAAAAAAGCAATAAAACAGGGACTATTACCTAGGGAAGTCAGACATTTTGCATAAAATCGACGATTTATAGCAAGAAAATCCAAAATATCTGGCTAACTTCGAAGAAAATCAACTAAAACAAGCTTAAATAGGCTAAATCGACGTATTTTGTCGAACAAAGGACATTTGAGCTATTAAAAGGTCAATTTGACCTACTTTTAGCTACTTTTTTTGGCCAAATAGTTCAAATTTCAAGCGAATTTCGTAAAAAAGCAATAAAACAGGGACTATTACCTAGAGAAGTTGGACATTTTGCCTAAAATCGACGATTTATAGCAACAATATTCAAAATATCTGGCTAACTTCCAAGAAAATCAACTAAAACGAGCTCAAATAGGCTAAATCGACGTATTTTGACGAAAAAAGGACATATGAGCTATTAAAAAGCCAATTTGACCTACTTTTAGCTACTTTTTTTGGCCAAATAGTTCAAATTTCAAGCGAATTTCGTAAAAAAGCAATAAAACAGGGACTATTACCTAGGAAAGTCAGACATTTTGCATAAAATCGACGATTTACAGCAAGAAAATCCAAAATATCTGGCTAACTTCCAAGAAAATCAACTAAAACGAGCTTAAATAGGCTAAATCGACGTATTTTGACAAAAAAAGGACATATGAGCTATTAAAAAGCCAATTTGACCTACTTTTAGCTACTTTTTTTGGCCAAATAATTAGAAACGAGCGTTTTTTGGCCAACTTCCAAATGAGCTACGAGGTTCTAATTTTGCTAAAATGATCTTTAGACACCCTCCTCCTATCAATCCTTGAAATATTTTTTGAATCGCTCGCCAAATAATGGGAGTTGCCATAAGAACTTTTGGTCCGACGTGAATCACCCTGTATACCAACGATTACTGCCGTATAAATACTCCAATCTTAATGAAACTTGGTACAAAAATCGGTCTTTGGGATAGCTTGGATGAGTTCGTTGGCCAGACTGGTAAGGCCAACACTTTTGAAATGAGAGCTGAAGAAATGTTAAAAAAAATCATTTTCAATATTGCATTTGCTTACATTTTGATGAAAATTTAAATAACAGTAGAGCCGTCCATCTTCTACGACCAAGAAAAAAATCATCAGAATCGGTTCGTTGGATCGCACGAAAAATGCAAAAATCTCTTTATTGAGTATAAGCAGTAAAATCGAATATCTCAGATGGCAATATGTTCTGACAATTGATATTAGAAAAAAAATTGAATATCGCAGAGGGCAACTAATTTTGACACTTAACATTAGACAAACATAGATCTAGTATGTGAATATTAACATACTAGATCTATGTAGACAAACAACAAATTTCAGACGAGTAAAATTTTATTAGTGTTTCTTATTGTTTGTGAATTAATAATATTTCAGCATGTAGATACATAAAAAAATTCGCTATATAAGGTACTTGTGCCTTTGGAGTTTTTTTTTAATTATAAAGATTAATAGGTCTGCTAAATTCATACTCATAAGATTTCTTAATGAAAAATATTTAATTATTAAATTTATTGATTTTTTATAACTTAAGAAACCCATGCAACATTTACAACCATAGTCATTATTTTTATAATTTCTTTAAAGTTTGTCATTCCTCTAAATATTTATTTTTTCCCACCATACTGCATAACCATAAGAGGGCAATACCATTGTTAGATACAACACCAACATATTATCGATTAAGAACAAAAATAGAACAATTTTCTGCAGTAAGAGTATTAAGTTTTTGAAGGTTTGCATCAAAGTTCAGCAAAGTGGACAGAATTCGGTTCTATCTCAAAGCATTGAGTGTCATACCCTTGCACAATAATACGCAGCTACCGACTTGTATTGACGTCGTTACGAAATTTTGCTTTCTTTATGCAGTACCAAATACTAAAACTAAATACGTTATTACCCGAAATTATCAGGATTTTTTGTGTTCCCAGGCATATTAAATCCTATCAAGGCAAAGCCTTTGATTTCAAGCGCTATAAAACTTTTTGTTCTGAGATGGGAACCATTCACCATTTAAATTATGTGAGAATGCCATGCGGTAGCGATCAAATTGAACGATATAGTCACACGATTCTTGATTCACTATCTTCTATGGGGGCTAACAAAAATGATGACAATTGGGACGAAACTGTCCTAAATATTCAGTTAGATTTAAAAGATTTTGTATTCAAATGGTATTAGAGTGGAAAATACTGCACCGTATACACCTCAAGAAAATGGTGTTACTGAAAGATTCAGCAGAGTTATATTGGACAAATCGAGAACAATGCTAGTTGATGGTAATATATCAAAATACTGAAATAGTATCGGGCTCAGTACGCCCGCAGAAATGTGGTATAATAGAAAACCAGATGTATCTAAATTTAGAGTGCTAGGATCAATTGCGTTTGCACACATTCAAAACTAACAACAGAAAGGTAAATTCGATGTGAAAGCGAATAAAATGATCATGATGGGGTACGCTCCAAATGGATACCGTTTATGAGATTCATCAAATAAAAAGATAATTATTTCCGTCGAACATGCACACCTTTACATATCTATCTTATCCATTTTTTTTTTTTGATGCACAGACAGAACAACAAAATGATGAGCCTTCGAAACAAATTTTATTTTTCATCAATCCGTTTTACTACACAAGATTAACATCGGGAAAGGAAACCTGAGCCTATAACCTGTCGATAATTGCTTGTGGTTTCTTCAATAACAATACGATATTAAATACGTGAATAAAGAACTTAATCAATAATACTAGTAACTAGAGATGGCGCGGGTTCTTTTTTTGGAAATTGCCGAACACCGAAACCGAACCACATAAATACATGCCGAAACCGAAACTTTTGCCGAACATTTATAGAATATTCGCTCTGTGCGTGACCATAGCGCCATAACATGTATAAACTAAAGAGAGCCTTTAGAATGTTAATGTGTAGTAAATGGGACTTTAAAATTGAAAGAATTATTCACTCGAAAAAAAATATCACACTCGGATTCGTCTCGTACCGCCGCGTGTGACATTTTTTTCTCTCGTGGATAATTTTTTTTATTCACTTCTACAACAGAAAAGGTTTTTTTTCTTTAAATGTTCAGGTAATTGTATAGAATGCAGTACAATTGTATAGGAATGATATACATGAAAAGTGTCAGGTTGTTTCAGGTCCAAAGAAGGAAATTTACGACATTGTTGTATGTACGTCATCCAGGTTCAAACCACGACAATGTTATATTCGACCGCAGTGCTGTACGTGTAAGAATGGAAAGAGGTGAAGTTCCAGGTTTATTGTTAGGGGACAATGGTTATTCATGCAGACATTATCTTCTTACTCCCGTGTTGCAGCCAGGTAAAATGATAAAATTATTCATGTCATCAATATGTTTTGAAATTTCTATGTTGTAGAAAATGATTCAAAGATGTTCCAACACGTTGGAACAGTTCTTATTATATGTTAGAGCGATTGTTAGAGAATAAAAAAGCTGTTTTTGCCAACCAATCAGAAGCCTCGAATTTTAATTATGTCCTTACAAAACAACAGTGGGATTTACGGGAGAATGTATTAGCTCTAATGAAACCATTCGAGGAAGTTGCTAAATATATCAGTATGTCTCAAAACTTGATCTCAGAAGTAATAGCGACAGTATCTTGTTTAACCCTTTCAGTCACCATGTCCCGTACACGGGACATATGATTTGTATTGCTCAAATGTTCACAAATATCGGCCTGTTATTCTCAAGAAGTTCTGTCCCGTACACGGGACGTCTATTTAAACTGTTTCCATACTGTAGCGACATCTATGAGATTAAATTTAAAATTATTTGACTTTGCATAGTGTACTCTGTCAGCGCATAGTGCTTACTGGTGAAAAGTGATTGTAAATGAACACATGTTTTTCGCCATTTTGGATCTGCAGATTGTTGAAAATATCGTCACAGGTAAGTTAAAGGCTTGCATTACGTTATGATAGTAACGATTTGATAAAATGTTATCGATAATAACCTCAATGATGTTCACAAATTTCTTGTCCCTAACGCGGGACAAATTTACTTGACGTCATCTGCGTCGTCAAAATTTGACTGAAGTGTGTAAAAAAAATTTCTTTCTAATTTGTTATTCTTGACTATTGTCTTGAAGTTACACACTATCGGTTGTTACAAAATTGATATATTTTTTTTTCAACAATCTAGGATGTCTAGAAAAGGTCTCACAGACGAAGAACTTCTAGAATTGATCAATGGGGATGATTTGTCAGAGTTCGATGTTTTATCAGATGTAAACGATGATGGCTGGGAACTTGACATAATTGATGAACAACGAAACATGGACGAGGATGTAGAAGAAAATGACGAATGCGGCATGAATGTACAACATGATGATAATGATAATGAACCTGTTGAAGTAAATCTAAATGGAGACGGTAACATAGACATGCAAGATGACTCTAGCGAACCTAACAGAACAAATGAGACAGTAGAATCTATAAGCAACACGGAAGAAGATAGTATAGAAACTCAGTTTCGACATTTCTTTCAGAAACACGATTTGACTGAAAAAAATAACATCGAATGGATCAAAAATTCTGAGTACATGTCACGTGAAATAAGATGGCACACACCAGATATTCCTGAATGTTACGAACTCGAGTCACCTATGGTTTTTTTCAAAAAATATCTTCCAGATAGGTTATTTCAACAAATGGTTGATATGACCAATTTGTATGCAACACGAAAAAATCTGAGTCGATTTTCTCCAACTACACTCACAGAAATAAAGATTTTGATGGGCATACATATAATAATGGGAAACTTACAATTTCCTAGGGTAAGGATGTATTGGAGTGGACAAATGGGTATTCCACTAATCAGAGATAATATGCCATGCAATCGGTTTTTCAAATTACGAAACACCATGCATTTTGTTGACATAACAGCAAGAAGCGATGATCCGGACAGATTATGGAAAGTGCGCCCTATTTATGAATCAATTCGGAACAGGTGCTTGCAACTACCTGTTGAAACTTTTCTATGTATTGACGAACAAATAATCCCATTCAAAGGGCAAATAAATGTGAAGCAATACATTAAAAATAAGCCAAAGAAATGGGGGATTAAAATATACGTATTGGCTGGACAAAGTGGTCAAATTTATGACTTTCTGATCTATCAAGGATCAACCACTGCTATAAATCCCGTATATTCCAAGTTTGGCGCCGGAGCAGCAACAGTAATGCAGCTTGTCGAAAGAATTGACAGGATGAACTGTGGTCTTTTTATTGACAACTACTTTGGAACATATAATTTGTTTCAATACTTGAATTCCAAAAATATTTTTGCTGTAGGAACCGTACGTTTGAACAGATTTGCTAATCCTCCTCTACTAACTGACAAAGAAATGAAAAAGAGAGAAAGAGGTGTCATCGATACAGTAGTTAGTAAAGATGGAATTGTTCTAACGAAATGGTTTGATAATAAACCGGTTGTAGTGTCATCTAATTTTATAGGAAAAGGGGAAATAGATCGGTGCAGAAGATGGGACAGAAAGCAAAAGCAGTATATAGAAGTTCAAAGACCAGAAGCCATAAGAATGTATAACAGCAATATGGGAGGTGTAGACAAATTAGATTTTCTACTCAGTATTTATCGTTCATATGTGCGGTCAAGAAAATGGACCGTTCGAATGATAACCCATGCGCTTGACTTGGCGCTAGTTTGTTCTTGGATGGAGTACCGAAAACAAGCAGAAACTTTAGGCTTGCCCAAGAAAAAAATTCTGGATTTGTTAGGGTTCCGCCAAGTTGTGGGGGAAAATTTAATCTTAGCGAAAACTGCACCAAAACGTGGCCGACCTTCTGGAGATCAAATGGAGTCTAGTCCTAGTAGGAAGAAGAAAGAAGTTGCACCTCTATCTGAGTCAAGATACGATGGTTTCAACCATTTTCCTCAATGGGACCAACAAAAGGAGAATTCAAGGTGCAAATGGGAGAATTGCAAATTGAAAACCCATAATTATTGTATCAAGTGCAATGTGCACTTATGCATTTCCAAAACGCGAAATTGTTTCTTTGAATACCACAATAAAAAATAACTTCTGTACTAATAAATATTTTTTTTACATTCACATTGAAGGTCATGTAGTACTTTTGTCCCGTATGAGGTACATTTTAGAACTCAAAAACCAAAAGGGCAATACTCATTTTTATTAGCTGAAAAATCTTTAAAAAAATAACTCATATCCACCACCAATTTTCAGAATTTTTCATCAATGATTTCTAGGAGTGGTACTGAAAGGGTTAAAAACGTTTCTAAATTCTCAGGCCCTGTTTGGTTTTGGCACTTTCAAAGAAAGTTTAATATACAATCTAGTAGAGTAAAATGTGTCCGTTTTTCTGTGCGATTTTAGAATCGAAAATGATAAGGAAGGTAAATATTCAATACACCACTTGTAGATTTAACCCACTTAATAATATAATTTTAAAGACAACTAGTAAAGAACACAAAAATGACGTTACTCAAATACACAAAAAATATGAGAAATATTGTCTCAATGAATCCCGCCCTTCCAACCCTATATGGACTCATAAGATTGCATAAAATCAATCTACCAATTTGACCAATAACTACCTACTATGACTCTCCGACGGTTAACATTGCTAAACTAATGTTAGATATTTTAGATTTTAAACCAAACAACACCATAAAAAGATCAATTGACAAACTTTCGAAAATTAATAATAATGTAAACTTTAAATTTGTCTCATTTGATATTGTCAACTTATATAGTACAAGGTGGAGCCAAACTGTCTCAAAAAGGAAGATTTAATAGAAAAATAAAAGTAGTAACACAAAAACAAGATGATGAAGACAGTGACGAGTTCGTGATTGATGAAATACAGAGTTCAAATATTCTATCATGGTTTGAGGAACTGAAGATCAATAATAAGTTGATAAAATTTAATTTAGATACATGGGCTGAAGCAAACATATTACCTCTTTGCTATATAGATAGGTAAGTTAAATATTAACAAAAAGAAATTGAAAAATATAATACTGTGCTACTTTCACTTGGTAATAATAGAATGAAAACAGAAGGTAAAATCAGCTTACTTTGTAAATATTAGGTTGTTTAAAAAATAATGTCGGTTTTAACAAATTTCATTCACTGGATGTTAGTTTAACATAATCTATTTGTACTTTATATGCATATTATGTCATTTTAAAGTGTTTGATTTTCTCTATATTTCTGCGAAAGCCTCTTTGTTATTTGATTTTAGCCAACGTAGTTATTAATTTTATAAGTTGAAATGGAAAATAAGCAATTAGGCACCATTTTCTTGTACGAGTTTAAGGAAGTCTTCTACCTTAATCCTTTCAAAAAATCGATTTTTTTGCTGATTCTTAATCTATATCTATGTAAAATTTACCCTGTGAAAGAATTTGTCCCAATTCGAACGTTTTGGGCATTAAAAATGCGCTCAAGTACCGCGGGGTCAGAGACCCGGCAGGTGTTCACGCGTCTCACGCAGGTATAAGGGACCGTTTTATGATCTTTTTCGTTTGTATAGGATCCCCACTATTATGTTCCATCGATTTCAAACGTTTTTTCAGTATGGTTTCGGCATCTATAGCAGTCACATCGAAAATTCCGAGCACTCAGTTTTTCGCAGTTTTTCTTGATTTGATTTTGCGTGTCGTTGTGCAGTATGCCGCGAAAGGGTACGAAAAGTGCCCCAAAGCAGGACAGTCGCAAGAGGAAACATGCACCACCTCCGAATCCTAATGACTTTGAAAAAGACACTACATTGGCGAGCACGTCAGCCCAAAAGATTTTGCGTAATGACGGTGTCGTAAGTTACGAGCTGTATGTTGCTTCAATGTACTGCATTTTACACTTTTCCACGATTTTTAATTTCTTATCGGACAATGTGCTGTGTAAAGACTGCAAAAGACAAATTGCATTTTCAATGCGCGATCGGCGAGGCGTCGGCTTCAAACTGAACTTGATGTGCGAGTGCGGAGAAAAGTACTTGAATTCGTGTCCACTTATCGGAAAAGCGTACGAAGTAAGTCGCAGAGTAGTGTTCGTTTTTCGTTTATTGGGACTCGGGATAAACGGTTTGAACAGGTTTTGCGGCCTCATGGATATTTGTAGTCAAATAACCAACAATACCTGCTACGCCTGTTTAAAAAATATATCCATCGCGACGAAGGCTGTTTACGACGTAGTTTTGAAGAAAGCTGCAGCAGAGGAGAAAGCAGAAAACGTGTCACGTGGGCTGCGAGAAGATCATTTTATTGTTTCGGGAGATGGTACCTGAGAAAAAAAGGGGATTTTCATCCCTTATTGGAGCGGCAAGCCTTATAGGATATCATTCGAGAAAAGTTGTTGACGCGGTTTTGAAATCGAAATTTTGCCAAAATTGTAGCTTGTGGGAGACGAAAAAAACACAGATCCTATTGGGTACGAGCAGTGGATGGAAACACACGCGGAAAATTGTACAGCGAACCACGAAGGTAGCTCTGGCAAGATGGAAATTGATGCAATTGTCGAAATGTTCGGAAGATCGGAAGAGTTGCATCATGCAAAGTATGCCGTTTACGTCGGGGATGGCGATAGCAGAACTTCCAAGGGTATTCTCGACGCTTCCCCCTACGATGACGTTATTGTTCAGAAAAGAGAATGCGTTGGTCATGTCGAGAAACGGATGGGCACGAGATTGAGGAACTTGAAGAAAGGAACGAAAGGGCTCGGAGGGAAAAGGGCAGGCAAACTGACAGACAAGGTGATTGGCGAACTGACAAAGTACTACGGCCTGGCAATACGCCAAAATTCTGACTCCGTGGAAGCCATGAAGGACGCCATTTGGGCTACATAATTTCACCTAAGTTCGACGGATAAGAAACCGCAGCACCAAAAGTGTCCTCCAGGAGAAAATAGCTGGTGTACGTGGCGTAAAGCTGAGGCGACAAATACATTGCACTTATACCGGCACAAGGATCCGTTGAGTGACGCAGTTTTGAAGGCTATCAAGCCAATATACGAGGACCTGTCGGCAGACAATTTGTTACGGAGGTGCTTGGGAGCCCACACTCAAAATAGTAACGAATCGTTGAACCAATTTATTTGGAAAATCGCTCCAAAACAGTTACATTTCGGAACACAGGTGGCTGAAATTGCGTTACAATTAGCTGTAATATTGTTTAATGAGGGCGAGCAGGCAATATTAATAACTCTTAACACCTTGCGGGTTAAAATTGGCCCGTTTGCGGAAAGCTACGCGAAGTCGAAGGACCCCGAGAGAGTACAGCGCGCCGAGCTGAGAATGAGTGAGGCAGCAAAAAGGGCCCGTATCGAGCAGCGGGAAAGATTCTCAGCCCAGCAGCAAGTTTTTGAAGAAGAAGAGGGCTCCCTCTATGGAGCACGGATTGTAGATTAACGGTATTTTTACACCTTTTGTGTAGGCCGATCGCAAAACTTTAAACGCGTTTTTCTCAAAATCACTTTTTTCAAAATGACTGACACTCTCCTGACCGCTGTAATTTAGCGATCGGCCTGAAACTGTAAAAGCATATTCAGAAAACATGTCTGCATGGAATGACGGGAGCTTTTTTCAATAACTTAATTTTTCAATTTTTTATTAACGTTTTTATACCTAAAAACAATTAGGGAAAAATTGAGATTTTATTCAAATGGCCGCCATTTTCTTACTTTTGCGTCAAAGTAAGGCAACATTCAACTTCAATTGATATTTTGATTAAATATATTATTGTCATTTGTTTCGTTGATCTTAAATTGTGTTGTCGAATAGTAGTCAAAATGCCTACTGGTATTCCAACATGCGATCAAATCAAATATAATGTAATACAAGCTTACTTAGCCGGGGAAAAACAATCTGAAATTTCTCGTCAATATGGAATTAAAAGGTACACTATATCAAAAATAATTAAGAATTATAAAATAAGAGGACACGTAGAAGAAATGCCAAAATCAGGGCGACCACGGAAAACCAATAATTACATTGATAGAATTATAGTAAGAAATTGTAAAAAAGATCCTTGGCTATCAGCGCCTCAAATCAAAGCGCAAATAAAACATGCCGATGTAAGTACAAGGACAATTCAAAGACGATTAGTTGAAGCTAAATTATTTTCGAGAAGACCAGCAAAAAAATCACTCATCAGCGAATTTCGTAAAAAAGCATCAAAACAGGGACTATTACCTATAGAAGTTAGACATTTTGCCTAAAATCGACGATTTATAGCAAGAAAATTCAAAATATCTGGCTAACTTTCAAGAAAATCAACTAAAACGAGCTTAAATAGGCTAAATCGACGTATTTTGACGAAAAAAGGACATTTGAGCTATTAAAAAGTCAATTTGACCTACCTTTAGCTACTTTTTTCGGCCAAATATTTCAAATTTCAAGCGAAATTCGTAAGAAAGCAATAAAACAGGGACTATTACCTATAGAAGTTAGACATTTTGCCTAAATTCGACGATTTATAGCAAGAAAATCCAAAATATCTGGCTAACTTCCAAGAAAATCAACTAAAACGAGCTTAAATAGGCTAAATCGACGTATTTTGCCGATAAAAGGACATTTGAGCTATTAAAAAGTCAATTTGATCTACTTTTAGCTACTTTTTTCGGCCAAATAGTTCAAATTTCAAGCGAATTTCGTAAAAAAGCAATAAAATAGGGACTATTACCTAGGGAAGTCAGACATTTTGCATAAAATCGACGATTTATAGCAAGAAAATCCAAAATATCTGGCTAACTTCGAAGAAAATCAACTAAAACAAGCTTAAATAGGCTAAATCGACGTATTTTGTCGAAAAAAGGACATTTGAGCTATTAAAAGGTCAAATTGACCTACTTTTAGCTACTTTTTTTGGCCAAATAGTTCAAATTTCAAGCGAATTTCGTAAAAAAGCAATAAAACAGGGACTATTACCTAGAGAAGTTGGACATTTTGCCTAAAATCGACGATTTATAGCAACAATATTCAAAATATCTGGCTAACTTCCAAGAAAATCAACTAAAACGAGCTTAAATAGGCTAAATCGACGTATTTTGACGAAAAAAGGACATATGAGCTATTAAAAAGCCAATTTGACCTACTTTTAGCTACTTTTTTTGGCCAAATAGTTCAAATTTCAAGCAAATTTCGTAAAAAAGCAATAAAACAGGGACTATTACCTAGGGAAGTCAGACATTTTGCATAAAATCGACGATTTACAGCAAGAAAATCCAAAATATCTGGCTAACTTCCAAGAAAATCAACTAAAACGAGCTTAAATAGGCTAAATCGACGTATTTTGACAAAAAAAGGACATATGAGCTATTAAAAAGCCAATTTGACCTACTTTTAGCTTTTTTTTGGCCAAATAATTAGAAACGAGCGTTTTTTGGCCAACTTCCAAATGAGCTACGAGGTTCTAATTTTGCTAAAATGATCTTTAGACACCCTCCTCCTATCAATCCTTGAAATATTTTTTGAATCGCTCGCCAAATAATGGGAGTTGCCATAAGAACTTTTGGTCCGACGTGAATCACCCTGTATACCAACGATTACTGCCGTATAAATACTCCAATCTTAATGAAACTTGGTACAAAAATCGGTCTTTGGGATAGCTTGGATGAGTTCGTTGGCCAGACTGGTAAGGCCAACACTTTTGAAATGAGAGCTGAAGAAATGTTAAAAAAAATCATTTTCAATATTGCATTTGCTTACATTTTGATGAAAATTTAAATAACAGTAGAGCCGTCCATCTTCTACGACCAAGAAAAAAAATCATCAGAATCGGTTCGTTGGATCGCACGAAAAATGCAAAAATCTCTTTATTGAGTATAAGCAGTAAAATCGAATATCTCAGATGGCAATATGTTCTGACAATTGATATTAGAAAAAAAAAATTGAATATCGCAGAGGGCAACTAATTTTGACACTTAACATTAGACAAACATAGATCTAGTATGTGAATATTAACATACTAGATCTATGTAGACAAACAACAAATTTCAGACGAGTAAAATTTTATTAGTGTTTCTTATTGTTTGTGAATTAATAATATTTCAGCATGTAGATACATCAAAAAATTCGCTATATAAGGTACTTGTGCCTTTGGAGTTTTTTTTTAATTATAAAGATTAATAGGTCTGCTAAATTCATACTCATAAGATTTCTTAATGAAAAATATTTAATTATTAGATTTATTGATTTTTTATAACTTAAGAAACCCATGCAACATTTACAACCATAGTCATTATTTTTATAATTTCTTTAAAGTTTGTCATTCCTCTAAATATTTATTTTTTCCCACCATACTGCATAACCATAAGAGGGCAATACCATTGTTAGATACAACACCAACATATTATCGATTAAGAACAAAAATAGAACAATTTTCTGCAGTAAGAGTATTAAGTTTTTGAAGGTTTGCATCAAAGTTCAGCAAAGTGGACAGAATTCGGTTCTATCTCAAAGCATTGAGTGTCATACCCTTGCACAATAATACGCAGCTACCGACTTGTATTGACGTCGCTACGAAATTTTGCTTTCTTTATGCAGTACCAAATACTAAAACTAAATACGTTATTACCCGAAATTATCAGGATTTTTTGTGTTCCCAGGCATATTAAATCCTATCAAGGCAAAGCCTTTGATTTCAAGCGCTATAAAACTTTTTGTTCTGAGATGGGAACCATTCACCATTTAAATTATGTGAGAATGCCACGCGGTAGCGATCAAATTGACCGATATAGTCACACGATTCTTGATTCACTATCTTCTATGGGGGCTAACAAAAATGATGACAATTGGGACGAAACTGTCCTAAATATTCAGTTAGATTTAAAAGATTTTGTATTCAAATGGTATTAGAGTGGAAAATACTGCACCGTATACACCTCAAGAAAATGGTGTTACTGAAAGATTCAGCAGAGTTATATTGGACAAATCGAGAACAATGCTAGTTGATGGTAATATATCAAAATACTGAAATAGTATTGGGCTCAGTACGCCCGCAGAAATGTGGTATAATAGAAAACCAGATGTATCTAAATTTAGAGTGCTAGGATCAATTGCGTTTGCACACATTCAAAACTAACAACAGAAAGGTAAATTCGATGTGAAAGCGAATAAAATGATCATGATGGGGTACGCTCCAAATGGATACCGTTTATGAGATTCATCAAATAAAAAGATAATTATTTCCGTCGAACATGCACACCTTTACATATCTATCTTATCCATTTTTTTTTTTTTTTGATGCACAGACAGAACAACAAAATGATGAGCCTTCGAAACAAATTTTATTTTTCATCAATCCGTTTTACTACACAAGATTAACATCGGGAAAGGAAACCTGAGCCTATAACCTGTCGATAATTGCTTGTGGTTTCTTCAATAACAATACGATATTAAATACGTGAATAAAGAACTTAATCAATAATACTAGTAACTAGAGATGGCGCGGGTTCTTTTTTTGGAAATTGCCGAACACCGAAACCGAACCACATAAATACATGCCGAAACCGAAACTTTTGCCGAACATGTATAGAATATTCGCTCTGTGCGTGACCATAGCGCCATAACATGTATAAACTAAAGAGAGCCTTTAGAATGTTAATGTGTAGTAAATGGGACTTTAAAATTGAAAGAATTATTCACTCGAAAAAAAATATCACACTCGGATTCGTCTCGTACCGCCGCGTGTGACATTTTTTTCTCTCGTGGATAATTTTTTTTATTCACTTCTACAACAGAAAAGGTTTTTTTTCTTTAAATGTTCAGGTAATTGTATAGAATGCAGTACAATTGTATAGGAATGATATACATGAAAAGTGTCAGGTTGTTTCAGGTCCAAAGAAGGAAATTTACGACATTGTTGTATGTACGTCATCCAGGTTCAAACCACGACAATGTTATATTCGACCGCAGTGCTGTACGTGTAAGAATGGAAAGAGGTGAAGTTCCAGGTTTATTGTTAGGGGACAATGGTTATTCATGCAGACATTATCTTCTTACTCCCGTGTTGCAGCCAGGTAAAATGATAAAATTATTCATGTCATCAATATGTTTTGAAATTTCTATGTTGTAGAAAATGATTCAAAGATGTTCCAACACGTTGGAACAGTTCTTATTATATGTTAGAGCGATTGTTAGAGAATAAAAAAGCTGTTTTTGCCAACCAATCAGAAGCCTCGAATTTTAATTATGTCCTTACAAAACAACAGTGGGATTTACGGGAGAATGTATTAGCTCTAATGAAACCATTCGAGGAAGTTGCTAAATATATCAGTATGTCTCAAAACTTGATCTCAGAAGTAATAGCGACAGTATCTTGTTTAAAAACGTTTCTAAATTCTCAGGCCCTGTTTGGTTTTGGCACTTTCAAAGAAAGTTTAATATACAATCTAGTAGAGTAAAATGTGTCCGTTTTTCTGTGCGATTTTAGAATCGAAAATGATAAGGAAGGTAAATATTCAATACACCACTTGTAGATTTAACCCACTTAATAATATAATTTTAAAGACAACTAGTAAAGAACACAAAAATGACGTTACTCAAATACACAAAAAGTATGAGAAATATTGTCTCAATGAATCCCGCCCTTCCAACCCTATATGGACTCATAAGATTGCATAAAATCAATCTACCAATTTGACCAATAACTACCTACTATGACTCTCCGACGGTTAACATTGCTAAACTAATGTTAGATATTTTAGATTTTAAACCAAACAACACCATAAAAAGATCAATTGACAAACTTTCGAAAATTAATAATAATGTAAACTTTAAATTTGTCTCATTTGATATTGTCACCTTATATAGTACAAGGTGGAGCCAAACTGTCTCAAAAAGGAAGATTTAATAGAAAAATAAAAGTAGTAACACAAAAACAAGATGATGAAGACAGTGACGAGTTCGTGATTGATGAAATACAGAGTTCAAATATTCTATCATGGTTTGAGGAACTGAAGATCAATAATAAGTTGATAAAATTTAATTTAGATACATGGGCTGAAGCAAACATATTACCTCTTTGCTATATAGATAGGTAAGTTAAATATTAACAAAAAGAAATTGAAAAATATAATACTGTGCTACTTTCACTTGGTAATAATAGAATGAAAACAGAAGGTCAAATCAGCTTACTTTGTAAATATTAGGTTGTTTAAAAAATAATGTCGGTTTTAACAAATTTCATTCACTGGATGTTAGTTTAACATAATCTATTTGTACTTTATATGCATATTATGTCATTTTAAAGTGTTTGATTTTCTCTATATTTCTGCGAAAGCCTCTTTGTTATTTGATTTTAGCCAACGTAGTTATTAATTTTATAAGTTGAAATGGAAAATAAGCAATTAGGCACCATTTTCTTGTACGAGTTTAAGGAAGTCTTATACCTTGGTCCTTTCAAAAAATCGATTTTTTTGCCGATTCTTAATCTATATCTATGTAAAATTTACCCTGTGAAAGAATTTGTCTTAATTCGAACGTTTTGGGCATTAAAAATGCGCTCAAGTACCGCGGGGTCAGAGACCCGGCAGGTGTTCACGCGTCTCACGCAGGTATAAGGGACTGTTTTATGATCTTTTTCGTTTGTATAGGATCCCCACTATTATGTTCCATCGATTTCAAACGTTTTTTCAGTATGGTTTCGGCATCTATAGCAGTCACATCGAAAATTCCGAGCACTCAGTTTTTCGCAGTTTTTCTTGATTTGATTTTGCGTGTCGTTGTGCAGTATGCCGCGAAAGGGTACGAAAAGTGCCCCAAAGCAGGACAGTCGCAAGAGGAAACATGCACCACCTCCGAATCCTAATGACTTTGAAAAAGACACTACATTGGCGAGCACGTCAGCCCAAAAGATTTTGCGTAATGACGGTGTCGTAAGTTACGAGCTGTATGTTGCTTCAATGTACTGCATTTTACACTTTTCCACGATTTTTAATTTCTTATCGGACAATGTGCTGTGTAAAGACTGCAAAAGACAAATTGCATTTTCAATGCGCGATCGGCGAGGCGTCGGCTTCAAACTGAACTTGATGTGCGAGTGCGGAGAAAAGTACGTGAATTCGTGTCCACTTATCGGAAAAGCGTACGAAGTAAGTCGCAGAGTAGTGTTCGTTTTTCGTTTATTGGGGCTCGGGATAAACGGTTTGAACAGGTTTTGCGGCCTCATGGATATTTGTAGTCAAATAACGAACAATACCTGCTACGCCTGTTTAAAAAATATATCCATCGCGACGAAGGCTGTTTACGACGTAGTTTTGAAGAAAGCTGCAGCAGAGGAGAAAGCAGAAAACGTGTCACGTGGGCTGCGAGAAGATCATTTTATTGTTTCGGGAGATGGTACCTGAGAAAAAAAGGGGATTTTCATCCCTTATTGGAGCGGCAAGCCTTATAGGATATCATTCGAGAAAAGTTGTTGACGCGGTTTTGAAATCGAAATTTTGCCAAAATTGTAGCTTGTGGGAGACGAAAAAAACAGATCCTATTGGGTACGAGCAATGGATGGAAACAAACGCGGAAAATTGTACAGCGAACCACGAAGGTAGCTCTGGCAAGATGGAAATTGATGCAATTGTCGAAATGTTCGGAAGATCGGAAGAGTTGCATCATGCAAAGTATGCCGTTTACGTCGGGGATGGCGATAGCAGAACTTTCAAGGGTATTCTCGACGCTTCCCCCTACGATGACGTTATTGTTCAGAAAAGAGAATGCGTTGGTCATGTCGAGAAACGGATGGGCACGAGATTGAGGAACTTGAAGAAAGGAACGAAAGGGCTCGGAGGGAAAAGGGCAGGCAAACTGACAGACAAGGTGATTGACGAACTGACAAAGTACTACGGCCTTGCAATACGCCAAAATTCTGACTCCGTGGAAGCCATGAAGGACGCCATTTGGGCTACATATTTTCACCGAAGTTCGACGGATAAGAAACCGCAGCACCAAAAGTGTCCTCCAGGAGAAAATAGCTGGTGTACGTGGCGTAAAGCTGAGGCGACAAATACATTGCACTTATACCGGCACAAGGATCCGTTGAGTGACGCAGTTTTGAAGGCTATCAAGCCAATATACGAGGACCTGTCGGCAGACAATTTGTTACGGAGGTGCTTGGGAGCCCACACTCAAAATAGTAACGAATCGTTGAACCAATTTATTTGGAAAATCGCTCCAAAACAGTTACATTTCGGAACACAGGTGGCTGAAATTGCGTTACAATTAGCTGTAATATTGTTTAATGAGGGCGAGCAGGCAATATTAATAACTCTTAACACCTTGCGGGTTAAAATTGGCCCGTTTGCGGAAAGCTACGCGAAGTCGAAGGACCCCGAGAGAGTACAGCGCGCCGAGCTGAGAATGAGTGAGGCAGCAAAAAGGGCCCGTATCGAGCAGCGGGAAAGATTCTCAGCCCAGCAGCAAGTTTTTGAAGAAGAAGAGGGCTCCCTCTATGGAGCACGGATTGTAGATTAACGGTATTTTTTACACCTTTTGTGTAGGCCGATCGCAAAACTTTAAACGCGTTTTTCTCAAAATCACTTTTTTCAAAATGACTGACACTCTCCTGACCGCTGTAATTTAGCGATCGGCCTGAAACTGTAAAAGCATATTCAGAAAACATGTCTGCATGGAATGACGGGAGCTTTTTTCAATAACTTAATTTTTCAATTTTTTATTAACGTTTTTATACCTAAAAACAATTAGGGAAAAATTGAGATTTTATTCAAATGGCCGCCATTTTCTTAATTTTGCGTCAATTGAAAAAAAAAACGTCATTCCATGACCAAACTGATGCTGATTAATAATCTTATTGGAATTTGTGTTTTAGATCAACGATGTGACCACAGGAGTGTCAGCCATTTGACCTCGTCTTTTTGAAGTGCCATGTTTGGAGGGCTGGGAGGGCTCCCATGATTAATAATAATGATTAGAAAAATTTGTTTTTCACAGATTGTTACTTCAATAATAAATAGGAAAAAACCGCAGTTGTCTACACTAATTCATTCCCCCACAAAAAAATAAAATGTGAGCGCACGAAAGATGGGCGCCAAGGTAGAAGAACCCCTTAAACTTGTTCATAAAGCAGCGGAAGCAAGTCGCAACATTAACGACGCATTTGGCGAACGAACGACTAACGAACGTACGATACAACGTTGCTTTCGAAAATTTCGGGCTGGAGATGAGACACTTGAAGATGAAGTAGGCCGTAGACGAAAGATAGTCATCGAAAATAACCAATTGAAGGCCTTGGTGGAGGCAAATCCTCGTACAACAGTTCGGGAGCTTGCAAATGACTTAGATGTTACAATAGGAACAATTTCAAACCACCTGAGAGAAATTGGTAAGTCAAAAAAGCTCGACAAGTGGGTAACACACGAATTAAACGAGAACCAGAGAAATCGTCGGTTTGAAGTTGCAGCTTCGCTTATTTTACGCAATAATAATGATCCATTTCTCGACCAGATTGTAACATGTGATGAAAAATGGATACTATACGACAACCGAAGGCAGTCAGCTCAATGGCTGGACCATGATCAAGCCCCACAACATTTTTCAAGACCAAAGTTACACCAAAAGAAATTAATGGTGACTGTTTGGTGGCCTGCGTCCGGTCTCATTCATCACAGCTTCTAAAATCAGGCCAAAACGATTACAACAGAGATATACTGTCACCAAATTGACAAAATGCACCTGAAACTTTGACAACATCCTCCAGCATTAGTCAATAGAAAGGGGGCGATTCTGTTTTACGACAACGCTCGGCCGCACGTCGCACAATTGACACTGCAAAAGTTAAACCAGTTGGGCTACGAAATCGTGCCACATCCACCATACTCGCCAGACCTTTCTCCCACTGACTACCACTTTTTTAAATATTTGGACAACTTTCTTAGGGATAAGTGTTTTAGAAACCAAGACGACGCAAAAACCGCCGTCAATGATTTCATCGCTTCCAGAACTCCGGAATATTACGTCACTAGTATAAATAAGCTTCTGTCTCATTGGCCAAAGTGTGTTGAGTCGAATAGTTTCTATTTTGATTGATAAAGTCTTTTTTTACTTGAAATATTTACATTAAAAGATTAAGATTAAAAACCGACATTATTTTTTAAACAACCTAATATAAAGAGAGATCGTAAGTTGTTGAATTTATAAGTTGCTGATGTAGAATCTCCACCTATTTTATGCTTGTCCACTTATAGTGATTTCAATTTAATTAGAAAAGTTTGAAATTTTGATTATAATGTTTGTATTTTTTCAGATTTGGAAAATGTTGTTCAAAAATTTAGTAATGTATTTAATGGAATAGGGAAAATTGAAGGCAGATATCACATTGAAATAGACAAAACAATAAAAACTGTCGTACATCCTATGCATTTGTGGTTTAAGTAAAAGTGCCAATATTTGCGTGTAGCTGCTAATCCAGTTTCACCAAAGGGGTGAGTAATCACTGAGCATGTTTTTTCTTAATGGTGTTGTGTCGTGAGCAAAATTATTGTAAAATAACGATATAATATTAATTATTATGTAATTGAAAAGGTAAACCGCTCAAGTAGTATGTCAAGTAAATTGAAAATAATATGATATTAAATTATTCATGATAATAATTATTACATACATATATTGACTATATCGATCATGATCGTTTGAATAAATAACAACAAAATAAAAGGGTTAGTGGGTATCGCAGATGTGATTCTGGGTACCCATTCTAAAAAAGTTTTTGGACATTGCAGATAGTGCAAGTTTCCGAATGTCCTTTTCAAAATGTTCGGGACATGGCAGAAGCGAAATTCCGGGTGTCCAGTTAACCCTTAAATGCATGAGTGGGGTCCGCAAAAGACTCCAGTGTTGGATTTTTTGTGTTAACATTTTTAGCCACACCATGTGTAAACTAAGAGTTCAGCTATTTGCTTCTGTCAATATTTAGCTTAGGTTTATGTGTTTACAGAAATAAATTGTTGCTGTAATCAAAGTTAGCAAGAAGTTAGGTAAGTGGGGTCGTCCATGGAGCCCATGTATGCATTCATGTTCCTAATGTTTAGTACCTCATTGTACACATATTTTTGCAGATTTTACACAAAATGGCTAAGTGGGAGAAAAATAAACCTCTAACAGAAGAAGAGCTAAGAAGAGCTGAAACCATTAGTGAATTCGACTCTGAGGTGGAATATTGTGGCGACAATTCTAAAATCGATGACGATGCAGAGATTTTGGAAGAAATAATGTCGGAATCGGAAAACAATTTAAAGTACAATTCCGAGGAAGACTCATACTGGGAACCAGAATGTTGATAATGTTAATGTATCTTCAGGTAGTCAATGTATAGCCAAATCAGGTATGGAATAGATTAGTTGTCCATTTCGTACATCTAAGCGATCTCATAAAAATTATGTAAATACAAAGCCTGGTTTATAACATTGTGCCACTGCTGCCGACACAGTGTTTGAAACTTTCAATCTTTTTATAACTCCTGAGAAAAAAAAAGTCATCTGTCGTCATACAAATGAGGAGGCTGTTGAATTCTATGCGGATTGAAAAGTAAAAGGGATGTATCGATCCGACGCAGTTTTTTACAGATTCCATGTTTGTAAACAGATTTGAGCCCATTTCAAAATTCATAAGATTTGACGATAAAACAGCCTATGTATAAAGGAAGGAAACATGACAAAACTTGCTGCAATAAGAGAAATTTTGGAACTATTTGTTAAAAATTGTATCAAGAATTTTGTACCTCACGAACATTTAACGTTTAATGTACACCTTATAGCCTTTAGAGGGAAGTGCCCTTTCCGACAACATATGAAGTCAGAGCCAGCAAGATACGGAATTAAGATCTGGGCAGCAGCTGATGTCAAAACAGGCTATATATGCAATTTACAAGTATATACTAGCAAAGGATTGGACAACATTGTGGAGTTGCCAAAAACCTTACCCAACCATATAAAGACCGTTGGCGAGATATACCAACGGACAACTTCTTTACTAGTGTTGGTTTGGCAAAATATTTGCTGGAATCTAAATTGACAGTTCTAGGAACTGTGCGCAAGAATAAGCCTGACACACTTGCAGAAATTAGCATAAGATCCAGACCCGAGAAATCTGCAATGTTTGCATTTACTCAAGACATAGCTATGGTTTCACACATAAAAAAGAAAAGCAAGATGGTTCATTTACTGTCCATTCAGCACAACGATGATATCGTAAGCGAAGCAGATGAAAATAGGCCTATTATGATATTGGATTACAATAAAAACAAGGGAGCAGTTGATAATGCAGATTAACTAGTAAGGGAATATTCTTACGACAAGAGAACTAAGCGATTATTCATGAATATTTTAAATATTGCTGCGCGTAAGATGCACTTAGGGATTGTGGAGTTGAACCGGAGCAATTTACACCATCTAATCACCAACAAGAAACAAGCCTAAAAAAGCGAGAAAGATGCTACTTGTGTTCTCGAGAAGTTTTGTGATAATTTTGTTTGCGAAAGGCACAGAAAGGTTGAAGGTTTTGTGTGCAATGTGTGCGATAATAACAAATAAAAATTTTGATTTCTGTTATGAATTTCCCATTATACAGGGTGAGTTTAAAGTAACGCATAATGATAATAACTTTTTTATTTATGAGAATTTTGGAAAACGTCGAGACAGGTAACTTTTTATTTTTAAATTAAGTATGCGCGAAGGAGCCAAAACGGCTCTACCAGTTACCATTGCGAAGAACTGCCATCATCAACAATTTTTTTAAATGTCAACCCCTATTTTTTATTGCATTTTCGGATAGGGCATATTTTTCTGCGTTCAGAAATGTGACAATCGTAAGGGGTTCAATAACAAAATTTTCGAGAAAAAAATTCTTAAAGTTTGCAAGATTTTCTGCCATCATTATATCCTTGCATCAGCATAGATTAGGGAAAACACAACACCTTCGAATAAGCATTGCAAGCGTTGGATTAAGTAGGCGTATGTAGAATTTTGACAAAACTATTGGCAAGTATGGCGGATTAAATTGTCAATAATTAAATTGCAAATTTAAATGAAATTGGAAGTTTTACCTACATGTAACCTTTTAGACAGATCGCATACACTTCAACCTTGCTTCCCATTTTCTCCCTAGGAGTAACCACCCTTAAGATTTTCAGCTTTATTATTGACAACTACATCCGCCATATTTAAAAATAATTTTGACAAATATTCAAAATACGCCTACTTAATCCAGTAATAAGCCAACGCTTGCAATGCTTATTCAAAGGTGTTGTGTTTTCGAATATTATGCTGATGCATGGGTATTATGATATCAGAAAATCATGCAAATTTTAAGAATTTTTTTCTCGGAATTTTACTTATGTAACCCCACATTATTTTTACATATCTGAACGTAGAAACAAATTCTCTAGCTAAAAATGCAATAAAAAATAGGGGTTGCCATTTAAAAAAATTGTTGATGATGGCAGTTCTTCGCAATGGTAACTGGTAGAGTCGTTTTGGCTCCTT
This sequence comes from Mylabris sibirica, assembly GCA_039776855.1. Lineage (NCBI taxonomy): Eukaryota > Metazoa > Arthropoda > Insecta > Coleoptera > Meloidae > Mylabris > Mylabris sibirica. The sequence continues at coordinate 319,630 of CM077840.1, forward strand.
CCCGCATACTTAATTTAAAAATAAAAAGGTACCTGTCGCGGCGTTTTTCAAAATTTTCATAAATAAAAAAGTTATTGTCATTATGCGTTACTTTAAACTCACCCTGTATGTATGTTTAGATTAAAATACTTCTCTTTACTTCTACAATAAAGATCCTTAGATGTCATTTCACTGTTTTCTCAATTAAGCACCTTTTATCTTGAGTCCATTAGGGACCCCACTTATTCATTTACAAAATTTTTTGTTACCTATGCACTTGAGGGTTAAAAGTGTTCTCTGGGCGTCACGTTTGGGCATCACAGATGCAATTCCGGGTGTCTTGAATATTAAACAATTGATTAAATTTTGATATCACCGGACAGCAGGCTTGAGAATTTTACGTTACAGGATGTATCTGTTATATACTGTCCTCGTAACACCCAATATGAAAAGCGGTATATAAATCCCTCAAGATCAAGGGGACGATTTTCAGTACACGTCTGGGGGGTGGATTAGCGCCCACGGCGCCGGAGTTTGCTAGTGGTTGGACGAGAGACTGACGGGTAGACACTACCGAGAAATCTTGGAAAATGTAATGCCGCCCTCAGTGTCTCAAATAAACGAGGATTTCGTTTTCCAGCACGTAAGTGATTGTCCACAGAACACATCCAACAACATAAATTTACTTACTATTTAACTAAAAATTGTTTCAGGGCAATACCCCTGAGCATAAAACCAGAGCCGTTAAAAATTGGATAAGTGATCAGACCTTTGATGTTTTACCTTGGCCACCCAGAAACTCCGATTTGATTCAATCGAAAATGTGTGGGCCACTATGGTAAAAGATATTTATAAGAATTTTCGGCTCCAAAACGCGCTGTAACTTTGGAATAAGATTGAGAAAACATGGGATGAACTTCTTGATATACAAATTTCAAATATTATTAATTCAGTAGGGGATTGATTGCAGCATATGATCGATAACGAAGGGGATCATACCTGGTATTGATGAATTTTTGTTTGATTTTAATTTTTGCTATTATTATTTAGTCGAAAAACAAAGTATGCTTCGTTATTTTACATATACTAATTATTCGTATTATTCATTTTTTGCATTTATTTCAATATATATTCAAACTCTTCCATCACTGATAGTAAAATACAATGATACTGGCTTGAATCTTGTTTGAGGGATGTGACAGATTTCTTCAAATGGAAAAAAGTACGTCTTACACGAAAAAAACTGTCTGTATTTTACGTTCAAGACTCGTTAATTTTCTATGAAATCAACTGTACAACTAGTGCATTTCAATTTGTACACGATCGATATCCAAGACAAATGTTTCTCAATTTTTATCAGAAAACACTGGCCGGAAACAAAAAAAAACACAAAACAGTCGTTAGGACTTCCGACAGAAGTGAAAACTCAAAACTATAAACAAACAGTTGTTATTTTTCGATATTCAAATTGTTTGATTTTGAATTAAAATTTGAAAATTCAAACTGATCTTGCATCTTGACATCTATCGACACTTTGACCAACAATTATATTCATTTTCATATGGTATTAATAATTACTTACCGACCAACCTCTTGTGGAGGTTGAAGGTAGCTTTTGCTCAAAATACGTTTTTTTAAATGGCCTTGGTAATACTCTTATAACCCCAGGGGCCGAGCATATTCTTGATTATGATGATCCAAACCTCTTTAGTGAAGGACATACTCTTAACTACCGCCATTAGTTCCCCTTAAATTTGGAATGGTGACATTAGAGTAGTGCTTAGGCAAGAAGGCGTACTTCATCAGCTCCTTCTTTTCCATTTATTTGAAACTCTATATTAATTACCAATTACAGTTTATCTCAAGCAAGCGAAGTCAATGAAAATCGATTTACAACATTATTATCGGTAATAAGGCTTGAGTATATTTATGTTCAACTAGCTGGTCATATATTGCTATTAGGAAGTAGGCCTTCTTGGATTAACACTGACAGATGTCCTGAGATTGACACATGATCTCGCTGCTGAAAAATGGTTGAAACAGTTGTTGAATGATGAAATCAAGATAGCCAGACTGATTATATGGTTTTCTAAGCAGTCGTAATAGCGTGGTTTTCATGGGATTTCCATAAAACACTTCAACAATTTCAACAAACACATTTTTCCTCTTGCGATATCTACAAAGTAGACCAAACAGGAACAGTCAATAAAGGAAAAGAAGTTCTTATTTGACGAGGAAAAAACCGCTTATAACATTTATTGGCTGAACGTGCAGTTTAAGTAACTGCGAAGAAATCTTCGTAAATAGTTAGAAACTTCATGCCAGCAATATTAGTTTTTATAAATTAGAGAATATCTATGATCGTTTTCAAATTAATGAAACGATGGCCTTATCGCGTTTATACAACTAGGAAAAGATTGCTATCGCGGCAGTAGCTCTAGCCACTGAGCTACGGGAGATTCGCACTAATGCTAGTTGTATTTTAATTCTTGAACAACTACCATGTGCTTATTAGGCCACTATGTCGTCGTCGCGTCAATGTAGTTAAGTTCATATACCTGGCTAGGCAAATTTTAATATTAATGAAATTAATGAACAACGCGAGTATTTAATATAAATTAGAGAATATCTATGATCGTTTTCAAATTAATGAAACGATGGCCTTATCGCGTTTATACAACTAGGAAAAGATTGAATCTCCCGGTGGGACCCGAGCCCACGACCTCCTGCTATCGAGGCAGTAGCTCTAACCACTGAGCTACGGGAGATTCGCACTAATCCTAGTTGTATTTCAATTCTTGAACAACTAACATGTGCTTATTAGGCCACTATGTCGTCATCGCGTCAATGTATTTATGTTCATATACCTACTGCCGCGATAGCAGGAGGTCGTGGGTTCGGGTCCCACCGGGAGATTCAATCTTTTCCTAGTTGTATAAACGCGATAAGGTCATCGTTTCATTAATTTGAAAACGATCATAGATATTCTCTAATTTATATTAAATACTCGCGTTGTTCATTAATTTCATTAATATTAATATTAGTTTTTCCTGAAAGGAGACCAAATTCATTGATAATGCACCATATTGTTAAGCTTCTCTCAATTTGACGCTTCTGAAGTGTTGACAGACCCTGATAATTCTGATATTAGAAAGGGGCAGTTCTTATCTCTGTTGAAAAATTATGTCTTATTGTTACAATGTTGTATCTTGTTATTGTTACTGAGGTAAAAAAATTGCAGAAGTAAAATCTGAGGCACTTTGTGTGACGCACTAATATCTAAAACCTTGAAAGATGTTCCTCAATCTTGCCATTGCTCAAAATGTAGTTCAAGTTTTAGAATTAAGTAACAGCTTTTCTTCCTCACGGTAACCACTGTGAAGGGTCTTATTAGAGATAAGCTTGATGTGTCGAGCAGGAACTAGCATATTTCACTCAAAGAAAATTATATGTACCAGGAATACCCAAAATTACGCCAACTAAGTTGTTTGACTGGTCGTGACCACATATTTTGAATCTTCTTCAAGTTGTCTGCAGACACACCAGTTTTTTGATTTTGTACAGCCATACCAACCATACATGCTTGCTGACAGATTGTGACCATAAAATCCAGCCATTAGACGTGACCTTTACAGTCCTTTTGAGCACTTATTATGACTAACAAGAGATACACCAGTGACTTAAAGCACCACACTCTGGCACTGCCGTCACTATTCAGCAAGTGCTAAAATATACGGTGCTGCTTTTCTTAAAGTGCCAATACAGAAGACAATGAATAGAATCAAGCAGGAATTTATCCATTAAATAGTACCATTTCGTCTAAACAATTGTTTTCTGTTTCAATAACCACAAAAGAGAAACAACGCCTGTTTTAAAAGAAAACTCACCAACGGGAATAAACTTTGCTAATAATAGACAGAGAAAGCCTGATGTTGTATCTTTTTCGGTTGATAAATTTCCGATATTTAAGAATTTGTACCATCTCATACTGTTTCTGGAAAAGAAATGGGAATTACGGTGACACAAGGATTGTTTCCACATTATCTTCAATTTGTCTAAAGAAAACCTGGTCTATGTTTCTTTATCCATAATATACTATACTAAATTTCTGTATCATTAAAGATCCAAAAAAAAGACACTTGCCGATTTCGGAAGCTATCCACCAAATACTCTATATAAATTAGTTGTCAAGGGTTCCTTGTGTGGCACTGGTTTAAAGGCAAAAATTGCTAAACATAACGAAATAAAAAAGAATTTGCGAATCAAAAGCCAACACGCCTAAGCGTAATCAACTAGCCTCACAAATGTTATCTATAGTGTTTGCCTTATCAACATACAAGGTTTGAACTTCACTCAAATCATCTTTCACTTCCTTTTCAGTATCTGGAATTTGGAATACCCAAGGCACAATCAGTATGTACGTTTCTCGGCAATCTAAATAAGATGCAGTTATCTGCTGAGACACAAAATCCGAAGGATGAAAAATGTTCGTATCACAATTTTTGGAGCCTTCTATTAGATTTTAATTATCTTTCAGCGTTTGGTTAAAATTAATTTTTCTTTCAGCCAATTTTCAAAGTATAATATCTTGCTTATTTTAAATGGAACACAATATTTTTCTTTATATGGTTAAATAGAGAAAAAATCTATATGAAACTGTATTAACATTCTCCATACCAATCTTTTATAATATTTCAGTTATTCAAAATTTTCGATTTCATACAATCACCTCCCCTGAAAGAAAATGTAATACGTATATTCGCCTATGCCAAACTAATCCAACTACAATGAAATGCATATAAGGCTTAGCAGAATGACAAAATATTACAAATGACGTTAAGGCGGGATTGACACCTTGAATTCGCCCAAAACCGCCGCTAGGATAGCACCACTGTCACATCGCAACAAAACAATTCCTATACTCCACCTGCTCTGCATTCATTGGATGTTTAACGATAAAAACAAAGATAAGATTATTGGTATCATATTACTTCGTTTCTTGTATTGACTATTAGGGGAGAGTCCTCCAGTACTGGCCGGCATCCAGTACCGGCCAGTAGAAATTTCTGGTAACTTTCTATAGATGGCGTTGTGACTTACCGCCACTAGTGTAACACGTGCTCCCAATGATATATTTCCCGCGCGGCACCGACCTGTCGCAACCAGTTTATTGTCAGTGCAAAGATTTGTTTTGCGCGTGGCGGACGTAAGCTGCGGAATTAAAGTTTTGTGTGTGATTTTTGGTGTTTAGAGGACAACCTCAAAAGAAGTTATACCTGGTATGTATTGACTTTTTATATGGCTATTACAAAATATGTTTCAAATCAACCTTGGTACATACGTTTTTGTTTGTGATCTAACATAATATTTTATTCCGTTCCCTACAGTACCGGCCACAAAATATCTTCCAATACCGGCCAATGTTCAAGTTCATTTTTAAGTAGTTTAATTTGCTTATAGGTACGCAAAGATGCCACGTGATAAAAGCAATGGTGAGACGAAGATAAAGAAGGGCACGTGGAATCCTGCGAACATGCATAAAGCCGTAGAAAAGGTACTGTGTAATGAAATGAGTGCGCGCCAAGCTGCAGATCGCTATCAGGTACCACGGACTACATTAAATGACAGAATAAGTGCTATTAAACACAATAAAGAGATATCGATTGAGCCAATGATGGGTCGTTTTCACAATACCTTCTTACCTGAACACGAAGAAGTATTGGCAGAACATATCAAAGACTTGGCAAATAGGCTAATGCCTTTAAACAGACAAGAATTTCTACGTCTCGCTTATCAACTAGCGGAAAAGTTAAAATTACCTCACCAGTTCAACAAAGAGAAGAAGTCTGCAGGGAAAAACTACTATTATTCTTTTATGAAAAGACATGGTGACTTATCATTGCGGACTGCTGAATCAACAAGTTTGATGAGAGCTGTAGGATTCAATCGACCTCAAGTTGAGCAATTCTATGAAAAGCTTGCTAGTTTGATGCAAAAGTTTAATTTCACTGCCTATAAAATATTTAATTGCGACGAGACTGGCGTTAGCATCGTTCAGAAACACGCTAAAGTTTTAGCAACTAAAAATCAAAAACAGGTTGGAAAACTTACTTCCGCAGAACGTGGAAAGAACGTCACTGTACTTTTTGCAATGAGCGCTGGAGGTCAGTTCGTACCACCATATTTCGTATTCCCACGATCCCGTATGAATGGGAGACTTATGATTAATGCTCCAAATGAGAGTGTAGGTGAAGCTCAGCCAAACGGCTGGATGAATGCTGAATTATTTTTGAAATGGATGCATCACTTCGTGAAATATTCAAATCCAACAGCACAAAATCCGGTTCTCTTGATTCTTGACGGACATGCCAGTCATAAAGATTTAGATGTCATCGACTTTGCCAGGGCAAGTCATATTCACATGTTGAGCACTCCACCTCATACGACACACAAACTACAGCCTCTTGACCGTACGTTCATGAAGCCTTTTAAATCTGCTTACAGTGACGCATGTGAGTTATGGATGAGATCAAACCCTGGCATCAGAATCAGTGAATATGAAATTGGAGGAATTATTGCTTCTGCTTGTAACCGTGTTTCTCGAATGGATATTGCGGTTAATGGGTTTCGCTGCACAGGCATTTACCCCTTTAATAAAAATGTCTTTAATGACTTAGATTTCCTTGGATCCGAAATGACTAATGTTACAGAAAATCAGTCCGAATCATCACTTTCATCTTCCCAACTGTTAGAGCCGACACCTTCAACTTCGGGACAGCCAATTCTGACAAATTTCAACACTCGGCAGCGAGAAATGACACCTTTAGCTTCTCAACAACTTGTATCTCGAACTACTGCCTCTGACTATGTACCCCAAAATACAAATTCTGAGCAATCCGAGTCTCAGACTGTCGCTACTGATTCCGAGCCTCAAATTGACTTGTCTCAACAATCCGAAGCTCAAACAAAAACTGGCATTGACCAATCCATTGACAGTTTAAAAGCAATAGTTACAGAACTCTCCCCAGTTCCAGATGCTTCAAAAAGAAGAGCTACTGCACGACGTCGTAAAGCTGAAAGAAGTGAAATCATAACAAGTTCTCCATACAAAAAGATGCTGGAAGAGAAAAAAGCGGGTCGAAGAAATATTGAATCAGCCAAGCGAGGCAAGAGCTTGCTTTCAGGAAAAGATGTTAGCAAGAAAGGTAAAAGTTTGGTTTCAGGAAGAGACGTTAGCAAGAAAACCAAGAAAAATGAAAAAGAGACAATTTGTCCTATGTGTCTTGAATCTCATGAAGAGGATTGGATACAGTGTGGAAATTGCAAGGTTTGGGTCCACGAAGCTTGTGCGAATATATCAGAGCTATCAAACCAATATATTTGTGATTTTTGCCTGGTATAAATGGTCATATATTTGCTGGCCGGTACTGGAGGCCAATTTCTTTAAGGCTGAATTTTCCTTATTTAATAAATACAATAATAAAGTTGATTATTTCTAAACATACCGGTATTTTATTACTTATATTTACAACAGAAGAGTTCCTTTACACATATCAGGAGGTTTTATACATGTAGCCTAAGGTAATTTAATTCTATTGTTGATAAACCTTAGGGTGTCGGTACTGGGGGACTCTCCCCTATAGTTGAAATTTAAACACACTCCAACATTTTAAAATACACAAACTTATAGATCCTGAATTACTCTACCGAATTATTTGCATATTTCTTAATAATAATCTGTCTGTATTTTAAAATTATACGATTCTAATACAATATACAGGATGAGCCAAGAGGATGGCCACCTAAAAGTATAAGAAGTTCTAAATGATGAAACTCTATGAAATTTGGTATATCGCCGTTTTGGCACTTAAAGTACCTTTGGAAAATATTTTCGTTGTTCTAGCAACACCCGTTATATGGGGTAGTGCACCCTACTCTCTTATTCTAAATGGAATGGTATATTTTTTATTACATTTTTAGATTCTTTGATGAAATCGGAGGGAACTTTGGTAACATGATCCATGGTCTAGCGCTGAAGGTTTTTCAGCTATTTTGACTTTTCATAAAATTTTTAATCTTGCAGTGCTTAAATTAAAAATTCATAACATAACTATTGCAGGTAAAAAATTGAAATTTGGAATTCTAATAACACAAATAACGTACTGTCTATCAAACTGTGGAGCATTTAATTATGTTTCAGCGTTCGGTTGAAATAAATTTTTCTTTCAAGTGATTTTCAAACTGTAATATCTTGCTTATTTTAAACGAAACACCATATTTTTCTTTATATGGTTGAATAGAGAAAAAAATTCTGCATTGAATTATATTAGTATTCCCCATATCTATCTTTGATAATTTTACAGTTATTCCAAATTTTAGATTTCGCCCAATCACCTCCCTTGAAAGAATATGTAATACGTCTAGTCGCCTTTTCCAAACTAATCCAACTACGATGAAATGCATAGGAGGCTTAGCAAAAAAACAAAATTCAATTCTGTTTAAATTGGTTAAAAGTGCATCATTTTTACCACTTAAATTCCAAATTTCAACACTTCAAATGCTATAGCTTAAAAAATATAAATTTTTCAATCACACATTGTAAATATTAAAATAGCACTAAAAGCTGAAATAACCCCATATTATTTTAACATATCTGAACGTAGAAAAAAAATCTAGCTAAAAAATGCAATAAAAAACAGGAGGTGCCATTTAAAAAAATTTTTGATGATGGCAGTTCTTCGCAATGGTAACTGATAGAGCCGTTTTGGCTCCGTCCCACTTAATTAATTTGAAAATAAAAAGTTACCGGTCTCGGCGTTTTTCAAAATTTTCATAGATAAAAAGGTTATGGCGATTATGCGTTACTTTAAACTCACTCTGTATATCAATTTTAGATACAGAGACATAGTTAAATATTTGCCACAGGTGGTTGCTATTTTGTTGTTTACATAAATTCAAGACAAGATATTTCTAATTTCAATTTTCTACGAATAACAAAGAAAATAGTTTGCCTATAAATACATACAGAGTGATTCAAGAGGATGGGCTATTAAAAGTATAAGAATTTCTAATTGATGGAAGTTGATGAAATTTGGTATATAGCCGTTAAGTCCCCTGAATTTTCTCTAGAAATTACTTTCGTTATTCTAACTACCCCCTTTATAGGAGGTAGTGCACCCTACTTTCTTATTTTAAATAGAATGGTATATTTTTCATTACATATTTGTATTCTTTGATGAAATCGAAGGGGACTTTGATAACATAACCAATGGTCTAGCGCTGAAGGTTTTCCAGATATTTCAGCCTTTAGTGCAATTTTAAAAATTGCAGTTTTTGATTGAAAGCTAATAATGAAAAATATGGTGTTCCATTTAAAATAAGCAAGATATTATAGTTTGAAAATTGCCTGAAAGAAGAAATTATTTCAGCGAAACGCTGAAAGATAATTGAATTCTGTTTTAATTGGTTGAAAGTGCATCATTTGTTTTACTAAGTTCCAAGTTTTAACATTTCAAATGCTATACTTTCAAATATGTGACTTTTTCAATCAAAGACTGTAAATTTTAAAATTGCAATAAAAGCTGAAATATCTGAAAAACCTTCAGCGCTAGACCATGGATCATGTTATCAAAGTCCCATTCGATTTCATCAAAGAATTCAAAAATGTAATAAAAAATATACCAATCTATTTAAAGTGCACTACCTCCTATAAAGGGGGTAGTTAGAATAACGAAAGTAATTTCTAGAGAAAATTCAGGGGACATAACGGGTATACACCAAATTTTATGAACTTCCATCAACTAAAATTTCTTATACTTTTAATGGCCCATCCTCTTGAATCACCCTGTATAGGAGCAAAAGGCGTTACTAGCTGAAGGGCGTAAACTTTTAAATTCAAAATTTTTCTTCCTTAAGAACTTTTTGGGAGATTATTTTACAAGTTTTTTGTTTTTCATGAATGATTTTAATAATACGAAACTATGTCGTGTCGAAGAGAAAAATTGTCAAGCTTCAATAATTCTTCTTACATTAGACAATGAAATATGGGGTATGTTTTTTTCAGTAATTAGAAAAAATTTTGAAAAAATCTCTTCAACACGGCATATAGCTTCGCTTATTAAATGCATTAAAAAAAAATTGTTATAATTCCTTAATAAATTTCGGACTTATGGTGGAAGAAAGTTTCCAATTTTTGGAACTTTATTATTGTTTTTTGTAAGTGTTAAACAAAAAAAAAAATTTTGATCATACTAAGATGTTCATATATTAGAAGACTTTTAAATGTATTATATATTATTTTAATTAAAAATTCTTTATTGAGGTATCAACTCCACCTTAATATTTATTTTTTTACGTGTTTTTTTTTACCACTTTAAGACGGTTACCTGTTACGTTACAGGTTAGCGTCGATACGTAAAATCAACGTTGATCGTACATAAAACTGTTTGCGGGATTAGCACATTTACATACGTGGCATTTTTTGCGAATTTATGCAAGCAACTGTTTATGGAAATATTATTCAACGCAAATTTGACAGAATAAATCAACACCAACTCCATATTAAGTAATCAAATCAAGTATTTGAACACCCCTGCAAGAGCGTAAGCATTTTTGATCCGGCATATATCTCAAAAACATAAACCAAATGACAATTTTTTTCATTATTTTCGTTGTCAACTCCTCAGAATTAGTAAGTAATAGTTGAATTCATTTCCAATAAAATAAGCTGTTGTTCAGGGTAATCAACACACTTGACAATCTAATCCAAATTACCAAAATCATTTATGTATTTCGATATAATTAATTTATTGGCTACTGAGATGAGTGAATATTTACGATCTTTATTTTCTCTTTTATAGAGGGTGTTGATTCTAAATAATATCGATTCTATTAAACTTTCGTAACATCGTCAGAAACAATCATTTTTCCACTAACTTCGAAAGGAGATACGACTAAAATGGTCTCCAGGAACCCCCCTACAAATCTTTAAAATACTTTTCGAATCACTCGACTCTGATAGGAGTTTCATGGAATCGTCACCCTGTAAAAAAGAAAACAAGAATGTCTTCAATTGCAGTTTTCACTGCCTTTAGTCGGAATCAATATTGCAACAATTTGCAATACTTGCAGAATACATCTTGATAAATGTCAAGAACAAATTATATTTGTTTTTTTAGGAATAAGTAACAGTTTTTTGAATGAAACGCTTAATGTACATGATCTTTATAAGTTTGACTGGTTTCACACAGAAAGAATGAAGTCTTATCGCAAGAAGTTAAAGTGGCAAGTCCTTGTCAAACTATTGAAGAGTTATCAGGTACGCTTAAGATCGCTTGGTACAAGATTTTAAGCAACTTGGTAAAATTAACAGAGACGATGTTTGAATTCCTCCACACATTTATTAGAAGAACACAAAGCTAATGGTGTATTCCATTATATTTCGGTATTACGATTTGACGGCGAAGCGTTTCTTGCTCGTATGATGATTGTAAATGAGACACGACTTTTTATTTTTGACAACCACTATTATAAGTGCCACTGGCCATCGTCTAAATCAAAGTTCTTTAGGTACATTCAGGTCAAACCATAAATGCCGAGACCTTCATTGTCAACGACTAGATGGAATATATTTTAGTTAAAAAATATCTTTATAGATAGAAACACAAAAAATAATATCCGACAGTATAATATGTGTAAAAACCATATTAAGCGATTATTTTCAACAATAATAAAATTAAACTTACCGATAGAACACTTAAGTAGTGTATCTTGTAAAAACAGCGTTCAATGCTGGGAGAGCTCCTTAAAAAAAGATAATTTAGTAATAACATAATGAAAATCTTAAGAAAAAAACAAGTACTAGTAGTTCTTTTGGGTTTCGAAGTTTGTGATAGTGGGGTAAGAAAAAAAAATTGTGGGAAATTTTTATTTTGATTTATAATAAACTTCAGTGCGGGATCTTACATGCATTTTTTTCTGGAAAATATAGGGCACAATAAAAGCCATCCCTTAGGTTTTTTTTAGTTTTTATAATTAATACTTTTCAAACAGTAAGTATACATATGACTCCTTTAGAGATACAGTATAATCTCGGCAACCCAACTTTTCGATAATCCGGCCATTTGCTATACAGGGTGAGCCAAGAGGATGGCCACCTAAAGTATAAGAAGTTCTAATTGATGAAACTCTATGAAATTTGGTATGTGGCCGTTGCGGCTCTTGAACTACATTTGGAAAATATTTTCGTTGTTCTAGCAACCCCCATTTTATGGGGTAGTGCACCCTACTCTCTTATTTTAAATAGAATGGTATATTTTTATTACATTTTCAAATTCTTCAGTGAAATTGAAGGGGACTCTTATAACACGACCCACGGTCTAGCGCTGAAAGTTTTTCACATATTTCAGCTTTTAGTATAATTTTGATAATTGCAATGTGTGATTGAAAAATTCATATTTTTTAAGCTATAGCATTTGAAGTGTTAAAATTTGGAATTTAAGTAGTAAAAATTATGTATATTTGAAAAATTTAAACCAAATTGAATTATCTTTCAGCGTTTAGCTGACACAATTTTTTCTTTCAGGCAATTTTCAAACTATAATATCTTGCTTATTTTAAACGGAACACCATATTTTTCTTAATATGGCTAGATAGAGAAAAAAATTTCGCATCGAACTGTATTAGCATATTTCCTGTACCTATCTTTGATGGTTTTTCAGTTATCCAAAATTTTTAGTTTCGTCTAATTTTCTTTCCTGAAATAAAATATAAAACATAGAAGGCTTAACAAAACCACCTTCAATTCAATTGTCACAATTGAGATAAAATTAATTAATTAAATTTGGAGTATCTCAATGAAATAAAGTGGATGAAATTGATAATTAATTAAATTAATATTTATTGCATTTGCTTTTTGTGTATGTAGGATGTCCTAAAGTTGTAAAAAATACGGGTAAAATATTCAATGTTAACATCATTTGTGATATATTGTCATTTTACTAAGCCTTCTATACATTTCATTGTAGTTGGATTCGTTTGGTATAGGCGACTAGATGTATTATATTTTCTTTCAAGGGAGGTGATTAGACGAAATCTAAAATTTGGAATAACTGAAAAATTATCAAAGATAGGTATGGGAAATGTTAATACAGTTTCATATAGAATTTTTTCTCTATCACACCATATAAAGAAAAATGCGGAGTTCCATTTAAAATAAGCAAGATATTATATTTGAAAATTGCCTGAAAGAAAAATTCATTTCAGCTAAACGCTGAAAGATCATTAAATGCTCTATAGTTTGATAGAAAGTACGTTATGTGTACTATTAGAATTCTAAATTTTAACATTTTAACTGCAATAGTTTCTATGTTGTGAATTTTTTATTTAAACACTGCAAAATTAAAAATTTCATGAAAAGTCAAATTATCTGAAAAGTCTTCAGCGCTAAGCCATAGGTCATATTATCAACGTCCCCCTCGATTTCATCGGAGAATCTAAAAATGTAATAAAAAATATACAAATCAATTTAAAATGAGAGAGTAGCGTGGACTACGCCATATAACAGGGGGTTGCTAGAACAACGAAAATATTTTCCGAATGTAGTTCAAATGCCAAACCGGCCATATACCAAATTTTATAAAGTTCCATCAATTAGAACTTCTTATACATTTAGGTAGTCATCCTCTTGGCTCATCCTGTATAGTCCGGGCACTTCTGGACAGTCCTAAAGCAGAGGCTCATGGGTGGTGGAAATTGCGTAGGCAACATGTTGCACTCTGTTTACAGTTATGGTCAAGACTATCTTGAGCGAAGTACCCCTTCTACATCCGATTGCAATAATCCGGCTTCTCCAGGAAACCGCTGTTTTTTGTCCCCGATTAGAGAGATTATACTGTATTTGGATCGCCGCAGGCAAGCACTTACTACCGCTGACCGCAAAGGAATAGATATTGCTATTTTTAATTGACTAGTAGTTGCAAGGAGAATAAAGGACCATACTGGAATATTTAAAGCCCCCTTGGTAAAAAGATTGGTAAATGTAAATATATTTTTGTAAAATAAATTCATAAAGAAAATCTGTACAAATTCTGTTAAGTTAAACTTGAACTGAATAAAAGCAATTCAAAGCTAAATTACTAATACCTCTGCAGGTTCCTGTAAATTTCAAGTTTGCTTGAAAGCAAGAAGATTACAACTTTCTAGTATTTTTCACGGAATTCTGTAAGTACATTTGTAGTTGAGTTTCTTAGTAAGTGCAAATACACTTGACTTAATTAATAATACGTCCAACTTCGACTGAAAACCGGCAGTGAGGTGACACTAGCGAACCTGGCGGCTTGAGTTGATACTACTGGGCCCCGAATAATAATAATAATGAATAAATAATTATTTACCATTATTGACACCGATATCTGGCTTCTGTCCACGTTGTGATCGTGCTCTCCTCTTTAGCTGGTTTTTTGCGTTCTTTTTACTTCTTTGTTGCTGCTTATTGTGTTAAAATCAGTCTATTTCAAGACTAAACAAGTTTCCTTCCTGTCTTGTTATTGTGTTTTTTTTTTACAATGTAAAAGTGGTGCTGTGTATGCTGTCTATGGTTGCAATAATTACAAGCAACAAAAAGAAAGCAAATCATTTTTAGGATGCCAAAAAATATCGAAAGGTAAGTAATTTAAAGTTGTTCTTTAGGTTTTGATATTCATCCTGATTTGTGTGAATTTTGTAGTTTGAAAAAATGGATCATTGCCCGTAAACGAGCGGATCTAGATGAATTATTCAAAGTTCAAGAAGTAGTGTATTTTATCAAAAGCTTTGTGGTATGCTCAGATCATTTTGAAATACAATACTTTCGAAATCAAAATTTGTTTAGTCAAGGGTAAGTGCACCTACTTAATTGTTATATCTTACAGAGTACCTTTAGTTATTACTTTTATAATATACATAATTAAATGTATTATTGATAATAATTCCTCATGTTAAAATATAATAGAAATGTAAGCTGACATTTTGTGTTCTTTCTATTTATAGTTTGTTCCCTGGATCTGTGCCTCCACTGAATTTATTTAATAAACCTGATGCTTTGAAACGAAAAGACCGAAATGAAAGTAATTTCGAAGGCAGGTGAGTACCTATTAGGGTGTCCCTTATATCGGTGAAAAAAAATTTTTTTTTTTGATATCGAAATGCATACCTCCTATTTCTTTTTAAACTACCCAGACTTACTTCAATACAAAATTTCATCTACCTACGTCAACGTTAACCCGTACCGGCAGAACTCTGCATATTTTGAAAATTGGTGTTTTTAACCCTTTCCCTTATATAGCTAAATAAATTGAAATGTTAAAATTTTGATGAAATATTTATTAAAAGAAGATAAAATCACAGATCAGGCAGGATATTTTCTTTTGAGAGTCTCTTTTTTACAATCTGTATACAGATTTCTATGCTCCTGAGAGAGATCAGCAAACATTGCTTTTGCTCTTCCTTTGCAGTGATCAAACCATGAAAATCTTCCATAAGTTTTACAGCTCTTTCAGCTGTATCATTAACTGCCCTTAAAGAAAGCACTTTCCTTTTCGAATCTGAATAGCCAACATCTTCATCCCATGTAGAAACGGGTCTCTGGAGGAAATTCTTATCAATTTTTAATCGAGAAAATAAATTTGTGCTCTTGACAGACACAAAATCACTTAATAATTTTCCTGCAACAATAAATAAGGCTGCATTATTAACAATTTATTGAAAACAGTATAAAAAACTATTACTATATAATATTGTATTCCTACTTACTGTACAAATAATCAGACATATCTTCTTCAGATGGAATGTATCTCTTCCCAGAATGATACAAACTCTCTCTTTGTAAATTCACTACAATGTTCGTTTTGGTTTGTTCATTAACTTCATCATCAAAGAGTGATAAAACGGCAATTTCTTCTGATAAGTACCAAAGATGTTGACTAAACTTGCTCAGGGCTGCTTTGGAGATCAATTTGTCAACAGTTTCATATTCCTTAAGCCTTTTTAAAAAGCATAAGTCTTGATTTGGTGCTTTCACCGCCAGACTATATCCAAGCCATGGTTTTACATATAAAACCGCAATGAATAAACAGATGTCTTGAAGTGCTTGCTTATGATTGGCGCTAATTTTGAACTGGGATTGCAACAAACATATCTTTAAAGAGTAAATAGCTCTAGCCATCCATCTTGCTTGATGCATCGCTCCAGGAGGTCTAATTTTAATTTTTTTTTCACTGTCTCCTCCTAAGAAAATAATAGATAGTTCAATCAGTTCCCGATAATCGTCACGTCCAATGTTTTTTTGCAGTTCTTGATTATAAAATGTCAACAAATCTTCTATTGTTGTATAACAAAAATGTCGTGTGACGATATCGGTATATGTTTCAATGGCAGCAGGATTAATAGTTTTCCAATTGTCTCTAAACTTTTTGAATAGTGGGATATCAGGGCTACATGTGACTTCGTGGATTTTTGTTTCGAACACACATTTTAAAACCAGTTCGTAAACGTGATGGCGGCAAGCAAAGAGTAGTAATTCCCTGTCTAGTTTTTGTTCCAAAAGTACACAAGCTCCTTTCAATCGCCCTGTATTAGACGCAGTTGTGTCACAGCACATTATTTGTACTTTTGTCATCGAGGTTCCAGTCATAAAGTGCATTCAACACAGCTTTAGCTTGATCCTGTCCGGAAGAGCTCTCCAGTCTGGGTACAGCCAGAAGTTGTTCCTTTTCTCCAAATGAAATTAGAATTGGCAGGCGTTCTTCTTTAGAACTTCTCACGTCAAGTCCAGGTAATAATTTCCCATCCCAGTGAACGGTCACCATTTCAGGCATATTATTCTGAAAATCTGATTATATAGATTCCGCTCTATCTTTTCGGCTCTGTGTGCGAATACGTTGAATAGACGATTTGTTTATCGGGAAATCATCACAGCTAAGATTTAGTGCTTCTACTACAGCCTGAAGTATATAGACAGAATCCCTTATGCTTAATTGACATCTATTTAAAGCTGCAACTAACTTAGGCGTGATGAAGTCTTTCCTTCCTCTTTTTGTACTAGTTACAGCACTGACCATTTGAGAGGTGGATGCTAAGGGTTCCTCAAGGCTTTCATCAGAGCTGGTAAGTTGATCGTGATGTCCTTGCGTTTGAATAGAATCTTGCGTAGTAACAGATGACGATAAACCTCTGAAACACATTTCCTTAACTCTTTTTTTCTCTTCATTTAATTTCCTTTGTCTTGCCCTTTCTTCTTTTTCGGCAAATTTTTTGTCTACACCCGCTAAACACCCTGGTTCTCTTTGTTTTCGTAAAAATATTTTATCTTCTTCAATTTTCATCCATTCCAAAGCATCAGCGTGTGCTATATCATATAAATTATCTAAATTTTTCTTAAAGTCCTCCTCACGGCGCTTGTAAATCTCTTTTATTTTTTTAGAATTTTTTTGCAACTCCCTCCAAGCATGGTGAAGATCCACAAGTTTTTTTACACAATTAGGTATAGCTCTGGTAGGGATTCTAGCTTTTTCCCAAAATATAATACACTCCCGAACGACGAGATTAGCGCTTTAACTAACGGTCAATTTAACTTCGCAAATGTTAAAAAAAAGTACTGCAAGAACTTGACGATTAGACGGTAATTTTGCGCCTGTTATTTGATAATTTAAGTCACCAACTAAGAAAACGTATTTTTTATTGCTTCTTAATTCCACTGCCATCTTTTAAATGTAAAACAATACGTGTTAATCGCGATACTAATTGAAAACAAATGGCAAATGCCGTGAATACGCACCGCTACTGCCGCGCAACATGTATGGACATGATTCGATGCAAGTCGGCACGGGTTATCGTACTCCAAATAAGGTAAAAATTTATTTCCCAGTGTCTTAGAGGCAAATGAACAAAACTAAGACCTATGCGTTAGAAATTTGAAACTTTGAAAAATAAGGGACACCCTAGTACCTATACCTACCTAATCCTTACTTAAATCATGTGCAAAAAACATACCTACCATTGTTTTATATCCTGTAGATTTTAAATATTTTATCGGTTTTTAGGTGTAAAAAATTGAGGATTGATGTAGAAGAAACGTGTGCTATTGAAGCAGCTATCGAGAGTGAAACAAATTCTGGTGTCTTAGTTGGTGACAAGATTGACGACCTACAGCAAGAAATCGCACAATTGAAGTTATCGATTATTGCCTATCAAAAGAAGCTTAAAAACAAAACAAGTCTTTTAAGCAAGTATAGAAAACGAAACCCCCTACTGAGACAAAAACTACGAAGCAAAACTGGAAAAAGTAATGTTCCAAATTTTACAAGCGGAAGATCTAAGGTATATAACCAGTTTGTTCGCACTCAATTAAGACTAGCTAACAGGCATAAAAAGGGACGAAGGTATGACTCCGATGATAAAGATTTTGCTCTAGCTTTATACCAGGGCATCGAACCGGAACTGAACCGAAAACCGGAATTAACCGAAAACAAAAACCGGTTTTTTCGGTTCAACCAGTTCACTCAACAGAATCTTTATTTTTTTTCTTTTCATCTCCCCTTGCCTATATAGAACTGAGTCAGCAATACTTCAGAACACTTGACACGATCTTACATTTACAATAACAAAGCTCTGTTTTATTTGTTGTTTTTGCTTCTCCATGTGCGTTTGAATTTCTATTGGGTACGTGAAATACATAGATTGAATTGATTTTACACTGATTTGTTTGTGATAGTTTGTTTGTGAGGGATATACCTGAATTACGAATAATGTAAGTATTAATTATTAAAATTATCATTCATTTAATTTGAAATTATTATACAAGGTACCTATTTCTTTGTTCTACGTACATAGGGTGGATAAGTCTATTTCACTTTCCAGATATACTTAAACATTCTAGAGAGTGATAGTAGTAGTACCACCCACGTTATAACTCAACTAGTACTATCTCTCTTTAACATGTTTAAGTATATCGGGAAAGTGAAATAGATGTATTCAGTCCTGTGTACGTAAAACAAAGAAGTACCCTATATTTGTTATTTTTTTGAAGAATAATTGTTTTGATTATCTGTAGCATTAAATTTTCATTGATCACAACTATTAGATTGGAGAAGTTCTGTCATATTTAGTATAGTGATGTAACGGAAGTATCATTCATAATCATAACTCATAACATAACAAAAGCAGAAACAAACTGATTTTTAAAATAAAATTTAGTACATATACAGTCAGGTTTATTACCATAAAACATGAACCAAGTTAAGATAGAGCGATACAGTCATTTTATAATTTCTTTAGTTAAAGGGTAAAAGTAAAAAATTACTAAATAAAATTCAATAAGGGTATATTGTGTTTATCGTCTCATTTAATAATACGCAGTGTGTGTATCAGCCTTAAAACGTAAAATAACCATAAATTGAAATATACATATACATAATTGTTTATTTTGAGATAAAAACGAGAACATTTCTCCGAGTTAACATAAGCAATAGATGTTGTTATGTATGTTTGCTAGTATTCTTTGTTATACAGGGTGATTCACGTAAGAGCAAAAGTTCTTATGGCAATTCCCATTATTTGGCGAGCGATTCGAAAAATATTTCAAGGATTTATAGGAAGGTGTCTAGAGATTATTTTAGCAAAATTAGAACCTCGTAGCTCATTTGTAAGTTGGTCAAAAAACGCTCGTTTCTAACGATGTCGCGATTTTCAAAATCGAACTAAACACGCAAAACGACTTAGAATGAACCAAGGATCCTCCCAACATTGATTTTTATTGTTTTTCTTAACCCTTTCAGTCATAGCGTCCACTACAGTGGACGCCACATTTGGAATTTTTTTAAAATAAAATCTGCGTTTATTACATACAGTGTTCTGCAATGCTGTGGGTAAGGATTACTTAGTTTTCTACCATATAAAAGAGTGGCGACATCTGTGTGCGGTAGGAAAACCAAAAAATTGTATCAAATATTTTCTACTTCTAGTAGAATTGCAGAGACCTGCGCCAGGTCGATAAAAATATTTTATTTGAGCCATTTCCGATCGAGTGACGCATCTGATTTTTTTTTACGTTATCACCGGTGTTGGTTTTTGTATGTGCAAAAGTGTTTTTCTTGTTTATTTGTGTTATTGACTTTTTTTGACTATTGAATTCGCGTCCACTGTAGTGGACACTGTGACTACAACGTATATAATTGACTGGTAAATATAACCTCACCTTTTTTAAATTTTTATTAAAACTACGATAAAAGGCAGGTCGTTTTTACAAAATGTCACGCAACAAGCCTTTATCCGATAAGGAATTATTTGAGCTGCTTCACCAAGATGATTCCGAGGTGGAATACCTTAGTGAAGATCAAGATGATGGTTGGGAAAGCGACTCATCTCTTGGTCAAGAAGGTAGTATGAAATCTATTTTATTGACTTAGATGTTTGCTAATACATAGTTCTTTAGATTCCCAACAAGAGTTGCCTGAAGACAACATTCCGTTGGATGTTACAGACATTGTCGAAGAGGACATTCAAATCTCCGAGGAGTGTTCCAGTGATCCAGTAGTCCCTCTAGACCCAAATGCTCCCTCCACATCTACAGGTACTAAGACTACAATTCGAACAAAAATCGATCAGTATTATGAGGAACATGATCTTGCTCCAAAAAACAATATTATTTGGCGAAAAAATTGTACCTATATTACTCCACCCATTCAGTGGTATGAACAAAAAAAATCGCAAATTACTGCTCTGCCAACTCCCTCAGAGTATTTTGAAAAATATTTTACAGATCATTTGTTTGGTATTATGGCAGAAATGACAAATCTCTATGCGGTGCAATGTCAAACTAGATTTACACCCACCAACGTTGAAGAACTGAAGACGTTTGTGGGAATACACATTATCATGGGTAACCTACATTATCCGCGTGTGAGATTTTATTGGGACAAACAATAGTATGTACCACAAATTGCAGACAATATGCCATTTAACCGTTTTTCGAAATTGCGCCAAAATCTACATTTTGTGGATAATACCGACAAGGACCCAGAGATCAAAGATCGTTTTTGGAAAGTGAGACCTTTGTACAACCAGATACGGTCTAGATGCTTAGAGCTTTCCTTAGAAAACACGCTTTGCATTGACGAGCAAATGATCCCATTCAAAGGAAAGCTCAATGTCAAGCAGTACGTGAAAGGAAAACCATGTCCTTGGGGGATAAAATTATTTGCCCTTTGTGGCCGCAGTGGTCTATTATATGACTTTCTTTTGTACGAAGGCGCTACAACAGAACTAAACAAAGACCAGCAAGTCATATTCGGTCTTGGCGCTGCGGTCGTGTTGAAGCTAACAGAACGCATTACGGAAGTAAACGTTCAATTATATTATGACAACTATTTTTCGAACTATAATCTGCTACAATATCTACAAAACCGACACATCTATGCAGCTGGAACGGCAAGTGTGGATCGCTACAAGAAACCTCCATTTTCCACCGATAACATCATGAAAGCGAAAGGCAGAGGTACATCTGAAGAGTTACTCAGTGATGATGGCCAAGTTGTCATGACCAAATGGTATGACAATAAGCCTGTCATAATGGCTTCGAACTTTGTATCAATTAGAAATGGAGGAACTTGTACAAGATGAAACAAGAAAGAAAAAAAGTACATCGAAATTTCAAGACCTGAAGTTATTGAAAAATATAATAAATGCATGGGAGGAGTAGATAAGATGGACTTCTTGATCACCCTCTACCGGACATTTATCAGGTCCAAAAAGTGGACGATGCGCATGTTTACACATGCCATAGATATTAGTTGTACCAATGCTTGGCTGGAATACAAAAATGATGCCACAGAATTGGGTACGCCAAAAAAGGAAATTTTGGACTTGATCCATTTTAGGGCATATATTGCCGAAGCTCTAATTTTATCAAATAAAACTCAAAAAAAAACGAGGACGTCCTACGAAGTCACCTGGTGAATCGCCAACTTCTTCGCGTGCTGGCTCTCCATCAACGTCATCACTCAAAAGACTAAGGGAAGAACATGGACCAGTAAAGGAAGTGCGATTGGACAATGTAGGGCATTTGCCCGAATTTGACGATAAAAAGAACGCGACTAGATGTAAACTTCCTAATTGCAAAAGCAAGACGCATATTTTTTTGTGCAAAATGCAATGTTCATTTATGTATAGGAAATAAAAAAAATTGTTTCAAGACTTACCACACTAAAGAATAAATTGTTTATAAATTTGTGTTGTTTTTTTAATTCAATTATATACCAAAAATTTTCAATTCATTTCTATTTAATATATATTTTTCACAATAGTTGAGTCACAGTGTCCACTGAAGTGGACATCAATTTTTTCAAAAATGGCAGTATATAAAAATTTAAAACAATGTTGAAAAATTAACAAAAAAATTAACTAGTATGTACACCAAATTTCATAATTTTATCAAAAAAAATAAAAAGTCGTGACTGAAAGGGTTAATTTCATTCTGTAATAGGTAGAGATATTTTGCATTTTTCTACAATGCAATGGAGAAAAACGAAAATAATTAATGTTAGGAGCGTCTCCGAGTTATTCTTAGTCGTTTTGCGTCTTTATCTCCGTTTTGAAAATCGCAGCCTTGCCCGAAACGATCGTTTTTTGACCAACTTTCGAATGAGCTACGAGGCTCTAATTTTGCTAAACTGTTCTCTGAGGACCCCTCTATAAATCCTTGAAATGTTTTTCGAATCGCTCGCCAAATAATGGGAGTTGCCATAAGAACTTTTGCTCTTACATACGTGAATCACCCTGTATATTGATAATTTTTTCTAAATTGTTATAAATTATAAATAGATCATTATATTTATTATTACTTTGAAAAGTACGAAAAAACATATTTTTAAATCATTTGCAAATCTATCTAAAATACAACAGAACATTCTCTAGATTCTTATATTTTGGATAATTTTGTGTTAACAAAATCAGCAAATTATACTTTTTGTTTTATTAATTTTTGTTACTTTTTCTTTCTATTTAGTATGGGCAGAAATAAATCAAACTCCAGTCGGGATTTTTTTATACACAATAAAACGGAAAATAAAAGTATGTGTACTTTATGTGAGACTGACCTAAAGGGGGATCATGTGGCAAATTTAGAAAGGCATCTGAAACGACACCATAAAAACGAATTTGAAAATGTATATAGCACTCATGTAAACTTTTTTTCGATGGAAGACAATAATTTCTTATACCAAGCAGAAATGGACCCAGACGGGTATACCGTCTGGGTAAAGATCAGAGGTAAGTTTTTCTACACTGAAAATTGCTGTCCTATAATGTTTACTTATTTTTTAGAAAAATCCACACCACCATCGCCGCCACCACACCCATGTATACCAATAAAATTACCATCCATTCATGCGCGCAGACGCAGAAAAATTTTGGCCGCAGACGCATATTCTGACAATTAAAACAATAGGTATTGAACATGAAATTCTTTTCAGAAAGATACACAGCTGCAAACAGCAGTCGTGTATTGGCAGTCATTACCAGAATAGGATATTTGACAAAAAAAAAATTCACTTGCTCGTTTTCAACCGAGCCAACGTTGAATTGCTTTTAAAAAACTATACTTCCATACTCGATAAATATCACTTGGGAGCAAAGGAGATCTGGAAGGTTAATGAATCTGAAATAACTACTGTCCAAAAACCAGATCGTGTCATTGCAAGACGAGATATGAAACAGGTTAGAGCTATGAAAACATAGATAAAAAGAACATAGTTTTCTCAATTGATGTGACGATTAAGTTAATACATGAATTTTATAGGGATCGACAACAATTACATAAGTTTTTAGCCCGTCGTGACAATGCGGTATTTTCAAGTACAATTAAAGCGAAATTATGTGATCGCGCATATAACTCAATTAAATATAAACAAATATAAACATGGGATGTATTAATAAACACCTTAAAAGTCAAGAGATGTAGACATTAGCGTGTCGGCTAGCACAGTTAGATATCACGAGCGGATAGATATCACGGACGTGTAGCTAAAAGGAAACATTTTATAAATGAAAGGAACAAAGAAGCGTTTAGGATTTGCCAAAAAGTATAAAGATGAGCCCTCACAATTTTGGCAACAAGTAATATTTAAGGACAAAAGCAAATACAATATATTCAACTCAAATGGACGGTGTATGATGTGGAGAAAGGCGAATGGGAATCTCGAAAAGCAAAATTTGTGTCCCATGGTGGAGGCGCAGTTATGGTGTGGGGGTGTATGGGTGCATTTGGTGCAGGCAATTTACAGAAGGTACTGAAGGTACGAATGATCGTCAGTCTTACATAAGCATTTTAAAGAATAATTTATCTGCCAGAGAAAATTGGCATGCAGGACGATTATATATTCATACACGATAACGACCCAAAGCACACGGGCCTGGATACGCGCCTTTGGCTTCTGTACAACACACCTGGTGTACTATACACACCCCCATAATGCCCGGATATTAATCCTAAAAAGCACCTATTGGAAGAACTTTACAAAGAATAATGACAGAGAAATATTAAAAGCAAGCAAACCTTGTAATTGGCACTACAGAAAGAATGGAAATTATTATCTGCAGATGTGACCCGAAATTAGATGCCAAAAAGACTACAAACGATACTCAGAGCCAGAGGATACGCTACTAAATATTAACTGTAAGTAAAAAAACTGCACACAAAATATTTTAAAATAATTTGATAATTTTTCCTAGTGTTGTGGCTTACCGTACGAAGACTTCCTGTGCGTCTCACATGGAAGATTTTCTTTTCGCGCAAATTTTTCTTACATTTTGACCATTTTTAGCGAATTTTTTTTAAAAAAAATTAGCTTATGACGAGATCCTCACTTTTGAATTTCCGAAAATTTTTTGCACAGAAGTTCGTTTTGGGATCTCAGGAACCCATATCCACCGTTCGTTAAAATTTTTATATATATATATATATATATATATATATATATATATATATATATATATATATATATATATATATATATATATATATATATTTATATATATATATCCACGATAACTGCCGTAAAAATACACCAATCTTAATGAAACTTGGTACAAAAATCGGTCTTTGGGATAGCTTAAATGAGTTCGTTGACCAGTCTGGTAGGGCCAACACTTTTGGAATAAGAGCTGAAGAAATGTTAAAAAAAATCATTTTCAATATTACATTTGCTTAGATTTTGATGAAAATTAAAATAATAGTAGAGCAGTCCATTCTCTATGACCCAGAAAAAAAATCATCAAAATCGGTTCATTGGATCGCAAGAAAAATGCAAAAATCTCTTTTTTGAGTATAAGCAGTAAAATCACGTATCTAAGATGGCTATGTGTTCTGACAATTGATGTTAGAAAAGAAATTGAATATCGCGGGGGGTAACTAGTTTTGACAGTTAATATTAGACGCAAGGCCTTGAAAAAATCAAGCAGGCCTTGATTAGACGTATTAGACAAACAACAAACTTCTTCAAACGAGTGAAATTTTATTAGTGTTTCTTATTGTTTGTAGATTAAAAGTATTTTTCAATTAAAATCATAAATATTAAAATAACATCGGGAAATAAATTTATTAGTTGATTCAATGTTATTAATAGTATATTATACAACGAGTCTATAATGAATGCTTTTATAACCGAGAATGAAGTTTACAACACAAGCGAGCAAAGCGAGCGACTGTTGTAATCATTCGAGGTTATAATTAGCATTCATTATAAGCGAGTTGTATACTATACTTTATCTACGACTTATTTCTACATGTACAGGTACTTGTGGTGTACAAGAATATTTACCTTCTTTATCATTTTCGATTCTAAAATCGCACAAAAAATTGACACTTATTTACAACTGTTTGTTGAAACTGTTATTTATTTTTTGTCGTTACCATGGTTTTCTACATTTAACAGAAACTATTATCTACTACCAAAATCGTCTTCTTTAACACTTTCCATTGTAAATACAACGAATTTTCTCACAACTAAGTATTTGTTCGAAATTTCAGAAAAATTAAATGTCATTTTATTCAAAATTGCATGAAAACGCCCACTTTAGGCCTACTTGTTGAAACTATTGTTAATTATTTTTGTCGTTACCATGGTTTGTTTACATTTGACGGAAATTATAATTAAAATACTATTTTCTGATTGGCTGATGAGAGGGATATTCATTTACTTTATCTCCCTAGGGATATAAAGTAGGTCATTACATTACAAAAACCACAAGTATAATGATCACTTTATATATAAGTCGTAGATAAAATATATTAATTGTCAGTATCATAAGAATGTTTTGCAATTAATATTTCAGTATGTAGATACATAAAAAAATTCGCTCTATAAGGTACTTGCTACCTTTGGAGATTTTTTTTATTTTTTTGTAGTAGATTATTCTAAATTCAAAAGAATTATGTAGAATAAAGAATTAAAAATACAGTAATAAAGTTTGGGTGAAACATTGAGGTTTATTAAAAACTAACAATCGTATGTAGATTTTTTACACTCACTGTAAAACGACAGTTTTAACAAACAGTTGTAATAAGTGTCCGTTTTTTGCGCGATTTTAGAATCGAAAATGATGAAAAAGGTAAATATTCAATACACCACTTGTAGATTTAACTAACTTAATAATATAATTTTAAAGACAACTGGTAAAGAACACAAAAATGAGGTTACTCAAATACACAAAAAACTTGAGAAATATAATCCCAATGAACCCCTCCCTTTCAACCCTATATGGACTCATAAGATTGCATAAAACCAATCACTACAATTTAAACGGGCAATATTAAAAATAAATGCAACTTATAGTTGTGCATTATTTGAATGTTACTAATCCATTTTTAAATATCAGATCCATTGAAAACTTAAACTTGCAGTAAAAAAATTTTTTGTAACTAATTTTAAGTGAATGCACCTCAGTGTATGTACTTTAACACTATAAAATCTATGCGCACCAACAAAATACATCACCGCGCATTATTTAAAAAAATTGCCCTTCAGATAGCAAAATGAATCTTTACTAAAATAGTTCTGGACACTATATACAGTAGAGTCTCGATATACTGAACATACCAAATAGTGAACCATCCACGGCAATAAACATCAAAATATATACATTAACCTCTCAATAGTGAACAA
The DNA here is from genome assembly GCA_039776855.1 of Mylabris sibirica. NCBI lineage: Eukaryota > Metazoa > Arthropoda > Insecta > Coleoptera > Meloidae > Mylabris > Mylabris sibirica. The sequence goes on from CM077840.1 coordinate 346,803, forward strand.
ATTGTGCCTCGCTAGAATGAATTATTCAAACACGTACATAGGGGTTTCCCCTAAGCGTGATGAACTGATGACGCATGCCCACATAGTATGTTATTTTTCTCAGTTTAGCTTTAGCAGTGATTGTGAAAGGAGTTTATAAGTGCTGCTAAGTTGAAAACTAAATAAATATTCTACTTTTTTGTGAAGTTGTTTTTCATAAATGTTTTTCTGTTGTTTTTCATAAATGTCTCACTCCAAAAGAAAACACCTGAAATTGCAAGAAAAGGCAGAAACCTTACAGTCATTACATTAAGGTGCAGCACCTAGACAGTTATCCAGGAAATATGGAGTTGCTAAATCAACAATCACTTCAATTAAAAACAAAAAACATAAGATTTTAAAAAGCATCGATGGTATGTTTACTGGGCCAGTTTTTCCAACAATGGGAAAAGCTCTTTATAAGTGGTTCGTGAAGCAAAGGGAAAAACATGTGCCGATTAATGGAGACATGCTTAAAGAGAAGGCAAAGACTCTGCATGCAAAATTTTACACCGGTTCTTTTCAAGCGAGCAATGGTTGGATACAAAAGTTTAAAAAACGCTATAGCATAAGGTTTTCAAAAATTTCTGAGAAAAAACTTTCATCGCAACCAGAGCTAATAGCTCCATTTAAAGAAGCATTAGCAGAAAAAATAAAAGAACTCCAACTTTGTTTAGAACAAATCTACAATGCAGACGAGTCGGGTTTACATTGGAAGTTCCTCCCTGATAAAACGTATGTCACGTCATTGGAAAAAACAGCTCCTGGAAGGAAGACAGAAAAACAAAGACTAACATTTTTAACGTGCACAAATGCTTCTGGAAATCATAAAGTTGAGTTGCTGGTCACAGGAAAAGCTAAGAATCCTCGATCATTCAAAAACTTCAATTCTCCTGTAAATTGTGACAGTTCGAGAACAGCATGGATGACAGCAGATCTTTTTAAGCAGTGGCTCAAAAAGAAATTTATTCCCAAAGTAAGTCTACATTAGCAGCTGTTCAGATATTTGTAATTTTTATACAGTACCTTCATATGTATGTACCGATGTAATTTCAGGTAAAATAATTTTTAGAAAATCGAGGTTTACCAATAAGAGCATTATTATTGTTAGAGAATGCTCCTAGCCATCCACCAGCGGAAGAACTTAACAAAATTGATGAATGCATTACCGTCATGTATATGCCACCAAATGTTACCCCGCTAATCCAACCTATGGATCAAAATGCAATACGTCTTACAAAATTATTTTATCGTAAAAATTTGTTACTTGACGTGCTTTCAAAAAATGATGTTGGAGCAGCGATAAAAGCCGTAACTCTAAGAGATGCGGTTTCAAATTTAAATCTGGCCTGGGCAAAATTAAAACCAACAGTAATTAAAAAATGTTGGCATAAGATTTTACCACAAACAAACAATTTTGATGAAGACGACGAAAATATTCCGTTAAGTATTTTAAAATTACGATTACATAGTGAAGATCCAGAATATGTTCAATTTGAAGTTATGAATATGTCAAACCACATAACATAATGTGCATGTAAAAAAATGGAAAATTTTTGGTCATAAATAAATGTGCAGGTACAGTTATGTAGTGGAAATGATGCTGAGATCTGTAATGAGGACCGCCGGCTAGAAAATGAGCAAGATGAATATTTAATTGACATTGAAAATGAAGACAATGATATTGTTGAAGACAAATTAATTTGCACTAGTGAAGCATTGAAATCTTTGAATAATGTTATTCAGTAGGCCGGAAAAAATTCGGATGAAGTCGAATATTGTAGCGTAGTTGTTCTTCAAGACCTGAGAGCTAAGTTAGTTCAAAAAATTGTAACGGTTCTGATCTGTTTGTTCGTCTACATCTAATGTTTCGTATTTTTGGGGCATAAATTGTCGTGTTTAGTGTTATCTTCTTTCTTTTGTAATTGTTATCTGGTTCGAGTTAACATCAATTAGTGAATTTTGATCTTCAGAAATTAATGTTGGTAATGTTTCTAGTGGCGGAAAATCATCACCTAGAAATTTCAGATTTAAAGTTTTTCTCTACATTCCATTTAATTCTTATCACTACCAGTTAAATACCGGACCGAACGTCTATTCTACCTCTTTTCTGAATTGTTCTCGTGAGTGCCACAGTACGTTATGATAGAAGCCAGAAATTTTGGGTATAGTAATTTATATCTAAACTCATTTTGAGAATCATTTCTGCTTTCATAATTATTGTTGAATATTTTGGATTTTGGTGAATCAAAGTATTCCCAATTGTTGGTATTTTTGATAAATTTCGACTTTGTCGGATTATTACGTACACTACGTGTATCACGTGCAAGAACTTTCGTTCCAATTGGTAATTAACCCCTCCAACAGAAGTAATTGTTCATTAATTCACTAATTGATTGATTTTTACAATTTTGGGGAAATATTTATATTTCAGGGGTGTTTCCACGTGTTGTTTTCCACGTGTTTTCTTCGTTGATTTCTTTTCCATCGTTTTCAACTTTTCTTTGGAGTTATTGTCTGGCATTGTTTCATTATTATATCGACGAATTGTTATCTTAATGAATTGATATATATGACCAAATCGTTATCTTCGTTTAATCGTCGAATATCATCGTATTAAGCCAGGAATAACCAGAACATCGTGAAAGTCCTGATCAACCAGTATCAGTTCCTGAATCAACCCCATCATCGACATCAAAAACCAGATAAGTGAAAATTGTATCCAACAACAGATATTCAATCAGTTCACTAAAGGAAAGATTGTTATTAATTAATTGATATATATATATATATATATATATTTGTTGAGTAGATTGAGCTCGACAATTTTCCAATTGCAATTCTTTTTTTAAGATCGTAATTAATTAGATCGTTCGTATTATTATTGATTCTGATTGATAATCAGATAAGAAAGATTTATTTGTTAAATAGCAGTGTAAAGCTATCGTTTTGTGCACTAAGCATTAGTTCCTCCTTTTTCTTGTTTTCTAGAATAGTTATCCATTCAATTCTGGAAATTGTCCAATCAGAACAATATCTTAAGTGCAATTCATCTATTATTTGTTATTTCATATATTTCAATCTTTGTGTTTTTTTTTATATATATATTAAGGTGGTCCTTAATAAGGTTGTTTTCAAATTTCTTTGCTCCCAGGGGCTCAAATGCTTCCAAAATGATAAAAAAAAATTCCCTGAAAATTTGAGCTCTTAATATTAACTCTAAGATAGTGCGCATTCCAATCTAAGTTTCCTATGGAAATAACATAGGAAAAATTACTTTTGTTGTTTATAATTTTATAACTTGGGAACGAATGAATCAAAAATTATAAATCATACATATTTTTATAGAGAATTTAACGCTCTACAAAAAAAGGTCTCTTATAATTTTTCCATTAGTCTATTGGTTTAAAAGTTATTCAATGTCAAAGTTTAATTTTAATTCTATATTAATAAAAATGAAATGCCGAATGTATAAAAGAGCATCACTTGAGAACGGCTCAACCGATTTGGGCTGATTCTTTTTTTTTGTTGTGTTCGTAATTTTCAGGACAAGGTTTGCATGAAATTAAATTTTTGGAAAATTCACTGGAAGAGTCGGAAAACTGTATGGTATTTTGTATAAAAATTTCAAAATTTGACGTTTAATTAAAAGTTTCTATGGAAATAAAAATAACAAACTTTGTATTTTTTCTGTTATATTTCAATACATGGCTGAGGACATTTTACATCGACTACGTACAGCAATAATGCATCCCGAACTTGAATTTAACACGGAGATCCACAATGAGGCGTTGATTTTTATAGAGGATTTGTGTCTCAGGATGTCCGGTAAGATGTTACACGAATTAGGAATGCCAACTTCGAATCGTCCTATGCACGATGTGTTCAATATAGAGTTTGAAAGAGAAAAGCAATATGATCGAGATGCTTTAAGCCAATTACTAATAACAAAGGTCCCACTTTTAAATCATCAACAGAAAAATGCGTACGATACATTAATGCTAACAGTTAACGACGGCTGCAGAGGAATTTTTTTCCTCGATGCTCCTGGCGGAACTGGAAAAACATTTATAATTTCCCTGATTTTATCTGGAATCGCTGCAACATTGTTAGAAGAGGGACGAACAGCCCATTCTGCGTTCAAACTGCCATTGAATTTACAAGCAATAGATGAAGCAACATGCATTATTTCAAAACAATCAGCAATGGCAAAAGTGTTACAAAATTGCAAAATAATTGTTTGGGATGAGTGTACGATGGCGCATAAACGTGCTTTGGAGGCACTAAATCGAACATTGAAAGACTTTCGTAATAGTCAGGATCTATTTGGAGGTGCATTGATTCTACTAGCCGGCGATTTTTCTCAAACGTTGCCACTTCTTCCAAGAGCAACAGCTGCTGATGAACTAAACGCTTGCTTAAAATCATCTCATTTATTGAGACACGTAAAAATTCTAAAGTTAACGACAAATATGCGAATTGTGTTACAAAATGACGAATCAGCTGAATTGTTTTCAAATCAGTTATTGGATATTGGCAACGGAACAATTCCAATTGACGCTGCTACTGGACTCATTTCGTTTCAAGGTCATTTTGGTCAATTCACAACATCTTAAGAAGAATTGATAATGAAAGTGTTCCCGAATAATCCTGTCAATTATAAAAACTATGACTGGTTAAGCGAACGCGCCATTTTGGCAGCAAAAAATAAGGACGTGAACGAATCAAACTTAAAAATTCAAAATCAAATCGCTGGACAATTACATTCTTTTAAATCGATCGACACAATTATCGATCCAGATGAAGTTGTCAATTATCCAACTGAATTCCTAAATTCATAAGATTTGCCAGGGATATAACCGCACAATTTGCAACTCAAGGTAGGCTTGGTAATAATCATGCTCCGAAATTTAAACCAACCAAAACTGTGCAACGGAACAAGGCTTCCTATTAAAAAGCTAATGGACAATCTTATTGAAGCAGCAATCATCATAGGAAATTTCAAAGGCGAGGATGAATACCATTAATTCCAACAGATTTGCATTTCAATTTAAGCGTATCCAGTTTCCAGTTCGCCTTGCATTCGCAATGACGATTAATAAATCGCAAGGGCAATCTTTAGAAATATGTGAGATTGATTTGGAATTGCCGTGTTTTTCTGACGGGCAGTTATACGTAGCTTGCTCAAGAGTTGGTAAACCATCAGCTCTATTTATTTTTTGTCCGGACGGAAAGACAAAAAATATTGTTCATCATCAAACTTTGCGATGAATACAATAACAAATCACAACCATAAATTCGAATTTATTTTATTTTAATTGATTTATGATCATTCTGAAATTGTTTTGTCAGAATTCTTACAAATCCAAGAAAATCACTTCTCTACGAAACAAACTGAGTGAATAACTGACATATAAATAACTGTCTAAGCCACTGTCTATATGATAGTCTCAATTTGTTTTGCTAATTGTAAGTCCCATTTTTGCACAAGTATGGTAGATTTCACCCATATATGTATAAATATATATGCATGTGCATAACTTTATGCATAATAACTGATCTCTTAATTTTTCACTTATCTATCATCGGGTTCCAATTTTGCCCGTTAAATCAAAAATTGGTGGCGTCCAAATTATAGTTATTAATCATTACAAAAATCAGCTTAAACCCATCCCACTCCCGGCTAATTGCTGGCTGCCACAATTTAACAAATTTTTCTTTGGTACAGGAGAATTTGTGACAAATTTTTGGCGCCCAACGTGGGGCCATTTTCACAAAGAAAATTGGTATCATTTTATTTGTTTCCGACATTTTGTCAATTTTTGCTTGTCATTTTCTGATTGCCATTTTGTCCGCCATCTTGTTTCAATTGTTTCTTATCTTTCATTCCTTTGGTGATAACGTCGAATATAATTTCTTGATTATTGTTTCTCGGTCTGTCTCTTTCATCGCAAAATGTAGGTAATTTATTTGAAAAAGGACGAGCTTATCTACGAGCTTTCCGTCCGAGGAGTATTAGTTGAGGAGTCTCAAACAGTTCCGGATCTTCGTTCATCACTTAGGGCTCTTTTAAGACTGGAGAAGTCCGGACAATCGCTTTCCCAAGTAAAATATACTTGTAAAATTGCCAACGAACTCACGAACATAAAAGAGAAAATTGATGTAATTCGAACATATTTAGACACGCTCGGTGATAATGCTGTTCCTCCTCGCGAATCACGTCGTTATCGTCCGCAAACTTTAAATTAATTGATATGAAAAGATAGATAGAGCAAAAACAAAAGAAAATTTCATGATTTGAAAGTTTTTTTGAATTTTATTCTTATCAAGAATTGTATTTTTTATATTTTTTCCTGTCCCTCACGAGCCGCTTTTTAAAGAATGAGAGAGAGCGACCAAAATTTCTTAGAAAGTCGGTACAACTAGACACCTGTTTTCTGGCCGTAACGTCACGACGTCTTGCTCTCTTTATTGAGTATAAGCAGTAAAATCGATTATTTAGATGGCTATGTGTTTTGACAATTGATATTAGAAAAAAAATTGAATATCGCACAGGGCAACTAATTTTGACAGTTAATATTAGACAAACATAGGTAGATCTAGTATGTTGATATTAACATACTAGGGGGCCTATTCTGTAACTTTTCTGTTATTATTAACGGCATGTTATAAAGTTAACGCCTGTTAAAAACGAGTTTGCTATTCTGTATGTCACACTCATGTTAAAATTTTAACATGACCTGTTAATGTTGCCTGTTAATCGGCTGATTTTAAAGACATGTGATTGGGACCCTTTAAAATATAACAACCCTGTTAATTTACAAAAAATGCTTTATTCTTAGAACGGAACGCCGAAAAGAGAAAAAAGTAAGTAATTTTGAATCATATTTATACTAATAATCGCAATAAAAAATAGGAGTTGCTATTTGAAAAAAAAGGTTGATGATGGCAGTTCTTCACAATGGTAACTGATAGAGCCGTTTTGGCTCCGTCCCGCATACCTAATTTAAAAATAAAAAGTTACCTGTCTCGGCGTTTTCCAAAATTCTCATAAATAAAAAAATTATTGTCATTATTCGTTACTTTAAACTCACCCTGTATATAAATATACCGGGTGACAATGAAAACAGGCTACAAGCTGCAACTTTTTTAGTTATCGGTACATTTATTCCAAATTCACAGAGCTACTCAATGGTACAATTGCGCAGATTATGGGATGTTAATAATACTTGAGTCACTTGCGGTTTGACCGGAAGTGCACCTATATCTCTTATTTTAAATAGCGACCTATATATTTTTTGATTTTGTTTTATTGTACTAAGAATTAGCTTTCCAGGGACGTATGACAAGTAGGGGTTTAAAAAAGAAAATTGCCTAAAAATAGCATGAGATTGTCCAGACTAGTCAACTCTGATTTAACGGAAAAACAATTAAATAAGACAAATTACATAATATTTCATAATAATAACAACAGAACAAATTTATCAATCTCTGTGGTTACTGTTTAAATAATAATGTTCACTAGCTTCAAAACCCCCTGTGTTCTTCAAATTTGCTTTAAATCACACAGGAGAGGATAAAATTTAGAAATTCGGTAATAATTCATGTTTATTCACTTAGAGACAAAATTTCAAAATAAAAATACAAAGTACTAATATAAAGCTTGAAAATAATGTAATAAGTAATAAAACTAGCATGTTCCTATTTTAGTTCTTGAGAAAAATGGATTACTTTATGCCGGAAAATCTCAAAAACTGTCAATTGATCGTAAGTCCACCAAAATTGATTTTTAAGCATTTATAACTAGTAAAGGCCGATCCACACACGGAGATATATCTTATAAGACGGTCTTATAAGACCGTCTAATGAGATATATCTTCGTGTGTGGATGCAGGTCTTAGTAAGTATCATGTTGTATCATCAGGTCTCACATACATGTCTGTAAGACCTAGTAGGATTTTACACAGACATATGTCTTAACAGACGGTCTCAACAGATATATCTTTGTGTGTGGATGCTGATCTCAATAGGTCTCAAGTGGTATTAATACATGTATGTGGTCTGCCGTCCCGGACGGCAGACCACAGACATGTATGTGAGACCAAAATCCACATGATGGCTTCGTTGTGACCTTCCACAAAGTAGTCAAATTAATAGCCAAATATTATTGTAAATTTAATTGGCGATTTTAAAGATGTGTTTTCAGGAATTGGTTGTATAACCCTTCTTATAGAATCAAAGTTGCAGTGAATGCAGAAAATTTCCATTGCTCTATTGCCATGCAAAAACATATGTAATTTTTTTTTTTTGTAGTCAATTTTCAAATTTTTTATTCAAACTCCCGATTAATTTGCTGTAATATGTTAATTTGTTTCAATTGCTTATTATTTTATGACCAATATCACTAATATCAAGACTGTCAATATTTAAATTGTACTTATTTCATGAAATCATGATAATCACCTTAGTTATGATAAGTATCAATTTATGTGCCTATTATGTCCAAAAACAAAATTCTTATCATTGGATTTACGAACTGAATAAAAGGATTTAGCAGTAGATCGAATAAGATCAAGATCAAAGTATACCAAAGTGTACCTAAGTCGAAAAGTGAAAAAAAGACACCAATTTAATAGCATATTTTATAGGATCTGTTTTAAACGCAATAAATCCTCCCGGGGGCCGTAGAACATTGTTGCGTAAGGGCCAAAAATTTATATTTACGCCACTGATTTTTGGGAAATAAAACTTTGGTTATCTAATCACAATGGATTTTCTTTCCAAATACGATGAAATAGAAAAAAAATCAGCTCGTTTCAACCATAGACAAACAAACAAGTAGTAAATTTATGGTTTTAGCTACTTATTAGCTTTTTTTTTCTATGTTTTGCTTTTAAATGGGGAGGGTATAGAAAGTGTTGAATTTTTAGTGTTACCCTTTACCCCCCACTGTCCACAAGCCATCGTTAACTGAATACTGATTGGTCCAATACTACTACAGACATATCTCAGTGTCTGTATGCTACATGAGACATGAGATATATCTTATAAGACGGTCTTATTAAGACCGTCTTATGAGATATATCTTCGTGTGTGGATCGGCCTTATGGCTACAAATTGTGAGGTACTGAACGGTATCCAATAGTTACAATCACGTGTTCAGTTGTTTGGATCTTAAATCATGGGTGACTAATTTGGGCAATGTTTTGCCATTTTTAGGCGTTTTTCCATTTTAAAACCCTACTTGTTATACATTTTCGAAAAGCTTACCTTTAGTACAATAATACAAAAGCAAAAAATATAAAGGTTGCTATTTAAAACAGGAAATGTATGTCCACTTCCGGTCAAACCGGAAGTGACTCGACTATTATTACCACTCAAAAATCTGCGCAATTGTACAGTTAACCAATCCTGTGAATTTGGAAAAAAATTTACCGACAACTAAAGAAGTTGTGACTTGTAGCCTGTTTTCATTGTGACCCGGTATATACATATATATAAAATTTTTAACGAACGGTGGATATGGGTTCCTGAGGTCCCAAAACGAACTTCTGTGCAAAAATTTTTCGGAAATTCAAAAGTGAGGATCTCGTCATAAGCTAATTTTTTTAAAAAAAAATCGCTAAAAACACGCTGTATTTAGTAACTGGAGAAACAAATACAGTTACTAGATATATACAGTACCGCAATATCCGCCATATTGGTGCAAAAATTTATGGGGACATTCGAATATTAAACTATAAGTTGGTGACATTGAGAAGTAGAATTTAAAATCAAGATATCTGACTTTGTGACAGATTATTACAAATGCCGTCATCTAAAATAATTGATTATGAGCAGCGTTGCCAAGTGTACGTTTTTCTTACAATTACCGCCTGATGATTGGTTTTTTGATTTTTAAATTCAAATAATATCCAGTTTCCAAATCTAACAATTTTTTTATTTTAATTTTTCTTTTGTTTTAATTTTGATTTTGTTATTTTAACGATTCTATTTGTCCAAGTACGGCAACCAGGCCGTCAACGCACGCACAAATGCCGCCATATTGGTGCAAAAATTCGCTTTCTCTCTCTAATACATTGGCCCATACAATTGCGGTACTGTGTATATCTAGTAACTGTAGAAACAAAATTTTGAAATTGCCATCTAATGAGAAAAAAACTAAATATAAATGACAATCCGGCAACATTGCGCAATGCACCACACATCACCACATGGTTACAAATTACAAATATGGAGTTGACATAAAACTTATGCATTTTATATTTTCCAAAAATTATCATAAACATTCATCAAAATTACGAAAATACATATCATTTCAAAAATAATTCGCTATGTGGATCATATAGACATAAAAATCATCATTATTGTAACTCATTTAAGAAATTACTGCGTAATTAGAGGATTTAAAATCGTTAATTTTTTCATTATTTATTGATAATTATGCAAAAATTAGCACTCTAACAGTTATTTTCAAGTGTATTTTACCCATTTCTGTAAATAAAGTTGAAGAATAATCATTATTAAAGAGTTCTTCATTTCGTTCTACAGCCATCAACACTTATTATTTTCATACGTATTCTATGCATTTCTGTAGAAATATGCCGAGTAAATTCCCCTATTTGCGTGTTGCTTATTTTACATAAAGCCCCTAAATTCGATAAGACTAATATTGAAAAATAAACATACCTGGTGAGAAAACGCTGTAACCATTTCATGTTCTTAATTATTTATCACACTAAAGAATTGTGGTTAAAAAAAACAATCACACTAACCACCAACAACACAAAACGGACGATTTCCAGAATGTTTCCGGCTTATTTAGATCAACGAGAATTAGACAAACGAGGGATGACAGGTAAATGAGGTATGTCAAAACCACAGTGTAACTAGGTGCCAGACATGTGCCGCCAGGTGTTATCATTCGGCCGAATTTGCGGCTAGCAGTTTTTCCTACGCAGGAACACTGCGCAGCTTATATATTTCTCGTTTCATTTTAGAGAAAACACGATAAAAAATCAAATGGAAGACAGACATGTTATATATTGCAATATAAAAAAAGACTAAATACAATAATATATCATTCAAATGATATAGAGAACTTTTCTGTACATATTTACGCTTACATAAATAAATGCATTTATTCATTTGATCTTTTAAGAGCAAACAGTCTGTAGCTATTAATACTAGCTTTTACCCAACGATTGTAAACTTACGAAGAAGAATTCATAATCGTTGGCTTTTACCTACATACCGTGAAAGCACGGAAGTATAAGAGATTGCATAAGTTAAAGTGCTTTTATATGTTGTGTATCAAAGACAATTGAATATACCGGGTGTACCACGGTATTTATTCTCGCAGTAGGCTTTTTTCAAAACTTTGCTATCCTCCCCCTCGCTATATATCAAATAGTTAATTTTAAAAGCTTGACATTTCAGTCTATATATCAGTAGCACAGAGGTAAACTGTCGTATCTCCACATTTGGCCAAATTTCAGTTAACTACACTTTACTGCAAACAAAACTCTCTTTTTTCGAATGGCAAAAGATCATAAGTGTCAGTGCATTAGTATATGAGATATCCGAGTTAGAAACTGTAGTATCCCCATTGTCTTAATAGGCAAATAAAAATTGTTTTTGTTATTTTCTCAAAACTCTCTATAATGGAGATACGACAGTTTACCTCTGTGCTACTGATATATTGTTTTTAAATGTATGAGAGATAAGCGGCGGATCATTTAGGTTTTCCTTACCGAAAAATCTGTGTTTTTTTTTTGTATGTATGAGTATAATTTAAAGCTGTAAAGCAGGCCAATATACAACAATAATAGTAATAATGCACCCAAAAATATATAAATCTAGAAATGACCAAAGTTTAGCATCTTTTGCCGAGAGATAAGTCCATATTATAATATAATTTTCGCAATCATACAAACGTACCGTGGCTCCACATACTGACCCAATTCTTTACATAAACATGACACAAACTCTGTTTTCCAATGTGTGTTCGACGGAAGTCGGTCTGGCACCGACGGTGTCTCAATTGTCTCGACGCTTTAAAAAAAATTACTCGTCCAACATGAGCCTATGTTTACACCATTGTCCGGGCCAGTGTGTGGAGCCGGGCTAAGCATGTAAGCGTCCAAAAAGAACGTGACCATAGAACGTGACCTTAGTAACTGCACGTTTTTAGCTAATTTTTTTAAAAAAAATTAGCTTATGACAAGATCCTCACTTTTGAATTTCCGAAAAATTTTTGCACAGAAGTTCGTTTTGGGACCTCAGGAACCCATATCCACCATTTGTTAAAATTTTTATATATATATATATATATATATATATATATATATATATATATATATATATATATATATATGTATGTATATATACCAGGAGAATAATCGGACTAGACCCTTAGGCAATGAGATAGATGTCTCCTGTTCTTATGCGTCAGAGCGAGATCGCGAGAGGTGGGTGTATTTACTAGCAATAAGATTTACTGTAAACACTGGTGCACATTTAAGGTACTACACATGTGGATATGAATATCTTTGTCTTACTTATGGTGATTAGATTACCATGGCCACTAGACTCATGTCGATATACAAATGTTGAACAAGGATCAAACGCTTGTTGGCAGAAAAAAAATCTCCAAAGGCAGCAAGTACCTTATATAGTGAATTTTTTTATGTATCTACATACTGAAATATTAATTGCAAAATATGTATCTACATACTGAAATATTAATTGCAAAACATTCTTATGATACTGACAATTAATATATTTTATTAACATTGAATCAACTAATAAATTCATTTCCCGATGTTATTTTAATATTTCTGATTTTTATTGAAAAATACTTTTAATCCACAAACAATAAGAAACACTAATACATTCGTTTGAAGTTTACTGTTTGTCTAATACGTCCAATCAAGGCCTGCTTGATTTTTTTAAGCGAAATTCTCTAGCAGGCCTTGCGTCTAATATTAACTGTCAAAATTAGTTACCACCCCGCGATATTCAATTTTTTTTCTAATATCAATTGTCGAAACACATAGCCACCTGAGATAATCGATTTTACTACTTATACTCAAAAAAGAGATTTTTGCATTTTTCTTGCGATCCAATGAACCGATTTTGATGATTTTTTTCTGGGTCATAGAGGATCGACGGCTCTACTGTTATTTTAATTTTCATCAAAATCTAAGCAAATGTAATATTGAAAATGATTTTTTTTAACATTTCTTTAGCTCTTATTCCAAAAGTGTTGGCCCTACCAGTCTGGCCAACGAACTCATCCAAGCTATCACAAAGACCGATTTTTGTACCAAGTTTCATTCAGATTGGAGTATTTTTACGGCAGTATCGTGGGTATACATATATAAATATATAAATATATATATATATATATATATATATATATATATATATATATATATAAATATATATATATATATATATATATATATAAAAATTTTAACGGACGGTGGATATGGGTTCCTGAGGTCCCAAAACGAACTTCTGTGCAAAAATTTTTCGGAAATTCAAAAGTGAGGATCTCGTCATTAGCTAATTTTTTTTAAAAAAAATTCGCTAAAAATAACAAACAAACAACTGCTCTTATCAATGTAATAGAATAACGTCACATCTATCTCATTGCCTAATGGTCTAGTTCGATTATTCTATTGGTATATATATTTATATATGTATATCCACGATAACTGCCGTAAAAATACTCCAATCTTAATGAAACTTGGTACAAAAATCGGTCTTTGGAATAGCTTGAATGAGTTCGTTGGCCAGACTGGTAGAGCCAACACTTTTGGAATAAAAGCTGAAGAAATGTTAAAAAAAATCATTTGCAATATTACATTTGCTTATATTCTGATGAAAATTAAAATAACAGTAGAGCCGTCCATTCTCTATGACCAAGAAAAAAATCATAAAAATCGGTTTGTTGGATCGCAAGAAAAATGCAAAAATCTCTTTTTTGAGTATAAGCAGTAAAATCCAATATCTCAGATGGCTATGTGTTCTGACAATTGATATTAGAAAAAAAATTGAATATCGCGGGGAAGCCACTAATTTTGACAGTTAATATTAGACGCAAGGCCTGCTAGATAATTTCGCTTGAAAAAATCAAGCAGGTCTTGATCAGACGTATTAGACAAACAACAAACTTGAAACGAGTGAAATTTTATTAGTGTTTCTTATTGTTTGTGGATTAAAAGTATTTTTCAATAAAATTCTGGACACATACACCCCCTCTTACGCAAACAATTGATCATCTCGATATTAGGGAACCCCTGGCGCTAAAAATTAGAGAAAAGTTTAACTTTAATTTAGAGATAAAGTGAGAAAAATCAGTACAAAGGCAAACTACGTCATATTTAAAACAATTCTTACAATTAGATATTGAAATAATTTGCTTGAAGGGATGCAAGCAACGAAAAATCACACCAAGTGATTAATAGGCAGGTACATTTAGTATTATACAGGATGTCTCGTAAGTCGCGCCCTTGCTTCTTGGGGGCAGATAGAGGATGAAAAGTCCTGTACCACATTCTTATGCGACGCACAAGTAATTAGTTACTAATTAAATTAAGTAGCCAATCAGGTGCTCCCTTATTTTAAACGATTGTCGCGCTGCCTGTTAACTGGTCCGCTTCCCACATCATATTATCAAGACTCATTCCTTCTCCATTTTAAAGCTAATACGAACACCTGATTGGCTACTTAATTTAATTAATAACAAATTACCTGTGCGTCAGATAAAAAATGGGATAGGACTTTTCGTCCTCTATCTGCTCCTAAGAGGAGCAATGGCACCACTTACGGGAGATTCTGTATATGGATTTAGTAACTATAATGGGCAGGTAAAATGTGGCGCCATCTCTTGACAGCTGGAATGATGTGAAGAGCAATAAAACTTATTGTTATATATTGTTATATGTTTTAGCTAAAATTCTCTTTTACATGAGCAAAAAGTAGAGAAAAATCAAATTTGTTTCAATTTTTATTTTACAAAACGGAAAAATTAGAGTTCGTTTGTTCTTTGATGATCAACAATATATGCTTGACATGCAGGATCGATTTCTGCTTCATCTTCAATTTTCTATGAAACAATCAGTTTGAGAATTTTAAATTATGATAAAATTGAATCTTCAACATTTCGTATTATTTGTAATTGTTATATACTAATTAAACGTTGAATTGAATCTAATTATGAATCAATAATAACAAAAAAGCCATTCGATACAATCAATATAAGACCACCATGATCAATCAATAAGAAACAAAAACGTCCTAATTAATTTCCATTAATATTTCAATTAAGAATTTATTGAAAATTCTGTTGTGTTTTTTTTTTTGTATCTTCTTTGAAAGTGGTTTAGGTAAAGAATTCCATTCAGCATTCGGTAATAAACCTTGTTCAATTAAAGCGACTAATTCAGCTACACTACTTGATGGTTTCGTTAAAATAATAACTGAACCCGAACCAAGACCTGATACGGAAGATTTCCGGGATACACCGTCTATTTTATCAACAAATATAATGGAGAATTAGCAAAACTACCAAGTGCTCACGATAATCTAATCCTTGAACCAATCAAACCCTGTAATTTAATAAAAACTTCTCATTAACAAGTGTTACAGATTGATAAAACGATCTTTATACGTAAATTGAAAATTAATATTTAAAAATTCTGTCTTTCCATTAAAAATATTTATATACAAAAATCTGGTTTTGGAATGGGTTCAACTTTATCTCCAATATTAGCAGATTCTTTTGAAAACAATTTATCAAAACATCATTTATGTATTTATTAGAAACATTCATTTTTGGAAAATGTATGTAGATGATGTAATTTGTATTTTTTCAGGTTCAATTGAAGAAAGTAATGAATTTTTAATTTTTGTTAATACTTTACACAAAAATATCAAATTTACTATAGAAATCGGCAATAGCACTATTCCTTTTCTTGATTATTCACACACTAAATTCGATTTTTCCATATCCAGAAAACTAACTACAACTTTAGCAGTTATTCCCTTTGATTCTTTCCATTATTCAAATTACAAATTACCAGCCTTTAACTCATTATTCCATAGACTTTTTTCTATTCCGATGTCTACTCCTAATTTTTCTTCAGAATTAAATACAATTTAGTAAATATATTGCTTATGTTAATAAATTTCCTCAATGTTTAATTAACAGACTTTTTCATAAATTCAAATCGATATTTCTTTTACGTTCAATTACAACTTTAGAATCAATATCACAAATCTAAAATAATTTTCATTTTATTCCATATTTAGGCTCCATTTCTCTATTTTTTCAAGAAAATTCTAAAATTTTTAATATGAGTATTGTTTATAACCCATCAACTAACATCAAATAAAAATTTACCCACATTATAAAAAAAAATGGAATAAATAAATTGTGTTCGCAAAATCCATATCAAATTTAACGTTAGATGAATCACATTTTGCAAAACATGTGTCATATAACCATAATTTTAACAATATTTCTATATTATATATAATATATAATATAATTTAGATCTTATTGAACAATTTTATATTTCTTTACACAAAAAAAACTAATACAGGTATCTTAATTGATGATATGACACAATTTAACATTAATTTTTTTCAGATTTATAATTTCATCTCTTAATTTTCTCACAATTACATCTCTTATTACCCTGGTGAAAATAAATACATGAAATCCCAATTTATTTCCATTTTCTGGCTTTTTCGAGTTTTTCAGAGGTAATAAGAATTTCTAGAAAAAATAAGCAATTTTCAGAGAAAATTTCCACCAGGGTTTATTTTATTTCATTCTGTTATTCTTTTAATAATTGCTTTTAAATATTTAGTAAGAACATTTCAAAAATATTTATGAATTGTTTTCAAAAACAAATTTATATAAATCTGAAGATGAAACATATACAATTAGTAATTACATATTTTTCGGGAAAGACTGAGAATTTTTAAAATAATAATTAATTATTAAGTTAATTTTCATTTTAATTAATCACCCATATTTGAGAATGAATATTTGTTTTCCAAAATAAAAAAATGATCTTTATGTCTATTTAAAGCCTTCATTACCTCGTTGTGGACATTCGTTTTAAATTTTCGCCACAGAAAGTTTAACGATCCAAATTCCCTGTAAGACTCAATGTTAATTTCGTTACAGATTCGAAAACAACGGCTGTTGTATGTTTCATTAATGACGCTGCTCTTTGTCTTGTTATACCAATCATAAATCCCCATGGTCCTTCTATTAAACGTTTATATGCATGGTAGATTAATTTAATGTTATGAACCAATTGGAATAAATAATAATAATTCTATTGAACCAACTACCCAACCAGCACCTAAAATTACACGAGATAAATCATGTATTGCCATTGTATTTTCATCTCTATATTAGAATGTACTGATAATAATGTTTATAATTGTTCTTATGTTGTGTTTTAGCGAATTTTTTTTAAAAAAATTAGCTAATGACGAGATCCTCACTTTTGAATTTACGAAAAATTTTTGCACAGAAGCTCGTTTTGGGACCTCAGGAACCCATATCCACCGTTCGTTAAAATTTTTATATATATATATATATATATATATATATATATATATATATATATATATATATTTATATATATATATATATATATATATATGTATATCCACGATAACTGCCGTAAAAATAGTCCAATCTTAATGAGACTTGGCACAAAAATCGGTCTTTGGAATAGCTTGGATGAGTTCGTTGGCCAGGCTGGTAGGGCCAACACTTTTGAAATAAGAGCTGAATAAATGTTAAAAAAAATCATTTTCAATATTACATTTGCTTAGATTTTGATGAAAATTAAAATAATAGTAGAGCAGTCCATTCTCTATGACCCAGAAAAAAAATCATCAAAATCGGTTCATTGGATCGCAAGAAAAATGCAAAAATCTCTTTTTTGAGTATAAGCAGTAAAATCACGTATCTAAGATGGCTATGTGTTCTGACAATTGATATTAGAAAAAAAATTGAATATCGCGGGGGGTAACTAATTTTGACAGTTAATATTAGACGCAAGGCCTGCTAGAGAATTTCGCTTGAAAAAATCAAGCAAGCCTTGATTAAACGTATTACGGGAAATGAATTTATTAGTTGATTCAATGTTATTAAAATATATTTATTGTCAGTATCATAAGAATGTTTTGCAATTAATATTTCAGTATGTAGATACATAAAAAATTCGCTATATAAGGTACTTGCTGCCTTTGGAGATTTTTTTTTAAAATTAAACTAGGTGGACCAGTGGGCTACGCTCCACGCTGTAACGTTAAAAAAAATATGCAATTTTTTTTTATTAGCTTTTCACTGAAAAAGTTACTATGGCTTACGTGAATAAAATTTTTCTATCCTCTTAGAAAAAAAAATTAGCACACTAGGCTTCGCCTCGTACCTACGCGGTTTCGCCGCGTGTGATAATTCGTTTTGTATATTAGTATGAAACACACTCGGCTTCGCCTCGTACCTACGCGGCTTCGCCGCGTGTGATAATTCGTTTTGTATATTAGTATGAAACCATCCACCCACCGCAAGAGCTAAGTCTTATATGAGTCAACAGCGAGACGTCGAGTCTTTTCCAACAATCAACACAAATGATGCTTTTCTAATTTGCTTATTTTGATTGAAAACTGAAGCGGTCGGCTGGACAGACAAACAGTCTTATTTGTAGAGAGCATAAAGACTAAATTGTTCGTAATAGGCCACGCCCTCTCAAAAGTTTGAAAATAGTGGAAGGGATCGGGAATTAATATATAGATAGATGGGTGTACCGTTGTGTATATCTGGTTGCCATACAATCACATCAGCTGTTTGAATAATTAATTTCGGATAAATTACTTTTTGATTTGTTGTGCAGGGTGTACAACGGTATGTATTTCACCTCGCAGTTGCTTGTGTTTTTGTCACGTAGTATCGTAACTTGGTTCAGCGACTTGAAAACTATATCAACATATTTATATCAAATACAATAAAATATGAACCAAGTTACGATACTATGTAAGAAAAACACAGCCGACTGCGAGGTGAAATACCGTTGTACACCCTGTAAACTTTACAGTTTTCAATACAAATAACATTTTAATGTATTCATTAAGTCTTGTTATATCGTGTATAACGGTAATTTACTTTGCAGTTGGCCGTGCCTTTCGTTACGTAGAGTCGCAGCTTTGTTCGGCCGCGTTAAAAAATTCGTGAACAACATATTGAATGTAACGAGATATGAACATAGCTAAGACACTAAGTCACACTACATAAACAAGGCATGGTCAAATTCCAAGTAAAAGAACACCGTACCGTACACATGCTGTGAGAATCTTCAATGCGACAACTGACTCACAAATCTCCAATAGCAGAAATTGTACAATCACGAATTGAATCATTCAATATTTCAAATGTTAAAAATACCGAAAATAATGAACTATTATTTAACGTTTCTAATGATTCATCATAATTAACTTTATAAATATTAAAATTCATTTCGAAACTGCTACACGACTAATGAAAAACAAAAGCAAAACAATAGAAAAATCACAAAATTGATTTTGTTTGATCTCTAAACAGATATTGTCAAATGTAAAACTGGCAATTTCTTGTATATCATTCCATTTATCACCAATCAATTCAATTGGATCACATCAGCACAATATAACAATAAGTTCTATAAAATATATGTAAATATTAATAATCTATGTATATATTAATACGTGAAGGAAAAACTTTGCCCCCCTTTTTAAGCTTATTGAGCGCACGGAGGAGTATGAGATTTGGCATAGGTAAAGTTCATATGGAGAAGAAGTGCATAGAGATAAAATTTATGCGGAATATGTGTTACAAATACATTAAATAAATTCTTAATTTTGTTGAAAATTGACAGTCGTAAATGACAACGATGACAACAAAACAACCGCCAACTACTGAGAAAATGTTTTAAATTACAATACAATATACAGGCTGAGTCAAAGGTGACGCATAATACTCATAACTTTTTCGTTTATGAGAATTTAAAAAATGCCGAGACAGGTAATTTTCTATTATTTAATTATTTAATTGTGATTTAGCCAAAACGGTTCAATCAGTTACCATTGACATATTTTTCTACGTTCAGACAAGACATGTAAAAATAGTAGGGGGTTAAATAAGAACAGTTCATTAAAAAATTTCTACAGTTTGCAAGACTTTCTCTCATCATAATAACCATGCATCAGAATAGTGTACGTAAAAAAGAACACCCTTGAATAAGCATTGTAAGTCACAGATCACAGATCAATAATTATTATAGTACATAGAATAACTGACATGTGTTGCAAGGATTGATTTATTATTAAATCAAGTAGGCGTGTGTTAAATATTTGACCAACTTATCGGAAAATAAGCGGAACCAAAATATCAAAATTAACATCGAAAATCTTAAGGATGGGTATTTCTGAAGTGAGAATAGGAAGCAAGGGTGAAGTACATTCGATCTATTTAACAATTTGTATGCAGCTAAAACTCCCAATTAGGTACATATACATTAAAAATTTACAATTGTATTTTTGACAATTTAATCCGCTATGTTTGCGAATAGTTTTTTCAAAATTCTACATACGCATACTTAATCTAACAATGCTTACAATGCTTATTCAAAACTGTTGTGCTTTTCGTTTACTATGCTGATGCATGGATATTATGTTGACATAAAATCCTGGAACTTTTAAGAATCTCTTCCTAATGTAGCTCCCTACTATTTTTATGTGTCTGAACTTAGAAAAATATGCTCTACCCGAAAATGCAATAAAAAATAGCTGCCATTTAAAAAAAAATTGATGATGATGATGATGATGTTATTTCTTTGCAATGGTAATTGATAGAAACGTTTTTCAAAATTTTCATAAATAAAAAAGTTATGAATATTATGTATTACTTTTGACTCATTCTGTATGTATGTAGTGCTTATACCAAAATATTCAATACAGTAAGTCGCGCATTTCCTAAAGAATATACAGGGTGTTTGGTC
The DNA here is from genome assembly GCA_039776855.1 of Mylabris sibirica. Lineage (NCBI taxonomy): Eukaryota > Metazoa > Arthropoda > Insecta > Coleoptera > Meloidae > Mylabris > Mylabris sibirica. Next base: position 367,892 of record CM077840.1, read on the forward strand.
TAAATATGGTTGATCCTATGAAACTCCTATATACTTTAATATTTAATATTTTAAGGATTTGTAGGAGGGTCCTTAAAGAACATGTCAGAAAAATTAGAGCCTCGTAGCTATTTTGAGAGTTGGTCAAAAAACGCTCATTTCTGACGATGTAGTAATTTTCTAAAACGAACAAAACACGAAAAACGACTAACAATTAGAATGAGTCTAGGATCCTTCCAAAATTGATTTTTTTCGTTTTTCTCCATTTTATTCTGGAACAGGTGGAAATGTTTTTAATTTTCTCTGGAATACAATGGAGAGAAACGAAAAAAATCAATGTTGGGAAGGTCTCTGAGTCATTTTTAGTCGTTCTGCGTGTTTTGTTCGTTTTTTCAAAATTGCGGCACTGTCCAAGACGATCGTTTTTTGACCAACTTTGGAATGAGCTACGAGGTTCTAATTTTGCTAAAATGTTGTCTAGGGACTTTTCTACAAATCCTCAAAATATTTTTCGAATCGCCCGTCGACTAATAGGAATTTCTTAGAACTCACCAAACATCCTGTATAGGGCATGAAATTATAAGACGAAAAGTCTGTATAATTTCTTGATTTGACGGACAGGTAATTAGTTATTCATTAAAGGATTCAAGTATTCAATCAGGTGCTCGCTATAGCAATGAAAAGAGACCAGGAATGGGCCCTTGGCGGTAGGACAGGGGAAGCTGACCAGTTAGCAGGCTGGCGCGACAGCCATTCAAACTAAGGGAGCACCTGATTGGTTACTTAATTTAATTAATTACTAATTACCTGTCCATCAGATGAAGAAATTATACAGGACTTTTCGTCTTAAAATTTTATTCCCTATCTGCTTCTTAGAAGCAAATGCGCGATTTACGGGACAGCCTGTATAGTATGTAGGTATTAGAATACTATTAATACATTAACTGAAAAATTATCGAATTGCGGTCGAATTTCGACCATTGGGCGATCACTAGTAAATCTTTATTATTAAAATAAAAATTACATACCAGGAACTTGGAGTAGTATAATAACAAATTTGATTATCGTTGTGATCAGATGCAAATCAATACTTTATGGTGGATTTTAAGACCCCCATAGACATCCTTCTTTTTCGACAGTTTTAACCGACGGGTAAGTCGGTTGGAACGAACGGATAATAAAACCGATGTGTATGTGTAAAAACCGTCGTGATTAACTGCCGTTCCAAAATATCAAATAATTTTGATTTTTGTCCGGTTTCCTGCCATCCAGACGGTTAATCACGATGTGTATGGCATAGAACCGTCGTGTTGTCTCAGTGGCGCCGTTTCGCTAGCCATTCCTTAATCCACTTTGAACGATTTTTGCGTTACTTTTGCTTTACAGCCAAAGTCGCCGCCGCTGGCAACAAACACGTGTCGTCCATCACGGTAAACTGTTAAAAATTAAACTGTTGTCTATGCTCATCGTCCGGCTTCGATCATCGTTCCAACCGACTCACCCGTCGGTTAAAACTGTCGAAAAAGAAGGATGTCTATGGGGGCCTTTACGCATAGGTACGAAATGACTGTCAATGTAAGCCATGATTACTATCAGCTTGTGTTATTAACGCAAAACATTAAGGTTTTCGTGTTTCATTCCAATTGCATGGACACAGAAAAGATAATTGCGGCAATGTTAAATTTTTATTTGATAGTAGAGTATGATGCAATGTTGATATTGGTGTATCTTTCATCGAAACACTAACCATTGGTTATATCTTCTGATTGAATAATAGAACCGCTTACATATCATCTGGTATCCGTTATTTTTATTACGTACATTTTTCCTGAGAGTCGACAAACTAAAAAATTAAAATCAACTTATTAATTAATTTAAAAAGAAAGCAGAATTATTTCCGAACCTGGTAGGCAGTCGCTAAATATCGCAGCTTCATATTTTGACATGGCCAAAATAATAAACTACATATATGATTATGCTGACAACCAATTTAAGAAAGTGTCCACATTTTTCATTTTACTACGTAGAAGCTTTAAAGTTTATAAACTTTTAACTAAGATTTTTAATCATTAAAGTTGATGTACTAATAATTTTTTGGATGCTGATTGTTTTCTCTTTCTATTGAAAAATATTACCACTGAGTAATAGAACTAAACAGGATATTGTATGGATGTCCAAATATCGCCAAAATTGTTGTTCCCTTCGTGAATGTACATTAACGAAATTCACACCTAATTAACAGCAATTAATTTCCAGCAATACGGTGCCATTTAAAAGCATGAAACACACCAATCTTTATAAAAAAAGTAAATAAATACGATATTATTATATTGTCTACAACAAATGGATAATTCAGTTAACTATTATTATGATCATGAATGAAAAGAACCTTGTAATTGTTGATATATTGTGGAAGAACTTTTTTTTTGCTCTCTTGGTAATTTACTAATTAGGTTGGCCATATACCATCTAATAAATTTTATGATATGATGGAACGGTGATAGTTATTGTTGTTTATAATAAAAATCATCTTCTATTATGTATTTGTTATCGTATTTCCTTCTAACAATAAGATATAAGTCTGATAAAAGTTCATAGGCTTGTTTGATTTCCATAGATTATTCCATAGCTGGTCCGATCATTGCTTCAATCAAGTTGCCTTCAACAGTATAGATATCTTTGGCCTGAAATCTCTGTTATTTGTGATTAATGTGATTATCCACTCAACGACGAAAACTTGTAAAATGCGCCACACGTTCACAAAATTCCATTGAACAAATGCTTTATATTTGATAATCAATAAGTAAATAAATGAATAAAAAAAAAATTAATGATTCGAGTAAACATTTTTTGTTTGGTGTAGCTATAAAATTGTACACATTTCCTCATTAGTCTCATTACCATCAACTTATATTTCTAAAATATTATCAATTGCAACTATTTTAATTTTAATTTTCTGTAAAACCTACAAAATTATGTAATTCTTATAGGCCCGGTCGTGCACGCGGTTTAAATTCGTTTTTCGTGTCTTTTACTAATATTTATACCAATACAATTAACATTAACCCCCATCCCTATATCCCTTTCCCGGTGGGGATGTGCTAGCCCTTCTACGTGGTCCCACTAGACTTATTTGTTGTTGTAAAAACCACAAATATGACAAAACGAGCACTATCCATTTTTTTCTATTATTCAATATTCTTCAAAAAGAGTCGGTGATGGTATTTATAAAACTTCAGCATAAAATGCATTTAAAATTTCATGTGAAGTAAAATTTAGCTAATATATCTTTATATTTTACTATTTAAAATATTATTTAAATTTTTTGTAGGTGCCCCCAAAAACCTGAGTTCGATTCTGGATGATGTATGTTGGGTTGCCTATACCAAATCATCATTTAAATGGCAACACTGTCAAGTAGATGTCAAACTCGAGTGGCAACGCTGCCAAATATCTGTCAAACATGCGTCAAATGGAGATTTTAAGTGCTTGGTCAGGACATAAGGACCATGTTAAGGACTTTAGAGTCAAAATTTCGATTAATCGCATCGAGAAATTGATTCTTTGAGTGATGTTGAGCCTGTATGTGAAATTTTATAACGATCGAGTAAGTATTGGCAAAAGCCCCTATACTTGTCATATATACATATGTCAATTTGATGATTCTGTTTGAATTCTATTATAACTTTATTAACTGTTGTTATCTGAACATCATTATACTATTGTTTGGTGTATGATGTGCATTAGATTCTTTACTAGTTGTAGGTGTATCAATTGTACCTTTTTGAGTTTTTTTTTTCTGTAGCACTTGTTGGTACTATCGATGACAATTTTGATGGTGTTCTAGTAATATTAGTGTTATACATTAAAAATCGATATAATATAATGATTGAAGCTTACGAGGTAAGTCAACAATATCTATGGTCAACAATTTGGCCACAATTAAATTTAACCTTTATTAAAGCGTGGTATTCTTTGTTACAGTTGTGTAAAAAGAACGTTATAAATGTTGAATGGATTGAAGATAAGCAACTCAAACATACAGATTTATCGAAAATAGATTTTGTTATCTTTCAAGAATTTATCGGTGATAATATAAAACAATCAAACTGTGTGTATATATTGATTATTACAAAAAATACAAGGAAAAAAATACGTAATTATTTTATGAGATTATAGCAGAATCATAGGTCCATGGTGTATATTGATCTGTTTAATTGAAGGCCGACCAATACCGAATTTCCTATGGCCAATTTATAATATTGCAATGGTTGGTTGTATTATCTCTTGTTCGCATCTACCAAAAATACGTAAAAATGAAATTAAAGAGAAAATTCAATTAATGGGTGGTTGTTATACTGATTGTCTAACGTCAACTAATACACACTTAATTATAGATACTGTAAAATCTGAAAAATATATGGTAGGATTTTTTTGTTGATATTAATATTTTGATACTAAATGATTTTATTTTATAGCAGTCTGCAGAAGCTAGTTCTAAATTAATGTTATCCGAATGGATTAAGTCAAAGCAATAATATACATGCAAATGATGAACAATTTAATAAATATCGTCTATTACCGTTTCATAATTTAAGAATCTGTTCAACTGGTTTGAGTAAAGATCAACGAAAAGATATCACAAATATTTACTGGTAGTTTAAGTCGTGTTAAAACCGATATTTTAGTAGTTTCAATCAAACCAGAACCAGAAGATCTAATCTTACAACATTATTTCAATTCACAATTGGATCATAGAAGTATTATTGTCAGATAAATTTTAATATTGTATTGTAAAAGATGTTAAATTGTTTTAGATCAAGAGACTGATACGTTAGCGAATATGTTAAATGATGCTGATACGTATTTCAATGATCTCAATAAAAATGTTGATGTTACTATGGGTAAAGAGAGTTTTTCATAAATATCAACTACAGATTTGATACATCAGATTGATATTTTTGATAATTTATGTTTTGTTATCTTGAACATGTCCTCCTCCAATCATCCAGTCGCGCAGTCGCCATTGTGTTTTTGTGCTTCTGTTAGTGTTGGTTCCAGGAGCGTCGTTTTGTCGGTAAGTCTGTTTTTTTATTATAATTTCCGTAATTTTTTCTATTTATTTGAAAGAAAATCATGTATGTTGTATAATTTAAAAAATTATTGCAAAAATTTGCATATAATTCCTAGAAAATTCAACAGCATTTAATGCATACAGATTGGGCGGCGGCCATTTTGTTTTGCTCGTTGAATTGTTCGGTCATAGATATCTTGGTGATTAAATCAAAGTATTTTTCTATATTTCGTAGGAAAATGTGTCAATCGTATAAAATAAGTTTGAGTACTTGTTTAGATCATTGGTCTTTTCCATAACTTACTTTGAAAAGGTCCTGACCAATCAGCGCTTAGAATTGCCGTTTGACGTTTATTTGGAGAGCTATTTGACGGCGTTGCCGCTCAAGTTCGACGTTTGTTTTATAGCGTTGCCATCTGACCGATCATTCGGTATAGGCAACCCAATATACATTATCGAAAATCGAACAAGGAAAGTGACACAACTGTCCTTTTCGGATTTTGTTAAAACCTTTGTTATAGGTAGATCATGAAAAAATAAACGATGCATATTTTCTTTTATCTGTCCATATTCACATTAAGGGGGTGAAATTGTCCCTTGAAATTGCCCCCTCAAAACATTTTTCGCTATATCTCAAGAAACAAGAAGTTTATCGAATTCAATGAATAAAACAACAACAATTTTGCGGGGGTTAAAAAATATGTTAGGATAGGTACTTTTTGCTCCTCTTGGCAACAGTATTTTTTGGAAATTAAAATTGTGTTTTAAATCCATAAAGTTCATTGTAAAACTAAAGTCACCTGTTTTTTTTTTTCGATTCATCCCCGTTTTAAGGGGTAGGGGTTGCAACCTCCAATATGTAATAATGCGCAAGATGCATTATCAGCAGTATTTCTGTAGCTGGAGGTTAATCGAAAGACAATATTGAATATAATTATAATTTATTGGATAAAATGGAAATATAGGAGACTGTGATACAGGGTGAAAATAAAAATACATGTTTTTATGGTTATCATAAAAATATTTTTATACTTATTGCTGTGTGTGTTTTTTTTTGATGGTATTTTACGATAGATATGGACTACAAAAATGATATTCTGTGAAAAAATGCTTAAAACAGAGATGCTATTTGCACCAACCACATCTCATTCTTGCTGGGGCGCCACAAACACTGCACGTTGAATGTTTCTCCAAATAAAAATTGTAGTGGTGCTTGAAAAATTCCACATTACCGCTTTGATGTCATGCCTATTTAAAAAGTTTTATACTACTGCCCTCAGCCTTCCTTACTAATAAATTGTTTCTTTGTAAAAAGCCCTTGAGCCAATCGTTACCAGCCATTTCAAATGTCTTGTTAAAGTTGTGTTTTATGCCATTTTTTCTGCATATTCGTAAGCCATCTTCCGTATTTTAGTGGAAGTATATCCATTGAATAGTTTTGCAAGCAATTTAGCTTGCAATATCAGCCATATCAGATTCCTGATCTGCGGTATACCAGACGTGATTGACAAAAATCAAGCTTGTGGATATAATTAACTGATGGTTTAATTTTAGATTCCATATTCATTGTTTTGAGAATTTGGACTGGTCTTTCTATGTCCAATGGTTCATAAGTAAAAATAATGGAATCATCACCATTAACTATGACTTCACCTCTAACACCTAACTGATTAAGCATTTCTTTTAATATAGCATAGTTAATGAGTGAATTACCAGTGATGTATCAACATCACCTGACATCCGTGTTCCCTCAACAACGTACTTGCCACCATGCCGCGACATGCATTTGTTGACCAATGTTTTATCACACAATTTCTTTAATGCTGGATTTTGCTTATAACACGCCTTGTAAAACTTATGTGTTAATGTCAAATGTTATGTGTGCATCAAAGCTATCGTGATCTAATTCAGTGTACCATCTTTATTTCCTTGCATTAACCATTATACGTTTAGCCTGTTCATCATGATTTCCTTTGCCTAATAAATATTTTAATTTGTGTTTTTTAAAAATAAATTCTTCGAGTGGTTTGATAAAGCTACCATAATGAATGTTGAAAGTTATATGTCGAGCTTGGTTCATCCGTGGCGGATTGTATTTTTTTGTTGTCATTTTTTCTATTTTGGTGAAAGGTTGGACAGTGGATTTCATTCAGTCGATCGCGTATCGTCGAGAGCACGTACGTACATTTCTCTCTTATTACGTAGCCACATCGACTCGCAATATTCCAGGTGACTAAGAGGATGTACGGTGGTTGTTCTAAACGTTCGGAGATGCCTGTAGAGATGTTGGATGTGCTGGGCATCATATTCTGGGAGAACGATTGGACAGTGCCTGTTAATGTAGACAGAGAAGGTTGTATCTGGGCCTGGAGGATAGTAGTACCAGTCCCAAGGCCTGGTAAGACTCGGAATCCCGCCCAAAAGGGCTGTCTCCCCGACGAAACCCATGGCACAAACGTGGAATCGATTGTATGATGTTGGGAGCGTTGGGAGGCCAACATGGTTTTCCGGTGGTTCTAATCTCTTTTCTTGCATGTATCCGAATATGGGGCGTCTTCGCCTAACAATCCCTTTTCTGTTGGTCATTATGTTGTAATATATAGTCAATATTATGATATGTGAGTATGTATATCCATCTGTGGGAAATTGCAATTGTTTTTTTTTTTTAATCTTTCCTGAAGTGTTGAGAAGGGAACTCCAGTAGATTGAGCTGCTTGTTTTATCGACTTACTATCATTAACCAATCCACCACTGTTCTTCTGTTACATTATTTAACGAAGTCTCCCAAGATTTAATAGGATTTACGCTAGTAAGGACTTCTTGGTCATAGAATCGCTTCGCTTGACTCCATACCATATCAATTGGATTTAAAATATAATACAATGCTATGGATGCAAACAAAGCAGTTGATGACCGGCCTCACTTTAATTTTATCTACCACAAGAATTATTTTTGACATTTTCATGGCATATTGCCAATAATTCTTTTTTGTGAGATGTTGTCCATATACGGTGTAATGCTCCTCCAGTCAAAGTTGCATCGATGGCTTATTCTAAGCGGTGGTGGGATGTTTGTCTTCTTGTCGAGAGTGGTAACTGGTATTATCCATAACATTGAGGGATGGTTCCTTCAGAACTACCACTAGATATTTGAACCATTCCTCAGTGATACGTTGGTTGTGGGTCTCTTTTTTGATTTAAATATACGCTTCACATTTGGAATTCATCCCTTTTTGTTACCAGTGTTAATAGTTACATAACGTTCAGTAAATTAGACATATGAATATGTATAAACCTTTAAGTATACAGTATACTTCAAGACTATAGGAACATAGGAGAAACTTTGGCCACGCCTATTTAAACTACTTACATATTAGTTAGAAAGAGACAGAGATCTATGGGTGTTTTAGATGAAAAAATATGGTGGTATAATTTCCGCCCTCCCTTAGTGCTTTGACCAAACAAAACAATTTCTTTCGTACGAAAGAGCCTTGAAAACTTTCAATTCTAACAGATAAGAATAAACAGATGGTCAAAGGAGTTTGACATCTCATTCTATTATTCATGGAACATCTGTTTAAACAAAGAAGGGACTATCCTCAGGACATTATTCTTTCACACAACAGATTCCACATTTATAAATTGTCAATTTCCAATTATATTACCCTTTAAATGCCTCATATTACTCTTACCTATTGAATATTTTGTTGAAAGTGTTGTAAAACTACCCTATTGTTCAAAATGTAGTTTGTTGTCATCCTGTCTCCAGGTAAATAACAAGTGCTGTTTCTGTTGTACCCTTGTTATCTACCGTTATTATTTAATTAAAATGGAAGTATTTGTTAAAGACAATATTGGCTATGATTAAAAACAATTCTTTCATAATTTATTTATTTATTTAACTTATAATTTTATTATTGTTTGTAAATATTAGATGAACATTTGTATATCATTATTACTTTTTGTCATTTTTTTCCTTTTTTCAATTAATTAATTCACCTATTGTATTTGTAAAATTAATAAATAATTCTTCTATCGATAAATTTAGCTGATTTATTGTACCTTTATGAGAACGCATTGTAAACAGAGAAAAGAGATTTGAAAATAAAAATGCTTGAAAAATTATCTAATCCATTCTAATGAAAATCATGTTACTCATTACTCTTATTAATTAGTAACAATTTGTCAACATTAAATATTTCTTTATTTGTCTAACTTAATAATTCAATTAGAATCTTTTTTTTTTAATACATCAATTTAGTTCAACTTATTTCATGTTTGTTTTAGTTGATTGACTTACTCGAATTAATGCTATAATTACCAATTAATCGAATAAAGATTGTTGTTTGAAAGAATAATGTCCTGAGGATAGTCCCTTATTTGTTTAAACAGATGTTCCATGAATAATAGAATGAGATGTCAAATTCCTTTGACCATCTGTTTATTCTTATCTGTTAGAATTGAAAGTTTTCAAGGCTCTTTCGTACGAACGAAATTGTTTTGTTTGGTCAAAGCACTAAGGGAGGGCGGAAATTATACCACCATATTTTTTCATCTAAAACACCCATAGATCTCTATCTCTTTCTAACTAATATGTAAGTAGTTTAAATAGGCGTGGCCAAAGTTTCTCCTATGTTCCTATAGTCATGAAGTATACTGTATAAACATACCTCCGTCACCACTGCTTCGCTTTACCGATCTAATGCTGGAGTCCTACCATGATTTCCGAGCGGTACCATTCGCAAAAATCCGGGTTTCATCCAGAACGACAACGTCTCTATTTCCACTCCCTAAATTGTCAACAGAACGTTCTACAAATCGCCGAAGTTTTCCCCTTCTTTTCATCAAGAGACGTCTATTATCGACCTGAAAATACTATATTTTAAATGTAGATCTTTCAATAATCTGGCTAAACTAGTCCGCTCATAATCGTAAAGATGTATTTTTTTTAGGGTAGCTAGTCGCTTTTCTAAAACAGCAATAACATTTGCTCAAACAAAAAATATGAGTTAAATAAAAAACCCTTTTCTGTAAAACGAAATAAGACGAAAAACTAAACATAATTCTTAAAAAACTAAAATAATAAATCCTTAAATGTCTTACTGCATTCCACCACAGTATACAGGGTGTTTGGTCTAAGTATGGAGAGTTCTATGAAACTCCTATTAGTAGACGACCGATTCGAAAAATATTTTGAGGATTTGTAGAAAAGTCCCTAGGCAACATTTTAGCAAAATTAGAACCTCGTAGCTCGTTTCAAAGTTGGTTAAAAAACGATCGTTTTGGACAATGTCGCAATTTTAGAAAACGAACAAAACACGCAGAACGACTAAAAATGACTCAGAGACCTTCTCAACATTGATTTTTTTCGTTTTTCTCCATTGTATTCCAGAGAAAATACGAAATATTTCCAATTTTCCACCTGTCTCAGAATAAAATGGAGGAAAACGAAAAAAATCAATTTTGGGAGGATCCTAAAGTTATTCTTAGTTGTTTTGCGTGTTTAGTTCGTTTTTGAAAATCACAAGATCGTCAGAAATGAGCGTTTTTTGACCAACTTTCAAATGAGCTACCTGCGAGGCTCTAATTAGGCTGACATGTTCTTTAAGGACACTTCTACAAATCCTTAAAATATTTTTCGAATCGCACGTCGACTAATATCAGTTTCTTAGAACTCACCATACTAAGACTAAACACCCTGTATATTACTTCTCGAATTTCGGTTTTAGCGTTTGGATCGAGATATCCTGGTGAGCAATTTTCGATCCGTCACGTTTTAATGGTTTAATGTATTTGACAGGCCCATTTTTATATTTGATTACTGCCGAAATTCTCACCCCCAGAAGGTGCCAAGTGTATATCATGCGTTTTAAAAAAACTATACGCATTGGAAATCATTTTTTGAGCCACAAGATTGTCGGCACAACTAAGCGGGTTCGTCCATCAGTTGAACTGCCCTGTTTCTATTGGAAGTAATTCATTATTCTTTTCTCAATTAAAAATGATGTATATGTATTTCTTACCGCATAATTATGAATTTCGGTCTCAATATTATTATTAAAACTCTCCATTTTACAAACAAGGAATACCAAATCAACAAATCAAATAATGAATGAAAATTTAAAATGATTGATAAAAAATCAAAATACTCGATAAAAATCGATACAATCAACAACGACAATACGAAATGATCGATGAAAGATCAAAATAATCAATAAAAATCGAAAAAATCAATCAAGCTTTACACACTGATTAATTAATTAAGTTAAACGGTATCGACAATAGCTTTTGAAAGAGCCTTTCCAGGCTTTGGGTTAGGGCATTCTAAAATTCCTTTTTCTTTTAATATATTCTTTGCCGGTCTCACCATATAATTTGAATTTGAATTAAATTCCTGCATTATTTTTCTAATGCTCCATTACTCTGGGAGACACGTCAGTATCATTAACATCTTTGAGAGAGATGGAAGTGCATTTTACTCAGTTTTAAATGACACCACTCCCATCTCTCTAGACTAGCTCAATTAGGAGAACCGCTACGATGATTTCAAAATATGCCGGTTGTTTTGTTGGTGGTTTGAGATATTTTACAAAAAACAATGGCATATTTCTTGAACTATGACAACCGTCATACCGAATTTCATCAAATTCTGAGGTGGTCAGGCTTATACCATGTGTTGATTTGATATGGAATGACCCTGTGGTCAATGTTGACTTTTTTGATTAACTATTATTAAAATTAAATTCGATTTATTTTCCCTTTCGACTTCGCCGAAAACCCAAACACTGTCTATTGTGCGACCGCAATTATATTTTCTTTTCCCGATTTTCGCCTTATCAATTTCGACCACCGTATCCGGACAACCGATTTTACCGCTCCGTTCTAAAGCCCATTAAATAAATACTTTCCGAATGAAATTGCACCAATCGACGACGGTTGGCCGACCTAATTTCAATTCTTTTTCTAAATATTCAATACGTGACTTGACTCCGTCTTAAATATAACGACACGAGAATTTTATTAACCGACAAATGGGATCCCGAAAAAAAACGTGTTCGTGAAACATGACAATTTAAACACGCATTTTCTACGACGGCGGCTGGTTCGATCGTAATATGTTTTTTGACACCGAAAAAAAACCGATTCTGAAATGTTAATTCAAATTCTCTTCTTTAATTAAGCATGGCAAGAAATTAGGGAATAAACTGGCAGAGCCAAGTATGCCAATTTCAGTCTCAGAAACTGGCAAAGATGGTAAATCTTTTAATAAGCCACAAAATACATTTTGTAAGGCACGAGCAAAAACCATAGATAACCTTGGTAAGGTTATATCTGTAGATTTAGGCCCATTTGCTTTTAAGTTATATTCATTAATTAAAGCATTTATCTTAGTTACAGAATGTTGTGAACCTTTTGTATTGTCTGCAGTAATTTTAGCTACATTGGGCCCTCTAACATGAAATAAACCAAGCATATGAGTCAAATCTTCAGAAGCTTGAGCATATGTTTTATTTTTTGCTACAACCCTCTTAATAAATTCATCAAATATTACTTTAGGACTGAACATCTTTTGGAACAGGTTGATTTGGAGCTGCCATTCTGCTTTAATGGAAATTAATAAAAGATTATATAACTTTGATAGATAATATTATTAATTCTTCCAATTATTGTCCATCGTTGGGGATTAGGTTAATTAAATAACGTTGTGTTTGTTTCGTTCTTTTCCAACGTTTTTATTTATACTTGAGGGACTAGTTTCGGTCAAATTTTGACCATCTTCAGCCTTGTGTCAATATTATATTGTGCCTATTTTCTGTATTCACTGTGTCTGATCTTTTTATATTTTCTAATTTGACTAAATTTGTTGCAATTTTGATACCACCAACTCTCATACGATTTGATTTTGATATTTAAAACATTTTATTTTATTAATTTTTTAAAATTATTATAATATAACACAACTTCATCAGGCGGAAGCCAGTTAATAATTGATAGTATTATCAATTACAGTTAAATATTAAGTTCGGTGTTCAAAATAAAATGCTGACCCGTTGTATTGGCCAGTTGGTAATGAATCATCCTAAGTGATTAACCAATACTTGCAACAACGTAGTTTTGAAATAAGGTGTTTCTTTATCATATCATCAACCCTTGAACCCTTTAAAACGTTTTGATATAATGGATTCTTTTCTACTCCGATCCCCTATGTTCTGAGCAAACTTCCCAATACTCGGCGTACCGATAACATCTCCAAGTGCGTTAACAAAGGGGTGGGACCTAAACTTTTTACAAGCTGGCAGATGATAGACCAAATCCTCTGCCTGCCATACTCGTCATCTATACCATAAGAGGTTATGACACCAACTACATGTAAATATGCACAGCGCAAATACATCAAAGTTTTAGCTATTTGGCTTTCTATTCTAAACTGACTTGTGAGTCATTATACTCGTTTTACGCTTAAAAGTCGTATCATGACCCACACTCTTAGCAAAAGCAAGAATGCTCTTAGCTTTAACAGATACTTGTAAGCAGTTTTCATTTCTATTTTGTCCCACTAAACCCCGAACTATATTAGCTGGTAGCCTTATGCCCAGTTGCTAGAACGTTTGTTATCGGGCCGAAAAATATATCGGTTCGATATCGTGACGATTAGTGTAATCTGAGTTGCATGAATTTCCGAAACTTCAAACGGATCGTTACCGAATCGACAAATGTAGCGGATCGAGGGGCTGTAGTTATCGATTCGTTATAGACTTTTAACCGATGAAAAATATATAAAAAAGAAGAATAAAATATAAAAAATATTTCTCTTTGAATTCTTTATACAATAGTTATTATATTCTTAATTGATATTTGGAAAAATATTATTGTTTATTGCTAATACCTGTTTATCAAAATTGTTGAAGAGAGCAATGTTATTAATAATTGAATTATCTACAATTTGTTTCTAATAAGTTTTTTTGTAAAATTAATTTTACAAAATTTTACTAATATCTTTATATTATTTTTATTCCGAAAAATGTTAAAATATTAGTACAATTTATTATTGTTCATAAAAATGCATAATTTACTATAATAATAAGAAATAAGTAATATAAACCAATAGAAAATTAGTTGTAATTACATGTTCCGTTTCAAGCTTTAATAATAATCACTAACAACACATACACAAAATTTAAATTTCCCGTTTTCGAATTTTCATTTCAAAAATCACAAGAGGAATAGTGACGTCTATCGCCGTTACCGAGCCGACAGAAAACGGATTCAATACAGGCGTCTCTGCAACCCGAAATATTTAACGGTTCCAGAGCCGTTATCGGTTAGTTGGATTCCGACCCGATAACGGTCCGGCAAGGGTATGTTTTAGCAACTGGGCATTAGTCCAGTGTAAAAATTCCTTGAATTATATTCATTTATTCTCACTATGAATTGTAAGATGTTCGTTAGATACTTCGGCTAAAACGCTATTCTTCCTCCCCCATACCAATGCCAATCTTTCAATTGCGTTGTAGATGGTCCACTCCCCCTTCCACCTATTTTCGTTTTCTGAAAACTGCACGTAGTCTGAGCAATTTATCGCGAATATGGGTCTTCTCTCCATTTCACCCACGTAGACGCCGTCAAATCCATCGTCAGCCCTAATTTGTCGATTCCCATTCATCCGTCCGGATCGTGTTCCGTTGGTTCATTTAATATCCGTACATCCATCTTTACAGAATATACGTTAACATTGTCCAATGGAAACTGTCCAGGAGCTCTATCGGCTCTAACGAAAATCTGGTTTCTGATTCCAGTTGTCACGATTCTTTCTTCTACGCGATACACTGAATGGCGTGTAATACTATTCAGCGGGGTATCGTTACACATAAAAATAGCTTTGCACAACATAGCTATGGAACCTTGCAGTTCCACAGCCTCAGCAGGGATGTCATTCCAATCTATATCAATTTGAATGTATCCCGGAGTTAATAACGTAGAAACAATAGCTACAAAATCCGCAGCCATGCTGGGGTTATATTGAGTAGCTATGACATCAGACAAAAAACCGGACCGAGTCGAACTACCTTGACTTTGCTTGATGATCACAGAGTCATTAATCGGTACTTCAGGTGCTATAGTTCTCAACGTCAGATCATAAACTAGGCGTACATAAAAATCAAACCCGTGTACATTAAAGGCGCTAACCTGAAATCGCACAACGGAGTAAAGTGGTTAACCATCCCTTAACTAGTACATTACACACTCTTTAAAGCATCACTCAAATTCACAAAATAAATTTAATTTCAATGAGTCTAAGCACTGAATGTTAAAGTCTTGTAAGACTTTCTGGTTCTGACGTCTCCAACTCTGGGAACGACTATGGTGGTTGTTTTGCTTGGAAGCCCTCGGTTGTTGCTGCTGGCGACCTCCTCGGCCACCACACTACGTCCTCCACGTCCTGCCCGTATAACTGAATTATACGTTGATAGCATTAAGGATACTATCATAAAAAATGGTCATTCTCCTAGTCTTATTTGTGGACTTCGAAAATTTAACAGTCGCATGTCAATGATGATGACTTCCAGTTTTATTTGTTTTGTGCAAATCATGGAGGCACCCATGTTTCAGTTTTTACCATTCGCCGATTGGAAATTGTGTTTGCTTGGTGTTTCAACTTTTTTAGTTGATCTGGACGACCTTTTGTTTTTACATTGAAATCATTGCTTTTAAGCCGCTCAAACTGCTGTTCGTAAATATCTTATGATGCGGAGATATTTCTCCGTAAATCAAACAGTTGAGATGGCTTTTTTTGAGTACTTATTAAATCCCAGCACTACTGTGGACTTTAAATTCAGCGCTTTTTTTCCCTATAATTTTCATCGAATCATCTGCATTTGACATCATGGAGACCAATTAAACTAAAATTGGAATGGAATGATTATTTTGGTAAATACAAACCGTTCATCGTTGGCTACAACTTTTGATAAAAAGTGGAACCCTTGTCTGCAAAAGAATTGAAGTGCTGGATCTGTATATATTGAAGCAAATGAAAATCTGAAGGGCAGTATCTGGTAAATATGGCAGATGGTGTTAAAAGTCACGTCTAAGCAATTGAATTGATCCTTGTTTTTCGTACTTGTGGAGGAAACTGATCAACAGTTCATTTTGTTCCCATTAAGATAATAACATGACAGTTAACCAAAACATCTCAATGAGTTACATACCTATATATTGGTATTTCATAATGGTTTTTACTAATGTCATGTTTACCCCTCTTTGATTGAATTAATATTGGTACGAGATAATATAGAACCCAAGTCTGATTCCTCGTTTCGAATTAACTATGTGTCAAAATCTTTCAGAGGATGATTTTCTTCTCTTGTAAGAACAGACGGTGTCACCAATATTTACGCAGCCTGGAATTGATCAACTAGTTTTGGGGGTGTGAACAACTCTGCCCCATGCCTCATTTGTTATTTAGTGGACAAAGAGGAAATCTGCAATGGATACTTTTAGATTACAATTTGGTCATGCGAGGATAAGGCTGTACTTGCATCATTGATTAATAAATGGTCCCGTGCAAGTTGTACTTACCATGTTTAGTGGTTAAATATATAGATTCCCTTGTCGTACTTTTCCCAACTGCTCTCTGAATATACTAAAATATACAAAATTGTAGTGTTCTCTAAGAGAAGTCAAGAGAATACTGTTTTACAACGCTCACTGTATAATTGAACATTGAAAAGGAGTGTAGAAACTCTTTTAAAAAGGAACACTGAGAAATCGGTGAAAAAGTCACTTGAAAAGGATCTCACCTGTAGAATCTTGCATTTATAATGCTATTTGGTGTACTTTTAACATGTAATATTTTTAGATATTCATTTTTAGGCTGAGTGAGCCTGAGGCCGTTTAAGGCTGTCATGCCTCGAAGTTGAGAGAGATAAAAAACGCAAAATTAATAATAATGCACGTACTGGACGAAAATGTGCGTCCATTACTACAATAAATAGATTATTGTGGTTTTAGCTTACGTTAATGAGTAATAAGTTATTAAGAAGTATATCCGTATTATCTGATATACATATGTTGATAGTTTTCTTGCTAACACAATTTAAATCATGCATTTTTAAAACAATTAAAGCTCCACCAAAATCATCTCCATTATAATTTGGTGTTGATCATTCTACACGCCGATGGAAATTATTGTTGTTTTGTTGAAGGGGCCTTACATGAAATGATAATATTCATGATTAATTCTAACAACTTGCTTTCCATCATATGTTGCTGACTGTAACTTATTTAGTGCAATTGCTGTCTCTACATCAGTTGTACCACATTTAACAATTGTACTACATATCTCCATTAAATTGTCTTTTGGATGGCGTGCCCCTGTATCGGAAGTTATTTTATATCCAACATAACCGATACCACCAACTCTTCGTGATCGTAAAACATGAATGTAAACACAGACAAATACAAGATCTGGATAATCAACCATAGTTATTGGTGAGGTTCATAAATTACAGAACCTGTTGTACAATACATGGCATACAAGATATCATTTGGTCTATGCCTACGTAAATATTTTAAGAATATTTCATATGGTGTAGAAGTATATTTTATAATAATTTTAGCAGCGTGTATTTACAACAGTTGTTATATTTGATGCAGCAGATCGCTTTAGGATCTAAGTTAATGACTGAATATTAATTGATTTGAACAAAGTATATTGTGCTACTTACATAGATTTTTTTTCGAAATTGGTCGAAAATGCGAAGATCACAAAATAAAGTATCGGAGCATAAGCTGTGTGAATTTGGGCAAAAAAATAAGTTTTTCCACAGGATGCTCGCAAAGTGGTCACTCGAAAATGGGTCGAAAATTTTGCCCAACTTTGCTATTTTCTTGTGGCCGACCCAACAATATCCAAATTTGATCAAAATTTATAGGAAATGTACCTACATTTTTTATGAATTCAATGATAAAAATCTCTTCCTTCTCATTTGCCTGTGAGCCGAGATATTTCGAGCCGGAAAATGACGGATACGATTTTTTCTCATGAAAACTAATTTGCTATACAACTCAAAATCATTCGTTCGTTCGTTCCATGCAATTGTAATCTCAACTTCGGTTTCGCTCATCGACAATAGAAAACTCGCTGGATGTAAATTTAAACCCCCCATCGATTGCGCTGAGAACCATGGTCAATTCGGTACCACGCTATTAAATTCAACGTTGGATACTATTCTAAAATTATCACTCGTGAACCATATTCGCTTAAATGAAAACCTCCCTAAAATAATAGCCACATAATAATAAATTCTTTTAGCCAGCTTGATTGAAAACCCACGTGAATATTCGTCATAAGAGTACTTTTAAAAACTTATTAAAACACTTTAAACGTCTACAACATTTTTCACCTTCTCGCTTGAAATAATAGCCACCTGATCTTGAGGAATTATACATCCACGTAAACAATGTGACTGTCCATATTCGACAAATCCAAAAACATTCTTTAAGATTGATAACCCATCACCTTTTAAAAGGTGTATATCCTTAACATATCCAATTTTAAGCATATCGTCGCCCACCATCCGCCTAATTCGAACATCAATAGCTCTTGATAATAACAGTAACTCATCACATAAACAAATATCACTAACTGATAGGTACTCAACTGAATTCCATAATCATGTAGTAAGTTCACCTGAACCATGTGATGACAGTACAACTGGCTTTTTTACCATCATAAAGAGCCTTTGTGTTTTTTTCAGAATGCTGCAATTTTAAAAAATTCTGAAAAAAACTTACCAATGTTTTTAAGCGCCTTAGCCAAATCGCTCTATTGATGATCATCACTTTTTGATTATAATTTCTCAGAGAAAATGTATAAGATACTTTATCAAACATATCCTGATCACTCATCTCATTGACTATCGTCATTACGCTAAGTTAATTTATTAACGGTTTTGTTAGAACTGTCAGTTTAATATTCTCGTCCCTCAATGAGATCGCTGGCGGGAAATAGAATGAATTTAAATACCTTCGTAAAGCCTTGTAGAGGGAAGCTTTTCTGGAGGATGAAATGTAACTTATTCTTGAAAATCTTCACTCCGCAACCATGCATCCAGCATGCCGAGCATTCGGTTATTCATCTGGTTTCGATGAAGCATAACACAAACTTCAAGAATTGCTGCCATTGGATCTAATATAAAGTTTTCGTCAACTTAAAATCGCGTCAGAAGAAATATCGCCCATTTTGATGCCAATTTGTATAAATATTTATTGATTTGAGATAAAATGTACATACAAATTAATATAAATTGAGTAATCAATTCAAATTGAGTTCCTAAGGAATTGAATTTTATATTTTCTTATTCATGCGGCAGTGGAACATGCTGGATATTTTTAAGTATCTATAAAATAAAGAAGAGAAATAGATATTATATTATATTCATAATATAAACTACCAACATTAAATTTAGATATTAGGTAAAACTTAAGTTAAGAATAAGATATAATAAATAAATTTAAAATCCCATGGTTATTGTTGGTAAGGATAAGTTAGTGTGCTAGAAGTAGCAATATTATGGACCATATAATTATTATTATTGCAAACAATCTTATTTGTATCAGCTTCAGAAGTTGTATTATCATCCTCTACATATTTTTGCCAAACTCAACCCAGTATTAATTAATGATACATGCAAATCATTGTTGATTAAAGGGGTTCCATAACTTGTGCTGAAAATTATGTTCATTTTTTTTATTTTCTCTTTAACTTTTGCCACTTTTTCAAACAACTGCCAGGTTGTTTTAGCCATTGTATGCATGTTAGCTCCTGAGGTAATGGTGGGAAAGTCGGATATAGGTGTTTTGTGGCGGTAATGATGTTACCTAATGCCCAAAGTTGTAGCATTATTGGTTCGGGGACAACAAATGAAGTTGTCTGGATTGCCATCAGCAGGTTTTGCTCGGTAATTGAGAGTTGCTGAGAATTGCGGTCTTTGAGCGTAACGATTCGACACTATAACATAGCAGTGGCGTAATATTGCAAATATTCTGGAAGCAACTCTTTGGCTAGGTTTTAGTCGTCAGTCAACAGCTCTTGGTAGACATTGGTTGTTATATCAAGGAGTGCTGGTGCACTGGGGGAGAACGTCTGTCTTGGTATTCTTTCTCTAACAGAGATATCATCGTTTTTGTCCTTAACTGCTTGAAAAATTTCTTTCTCTGTCTCATATTTAGTTTTAAATATGAGACAGAGAAACTAATGGGCTGAGTTGGGATATTTATTAGTTCAATTGATTTGATGAGTCCCGAATTAATAGTTGTAATTGTTGGTGCGTCTAATACAAAATAATTGAAAATAATTAATAATTATTAGATAATTTTTGTATATCTTGAATTACCCATTATTGATTACTGTTGTTGAACCTCCTAAGCATTTAAATTAAACTGAACTAAAGTTATTTTTAAGAGGTCATGTTATACGTTCTCTTAAAATTTCTAAACAATTTGTTTATTTCTTTTTACCAGTTACAATGTTGCTGTATAATTTCATTTTCAATAACAAGTAAACTTTATACTTAATTTGTTATGTCTGAAAATTATACATGAATGCAGGTGCAGCTGTATTTTTTCCATTTTATTCATTTAAATTAAACAGATACAATGTTGCAATGATAAATGTTTTTAATACAGTGAACTTTCGATTATCCGACCCGGACGGGACTGAGTCTACGTCGGATAATCGAAAAAGTCGGTTAAAGCGGAGACATTTGCCTCCGCATAAACCGACTTGTACTTAATTGCTTCCCTTATTAACCGACCGGTGTCATAACTGTATGAAGGAAATCAAATGAAAAAAATGCTTGTACATATGTATGTACATGCAAACATGTGTACAGGATTAGGCAAATTCGATGTCACTATGGGCTATCTCGGTAACTAGAAGACATAGAAAAAAACTAATGACACAACACCGATCTACTTTTTTCCGACTTGTTCAATGGTGAACACAAAAATGGGCTATCTTCTTTTGTTTTCGAGTAATAAGCAAAAAGTCAATATTTTGTCATTTCATCAATCGCTTATATCTTGAATAATATTACAGATACAAGAAAACCAATAGTACCTTCTATAGGCAGTTTTTAAAGTGTAATTCAGTGGTGTGTTTTGTTTTTTGATTTTTTTGATAATTTAAGAGCTATAACATAAAGTTGTATTTTTTGAAATACAAACTATATTTGAAAATTAGATCATCAGAAAGATTATTTTTTGCTGATTTCAAAAATATAAATATTTTTAGTTTTATCTTAAAAAATAATGGATATTAATTTTTTTAATTATTTATAATGAGGTTTTTTAAATTTGAAGTCAAAGATGGCTATGAAAATTTAATTGTGAACGTACCACTGAACTGTCAACCAATAGTTTGACATTTGAGCTTATGTATATAGATATACAGCAAATGTATCACAAACTGTGGTACGTTCACGATTGATTTTCCATAGCTATCTTTGACTGCAATGTAAAAAAAGTATCCGTTATTAATTTTAAATTTATTGAAACACTGTCGCTTAAAAATAGGAAATTTGCCATATTTTGAGAATTTTGACAACTTTTCCTGTTTAACAACAATGCTTAGACGACTATAGCCAACTTGATGTACCTAAATACACATGCAATTGTATCATTAATTGAAAAAAGTTAAATATCTTCATTATTTATGAAAATAAAGCCATAGTTATATATATATATATATTTGAAATCAGCAAAAAAAGCTTTCTAATTATCGAACTTTTAAATATGGTTTGTATTTAAAAAAATACAACTCTAAAGTTATCCAAATAACTAGAAAACAAAGTACACCACTGAATTCTACGTTAAAAAGTGCCTGTAGAACGTATAATTGTTTTTCTTGTATCTATAATAATATCCAAGATATGAGCGATTGTCAAAATTACGAAATATTCACTTTTTGCTTATTACTCGAAAACAAAAGAAAATAGACCAGTTTTGTTTTTACCATTAAACTAGTCGGGAAAAAGTAGATCGGTATTGTGCCATTAGTTTTTTTCTATGTTTTCTGGTTACCGAGATAACCTATAGTGACATCGAATTTGCCTCACCTTGTACATGTACATGTATTCAAAAAAAATGCAAATTATATATTGTATAGTCAGTACAGTTTATTCTAAAAGAAGTCTGTAATCTTGCTCTGCTTCTTTGAAGAAAGGTGTTGCAAGGCGGCGTCATCTTTCCACTTTTTTATTGAGAGGATATAGAGACATGTCGAAGATTCTTGCTCCTCAACATACCGTAGAGCCAGATCTAATGCATGTTTGGCTTCATTGTGGGATACCTTGATGTACTCAGTGGTTTCAACTTCGTCTTCTTCCTCACCAACGACATCTTCACCATTTTGCTTATTCACAAAGTTGACAATATCTTTGTCTGTCATTTCGTTTTCTAATTCATTATCATTATCGCAATTTACCCAGTTGTCAACATCATCAATTTATTCGTATCCTATTTCACAGAGATTTTCCAAAATTTCATCATTGGAAGGACCTTGTACTGTAGGTGCAGTGTTGCCAGTATTGTCTATATCTGGCCACAATTTTCTCCAAGATCTTCGAATTGTAGTCGTGGACACTTCTTCCCATGATCTTGCCAGCATATAAGTTATATCTTTTATATTAAAAGACTTGAGAGATTCTAATAACGATATTCCTTTAGAATCCATTTCATCTATAAGTGAACTCAACAACATTCTTCTGTATCTTCTTTTCATATTTTCGATTACTCTTTGATCCATTGGCTGGATCACGGACCTTACATTTGGAGGAAGAAATTACGATTTTATATTCCCCACTCTTAATTCGTTGATGTCAGGATGTGTTGGAGCATTGTCCATCAACAATACGGCTTTACAAAGCAAATTTTTCTGTTCTAAGTATTTTTTTAAAGAAGGAACAAAATTTGTGGAAAACCATTCTTTAAATATTTGTGAGTTCATCCAAGCTGAACTCTGGGATCTGTATATAACAGGTAGAGAAGCCACGTTTATGTTCTTGAATGCCCGTGGTTTAGCAGACTTTCCGATTACTAAAAGTGGTATTTTATGATTTCCTGTCGCATTACTACAAACAGCCACAGTTAGTCTTTCTTTAGATTTTTTAAAACCAGATACATGCTCTTTTATTCCTGTCAATGTCTTTTGGGGCAACATTTTAAAATTTAGTCCAGTTTCATCAATATTGTAGACTTGAACAGGACTCAAACAATTTTCCTCAATGTAAGACTGGAAAGTTTGACAGAAATTTCTAGCTGCATTTTCATCAGCGGACAATTTTTCTCCGCTTGTATCTACACAACGAACCCCGTGGCGTTTTTTCCATCGAGCAGTGAAACATTCATCAGTATCTTCTAATTCTTTGTTGAGTTTCAGGGCTTTTTCTTTTATTATTGGAT
Organism: Mylabris sibirica; assembly: GCA_039776855.1. NCBI lineage: Eukaryota > Metazoa > Arthropoda > Insecta > Coleoptera > Meloidae > Mylabris > Mylabris sibirica. Next base: position 391,406 of record CM077840.1, read on the forward strand.
CACTTACAGCCGCTCCTTTCAGCCGTTGTTGTGAAAACCAGATCCACACAGCTTGGTCTAAGGTATCATGATGAGCTCTCTTCAATATATGTCGAGACGATAGAGATTTTTCAGATTCGATTTGTGTACAGAACGCTCCTAATTTTGCACGATTTTTCTTCAAATCTTTAATTGTTGTTACGCCCACGTTAAATTTTGCAGCAACTCTTGCCACACTTTCACCTTTATCTAAATTCTGCTACACTTCTAATTTCTGTTTAATAGTTAACACAATACGTTTTCGTTTTGTGGCCATTTTTAACATAAAACTTTAAATCAACAATTCGTTCTCAATACGAATCGTTCGCAATTGTATTAGTTCTCAGAAAAGCCATAAAACAAAAAAAAGAGGATACTGGGAATTAAACAGTCGAATAATGCGGAGAAAAGGGTCGGTTAAATCGGAGACCTGTCTTGAAAAATTTTGACGGATAATCCGGAGAGTCCGATAAACGGGAGTCGGTTAATCGAGAGTTTACTGTATACCTACAGTAATAATTTGCAAGATTTTTAAATCTTTTTTGATAACAGAAGGATCAGGAGTTATAAAAGTCCAATATGTACTATTGGGCACTATAGGAACCTCTGACCCTAAATTCAACCACATCATCATTAATGCCCAGAGAGAAGTAATGTATTCATTAAGACTGCTAAACGGTTTCACCTGAGTAAAGTCAGTTCTAACCCATGGAAGATGGTCATCACCGACCGAGTCAAACAAAAAACGCACAGGTAGTTTGTCACTCATTCGCAATGAGAACTCTCCAGAAGGGACTTCATTATAAGGATAAGTAATACTGCTTACGTTCAATGCTGTGTCGGACTTGAGAATGATTTCAATTTGTCCGATTATATCAAAGAATTTAGCTACATTAATCTTCAGAACATCTTGTGAATTGTCGGTCGCATTAGCAACTTTTTAATTTTGTCCATCATCTTTTTTATCTGCTTCTACTTCCAACGCATCATCTTGTCTATTTGCTTTTTTGCGCGCTTGTTCGTTTGCCATTATATATACTGAACAGTTGAAACTTAAACGTCTTACAATTAGTTTCACTCATGTTAGTTGAGTGACGTAGGCATGTATACAATTAATAAAAAAGGTAACGTAATGTTGCACAGATTATTGTGCATATCCATTTTATGGCCACTTGTCCTGTCAAGTTTCATCAAATTTATTGTTGTAATCAGTAGCAACAAAACATTCTGTCACATTAAACAGTAATACGGTAAATAGTGTGTTGTTGTGCACCAACACATTTGCAATAAGCAGTACACTTGAAAACCACATGTTGTCTCTTTAGAGGTTGATATGTAAATAAAGTTTAGAGATAAAGGGAATGCAAAATAGGGCCTTTTTTTAGTGTATGCAATTAAAAGTATTTATTTGATCGACAAGGTAATATTTATGTTTTACAGCTTATATGTATGTAAATAAAAATATGATAGAACAATAATATATGTAGTAATTCAATCATTTGGGGAACGCTTCGTATTTATTTTGAAATATGCATATGCAATAATTGTTTTACAGTTGATATATCAACATATTCAACAATTTGAGGCAGCGCTTTTGGAGCATCAATTTCTCCATTACACAAAATGATCGATTCACCAGATTCACGATATTCAAAGCAAGAGATTTTCAAATGACGTTCGCCATAATTAGGATCATATGTACAACGGACATTTAACATTACCCCATTAGTATCTTTTAATGTAAAATGTCGATAAAAAGTATATCGACGGTGACACTTCAAAATGTCGTAACTTAGAATTTGGCTCTTTACAAGAAACACTAAAAACTGCTTTTCTTTAAATAAAACACAATTTTAGTAACATTAAATATTTTTTAATACAAAAAATTGATTTTTGTGTTTGTTTTTATTCATTTATTAAAAAAAATTTACATTACTCACAAATTAGGCAAATATACGACATATTGTGACTATAATTTTAACTAAAGTGAAATAACGAATTTTTCGAAAAATAAAAATAGCATTCTTCTAATCATAAATGATTAAAATTATGTAAGTATTAAATAACTATAAGTGAACTGAACAAGTCATAAGACTTACTAAATGACAGCGAAATATTTACAGTTTTCTGTATTGCTGTAGTGTGTCAAATCAGAGACTTTGCACTGAAAAAAGCGATTAATTATTACAGGAATCAATCTAAAACAGAAATTATTACATTAGTTAGTAATTATAAATTAGATATGAGCAGGTGCTAGTAGAGTTTACCAAAAGATATATCGTGTTTATGACATTCTTACGGTATTTAACTTTTACAAATTTTTATGAGGGTCTAACCACAAACGATGCATTTCCAGCCTTTGATAAACTCTTCCAAACACGTGCTCTCAATGCCGCTCCAGGTCCGCATTCAGTTTTATATTTAGGGCTGACGTTGAAATTAGTTGCTTTTCTTGGATGCTAGTCAGATAGATAACTAAGCATGTTATTAGGTATTTCTCAGAGCCTCAAATAGATATATCCATAAGAAATTTAAAGAAATGTGCATACGTTTGTTATTTAAACGTGTCAAATATAACTAATTTCTACAATACGGCCCTGTTTAGAGAGAACGGTTTTTGGATATCGGAAAGACCTGTTTGTGTTATTTATTGGGGGAGAGAAATGACGGTCTGCGGTTACACCCTCATAAAAATTTGTGAAAGTTAAATACCGAAAGATGTCATAAACGCGGTATATCTTCTGCCATACTATAACTTCTATGTGTCGATGATTCCACTTCCCCCACCACCCCAACCATGTAGTTCAATACTTCGCTCTTAGGAGGCGATGAAGTCACATTTCAATTGCTGTCATTTGCTGTATTGGATGGTTTGAGGCAAGGCTTAATAAATTTCAAAATATATTCCTATTTAAACCTATACGTATATTGAAAAAGGAAATAAAAAACAGAAAATTGCTTTATATTAATTTATTAATTATTAAAAACGAAACTTATGCATATGTACATATATACAGTAAGAATAATGATACAATTAATTAAATATAATTAATTACAAGATTTCCAACTTTCTAACAATAACGAATGGCGTGAAGAGAAACAAATATCTAATAAAAACCAAGTGTTCCCTGGTGGAAATTTTCACTGAAAATCTCTGAAAGTTTCTGGAAATTTATTAGTTTCTCTAAAAAATATTATTATCTTTGAAAAACTCGGAAAATGTCAGAAAATGGAAATAAATTTTTATTTCTAGTATTTCTTTCCATCAAGGTTTATATGCAATATGAATGCTACTAACGTACAAATTGTAATTGCAACACTTTGTCTAAATTATACTACATTAAATAATTTGTTGAAGATTACTGATGCTTTACATAAAATGAAAAATTCACATGAGTATTCTTCTTTAGAACAGCTTATATTATTCGGAAAGTAATTAAATTAAAAGAAATTATTGAGCTTTATCTGACAAATATGGAATATTTCCGGCGAATATAATCAAGGGCTGTTCTAGAAGACAATATCACAAACGTAATATTAATAATAACAATAATTAAATGTATGTTTGTGGAATATACAGAATAAAAGCATGCCACAATCATACTAATCATAATTGCAACAATTAAGCAAAAATTTTCAACGATGTATTATCAACATACTATGCAACTTTTGCGAACAGCTCACGTTATGCGGAAAGCAACTCAATAAGAAATTTTTAAGATTATGTCTTAGAGAGATATGATACCTATTTCTCCGGCAAATATAATGAATGACTGTTCGAAAAGACGTGTAGTTGCAAATATGTTGCAATGGTAATACAAAAAATATTACTAACTATAGCAGAAATTGCATATATTGCAGCATCAACAGGTGGTAATTATTGATGCTGCAATATACGTAATCTCCGCTTTGCCCCCCTCGAGGAAGTTTGACCTTTCAATTCGCGGGTGAGCCGTTTACAGTCCCATGGAATACCGATACGACAAACAGCCTCAGCAATGCATTTTTTGATGGTACCAAAGTGCGAATGGCAATCAAACCACGCAAAATCTAATCTTTCGCTAAGAGTTACCGCTAACTTCTTCCGAATCTCCGTATCCTGCAACCTTTCTGGGAGCAGCTGCTCTAAAAGAGTCATTCCATGACCAACCGTAATCACTAACCTTTCCGAAGGATAAGTTAGGCTCGCTTCATCATCTGATGACTCCTTGAATACTATATAAATTTAAATTACAAGGAAGAGAAGAATCGGAAGTGAGAATGGCAGACCATTTATCGCAGTTACTCTTAGCGAGAACTTTGGAAGCAATGTTTCCGCTCCTATAAGCAACCGAAAGGGAGTCCAAAGTGCCAGCTGAAACAGCACTCTCGATTTCTCTGACAATAGGATCTCCAACTTCCGGTGTACTCACATGATCGGAACCACCCTCTTCTGACGGTGCCCTTCGATCTCCTTCCACATCAAATAAGCTTTGCAAATTGCTTAACAGCTCCAAATCATCCTCATCGCAATTAGTCCCATGAAACTGCTCGCGGAGGAGTCCATTCATGATTTGGACTCTTAAGAAACTTACAAACTGTTGCACTGTGGGGTTGCTGTTGCAGCCACACCCGGAACGAATAGCCCCAAACAAGTTCTCGAGGGGGTCTTGATTTAAGGCCCTTGTGTGGAGTTCGCTGATCCCCTGTTGCTGCAAAGAATGCCAGACCCCCTTCATGGCACCAATGGTTGTGAGCCATCCGTCCTAAAAGAACACAATAATGTAGTCGAATGTAAGTTATAGTTGAGAAATTTATTTTCACCTGTGAAGGAGGTCGACGATTACTTCCTACAAACGACCAGCTGTCGATAAATTTGTAGGCATCGTCCCAGAACTTCATATGTGTTGAAGTTTGTGATACTGATGACCTCAAATTTCTGCCTACAAACAGACATCACATTAAAAATGAATTAAACATTATCATCGGTACTGTATAGATCAAGTTTGAAATTTAATTGTTTCTGCTCGTGTTTTATTTCTAATAAGTGTAGTATATTCTGCTTGTTGGAAACACGTCGGTAGACGTGTTAATCAATTTAGGGGCAATTCAATTAATGGGCACTTCTTTTCGAAATTGTATATCAATGTTGTCCGCGTATATATTTAACCGTTTCAATTTTCTTCCAATTCCTATGAGCGGAATCAACGATATGTGTATTAGGGGTATTGATGTCGCTCGGTAAATCCGTCGTAAACTGAGTATTCTTCGTATTTCGTAAATGGAATCTACGTAATTTACGAAATAGGAAGAATACTCAGTTTACGACGGATGTACCGAGTGACATTAATACCCCTATTATCTATTAAAACTAATTATGCTTAATTTTTTTGTATATCTTCAAATAAACAGTGGTAGACATTTTATTAGGTGATTGGCCGTAACAAAGGATTTTAAACGATTGAGTGATATGTTGAAGAGCCATAGTGACCCGTTAGTCACGTACCTGAACTACGTCCGTTAAAGGAATCAAATAAATCGTTCATCAGCATCACAAACGTTGAAGTTCCGATGGCATCTTGCGGCAAAACTCCTTAAAGTAGAAAATATTCGTTAATAGAAAGTATTCAATTGATATGTTAAGAAACTACTTACTATAAAGTACGAGGGCATCTAAAAAAGTGGCCACCGACTTACTCAGGACTTGAGCAGCCAACGACACGTTCATTTTTGACCGCATCGTTGGCTGTAGATGCTGGTCTGTCAATTTCTCGAGTACCTGTAACAGTTTTATTTAAAAACCTTGTCTTGTACAAAAGCAGGACTATAAGCAATTAATATTAATAATGATGATGATGATGGTGATTATTATTATTATCGTTATTATACCCCGGATCCACACACTGCCCCGAACAATGGTGTAAACATTGGCTCATGTCGAAGCAATACTTTTTTTAAAACGTTTGAGGCAATGGAGACACATTGGATAAACACTGTTCGTGCAAGCAATCTGGCCAGTGTGTGAAGCCGGGTTATACAAGAATACCTGGTAGTTTGGCCGCTGAGCTTTACTTCCCTCGTAAATTGTTTTTATATGGGACCAACGAGCAACCAAGCGGACTTCGTACCCGCCAATGGAAGAAAGGAATGAGACGGGATACTTAAGGAAAAGGTTACGAGTACATTTAAGGAGATGGGGAGGATCAAAGATAGTAAAAATTTTACTATCATTGTGGATAAAATAAGAATGGGATAGGGAGGATCCCATCATTCGAAGCGTACTGACATTTGCTGTCCCCATGACGCAAATGGTAGCAATAACGGGCACACCAACATGAAGGAGCGAGTCAATGACGTCGCGAACAATGGCTTGCAACTCCACCGAACAGATACTCCCGTGAGGAAAGTAATAAGCAACAGGTTGCTTCCACTTTCTCACGACACCTTGGGCCATGAAAATCAAGGCGTGATTGGCACTGCGACCCCTCCTGCCTTGGCTTCCAAGGTCTTCGATGCCTTCGACAACATCTAACGAGGAATTATAAAGAATATGCTGTCGTATGCTCATTTCGTCGAACACAAGGCAGCATATTCTTTCTTCTTTTTTATATGAATCGAGACAACGCGCAAGGTGTTGGAATAAATGTTGGTTTATCCCAGTTTGGAAGGAAATTCTGCTCAGAAGACGGTTCAGTATAGACGGACACGGAAGGGCAAGGTATTTTCTGAGCAGTAAGTAGGATCGTGGACTTTTTTTGAAAAGGATAATGGAGGATAGTTTCTCTTCCAAAGTCTATCTTCTACCCTTCGGCGACCGCTTAGCAGCCTTAATTTGGCTTAGCATAAGTTGCACAGTGGGGGCCGGCATATTTTTAAATATATGATTAGTTAGTGTTTCAATATCCCCACTGTGCAACTTATCGAGTGTATCTCGATACTGCCGGCACTTTTTTTTAATAATTTAAGGGTCATCTCGAATTTGGTTTTGTTATCTTACAATTACATGGAGATTCCATAAGCGAACTCTTGGGTCGTGTCATTTGTAAACGGAAAGAGGTATCGAGCTCCAAAATAGCTCAATCGATCACAAATTTTATTCTTCATTGGGGGACACCCGACTTAAATGGAAAACTGATTGGATTTTACAAATATCTGAGAATATTATGACCTTTCACCTAAAAAAATAGTGTTACGCGGCGCCGCACGGGTTCTTGTGTAGTGAAAATAATTTGATAAAATTTACACGAATAAATAGAGAAAAGTCAACTGCATTGGGGGACAGTCTTCAAATTTCAATTTTCTTTTTCATTTCTGAAAATATTGCATTTGAAGTGTCACGTCAAAAAAATTTTATGCAACGCATTATCTTTTAATTTTAAAGATAAAAGATCGTACAGTAGCTTATTTAAAAGCTTATTCATGTGCGAAGGGCATGTGAAGTCCCAAAAATATGATTTTTGGAAATCTAAAAAGTTATTGAGAGAAAATGAAAAAGTTGGAAAAATCTTTTTAATGTTCAATAACTTTTTGGATTTTCAAAAATTGGATTTTTGGGGTTCCATATGCCCTTTGCACATGAATAAGCTTTCAAATAAGCTGCTGTACGATTTTTTATCTTTAAAATTGTAGATAATACGTTGTATTGAATTATTTTGACATGCTCCGACATTTTCCTCTTCACTTTAGAATATAGTGAAAATTTTCCAAAATGAAAAAGTCTGTCGGGTGCACGGTGAAATGCCCAATTCAACGCTGGTCACAGTGTTTGAATATCTCAGAAAATAACCGAGAAATCGATGATTAAAAATTGTCACTTTTTCAGACAATAAAACGAGGCCCGTTTACAAATAGCCTTAATATGTCTCCGTTTGTTTCTCAGCGCGCGAACAAGTCGGTTGTCCTTTGAAGGACCACTGTTATTCGTGCGCTGAGAAACAAACGGATCTCTAAAGAGTGAAGATGAACTTTGAAAAGAGCAACATGGATCATTAGATGGATCATGAGAGGAACAAGGCTGTGGTACAGGTTCATTAGTTGGGTTTTAAGAGGAACAGGGGATGGTGGTAGGATCACTAGATGTACTAGGTACAACTAGTTCAAGGACATCACCAAAATAAATATCCGGTAATTATTTATAAATTAAAACAGCGGTCTAGGGAAAAATATAACACTTACTTTTCTATGTTTTTGGGAAAGTAATGTAAAATTTCCCCGGTCGAGCCTCAAAACATGCATTTTTCTAAAAAAAAATTAAAATAACTTATTGATTTGTACTAATTATTGTGTTATTTTTATGAATGAATAAAGGAGATCTACTTACTGTTAGTGCAGGACATAATAAAACCAAATTTTAAAACTTTAACAATTAAAAATATAGTAATTTAAACCGATAAAAGCAAAACTGTGGTACAATAGACACAATGGTCAGTGAAGTTTTAATTTTAAATGACATTTTGATAATCGATTTATCAATATTAATCAAATCGATCAATTTTACCTCCCTTATCAATCCCTTAGTTTCCGTCGCAAATTGTAGATGGCAGCAAACGATTCGAGAGGAGAAGTTGTTTCGACAGAAGCGCCACCTAAGTGGGAAGAATTGAACTAAAAGACTGGAGGGGAATAGGTGGAGTCGGTTTATCATAGAGTTACTTGAACCTGGATATGAGTTTAGAAACTTACTGAATGACAGCGAAATATTTACAGTCTTCTGTATTGCTGTAGTGTGTCCAATCAGAGACTTGGCACTGATTGACAGACGATTTTCCTCGGTTGTATGCCACTATCACTTCGGGTTTTTCTTTTGTTTGGTTACTGACTTGAACTGTTGAATGGGAGTGTTTTGTTGAGAGCATTAACACATATCTCTTGTCTCTCCACGAAACCACGGTAATTCCATTCCGATTTTTTTGTGCGGCAGCCGGAATTTACCCTCGATATTATGTATGTATGTAGTTAATTATTATGAAAATTACTGAGTTGCAAATAAATGTCAAAACATTGATTTTTCTCCAAGTTTTATTGAATATTAAGGTATTTTGGTAAAACAACAGAATACATTCTAAATAAAAATGTAAGTAAAAGTATAAACATTTTAAAATAAATGAATCCCACTTAACTAAATCTACAAAACCACACCTTTTTTGGAATCTTTCTGCATCCCACACATTTCAGGTGATAACGAGTGAGACAACTATCACACCTGATAAAACAGCGTTTAATATCTTTAAGACAAACGTTACAAGCCCAGACAATGTTTCGCTTTGCAATTAACACCTGCAGTAAATCCCAAGCAGTTGGTGACATATATTTTCGGATATACGCAATGTTGACCTCCTGCAGTTGGTGACTTCCTGCAAATCATCAGTTTGCACAAGTTGATCCGATGACATTAATTGAAAAGAATTTGGATGTTTTAAGATCCAAGATAACAATAATTTTTCTTTTTGGCGATGATGCAATTTTATAAACGAGACTTTAATTATGTTTGTCTTCTTTTTCTTCGGTAAGCCAATTACTGTGTTTTCCAATCCTTTGGGTCTACCCCTTTTTTAAATAACTTTAGGCATTATGATATCTGATAGGCTTACATTTGGTTCGTTGTTTTCGTACAAAGTTTCGATACCACTTTCAGGTAAGTATTCACTTGCAGTATTGTCACTAATTTCTGAATTCTCTAACACCGTGTTAACTTCCATCTCCATACATGAGCCAACACCTCCATCATTTTGCATTTCGTTTTCAAACATTGCAGTAGTTAATAAAATTTCGTTTTGTAAAATGTCATGTCCGATGTCATTTTCGTAGTCCCATCCGTTGTCCGAAACACCTACATTTATTTTCGATGTGTTGTTCTCTTCTGGTTGATCGACAGACATTTCGTTCTCAGCCTGGGCTATTATGGTCTGATTTTCCCAACTTTCCGTATCTGTCGTTGTTGTCGGGATCGTATCTGTAGTATTATTATCAATTACTGAAACTTCTCGGCTTTCTTTCCATGATTTCAACAAAAACTTCAGTTGTCTATAACAAAATCGAAAGTTTCATTGTTTTGCTCAGAAAAGATTTCAGCAATTTCTTTACCAATCATAAAGGTTTTTCTGAATTTTTCATGTGAAGAGAGAGCCTTTTTGTCTTTTACAACCCCAATACCTACAGTAGTGATTTCAGTAGGATTATATTGTATATCATTGAAAAAACATACCTCTAAAGTTCTTATCATTATCTGACAATAAATCTACTTGACAACCATAGCTGTGCTGAAGAAGCTGAATACATTCTTCAAGATGATTGTTCCTACCCTTATCATCACTTTTATACCGCATCAAATTTGACATATCTCTTAGCAGAATTACCTGGCCAGTAGAATTTTGCAACTTAGATAATAAAAGTTTTTTCTTTGCCCGTAGTTCCATTAAAGTTTTAGCTTCATTCTTCACAGTGTTGGATAGTCTTCGTCTTTGTGGAAGATGCTTAAAACTTTTCCTAAAATAGTAAATCCAATTAAAAATTGGTTTCAGAAGAAGAAATTGAGAAATTGTTGATTACTCTGTATTTAACGGGTGATTATGTGTTTCGTTTATGCTCTTGATTTGCAAATACTTCCCATCATCGTTAGTTTCAAATAAATGTGAGCTTGGCAATCTTGTTTAAATGAACTGAATAATGCAAAATGTTAAATTATTAATGAATTAAATAAATGACAGGTTCTTACCGAGTCTGTCTTTTGCTCTTTTTTTCTTTAAACTTCAATTTTTGACCCCCATGTATACAACAAAATTTAATGTAGTAATACTTTAAAGTAGGATCTGCTTTAGACACTAATTCTGGTACTCGTTTTTTTGCAGCCATAAGAGTTCGATTATCTCACCCAAAATTCCACGAGATTGTTTTTTTTATAAACATTTAATTTCGCACTAAATGCTTCGAATGACTTAAATTTGTCGTCCACTGTCATTATGAATACGTAACACAGAAGACAGAACACTTCGCTGAATACGTTTGCATGCCTAACCTTAAAAACCAAGCAATATGTGCCGGGACTTTTGGAGTCGGATGCCGGATACAGGCTACCGGGAGTTTTAGAACTAGTAAAAAGTCCCGGCTGCCGGGACCTGATACATCGCTTAAACGGATACCGGCTGCCGGGATTTTTAGGACTAGTAAGAAATCCGGGCTGCCGGGACCTGATCCACTGCCTTACAGCATAGCTTAAACATCTTGTGTTTATTATTATAAAAAAATAAAAATAAAATCATTATACATTTATAAATTTCAAAAAATGTATTTCTACTCTCCCATCCTTTTTGTTTGTTGAATAAACCAGATCTCTGTTAATTTTTTTTCAATCAACATATAAGCATATAAATTGATTTAATGTTTTTACTTGCACGAATAAATGTTTTTCCAGCACCAATAGGCACATCATCACACATTGTTTTCCCAGTTTTGGGATTAGGAAAAAGAATTAAGGGTGACGTTCCGAATTCTACAGACTTTCCGAATTCCATTTTTTTAAACTAAATAACATATCAGCCAAATATCCCTTATATTGTCACACTGGTAGAGCAATGATTAAGGGATTTAGAGCGTGACAGAAAGTGAAGGGATCGGTTAATTAAATAAGTAAGATCATAGCCTTTAAAATGATGGTTAATTAATCAGTAAAGCGCTGTGGTACTTACAGAAACTCGGGCAAATCTACGCTGCTAAATGCCATAACTGATAACGACAGGACTGATGGACGCAAATGAAGCACAAATAAACTGACAACTGACTAACTGACTAAACTGTTAGACAACGGATCTTCAACTTACAAACTTCTTGAAATCGTTGAGCAACTTTTTTTTGTATTTCTATATTTTCGTCACGTTCGCTGCCGAAGGTGGGTTCTACGGGAAGATAATTGATCTATAGGTAAAGTCAGTAGAAAGAATAGATCAGGTTCTACTAAACAATCTAGTTGAGTGCAAAAACGCAAATCCAAATCTTAAAAAAATGTTTATTACAAAGCAAACGACAAAAAATAAATGGACAAGTATGTCTTACCTACTTTCATGGATGAAAAAACAATCCCGGAAAATGAGTATCGATCAACAATTAGGGTTATGCAATTGTTTAACAAATCACACATGAAATTTCTACCAGCGATTAGCGGCAAACAAATATTGCATTGCTTTCGGATGAATTTCAAAAGCGGAATTTCTGAGGTATTTGTCGATTACTTTACCGGTTATTGTTGTACAATATCGAAAATTTGTTGCTTGTAGTGGAAATTGCAACTCGGCAAAATTTAATGCCACAAGATTCGGTAAACGGATTTCCTTATGTGCGATGTCAGCTATCGATATGATCCCGGTCGTTGGGGATGATCGGCAACTGGATGTACCGCTGATATGATAGCCCATTTAAAACAATATTCATCAGCATTTTAAACGTTAATACAGGCTTTTTTGTGATATTGATTGGCGATGGTAGATATTGAAAACCCTTTAACTAATATTTTATTTTATTTTTTTAAGAATTTGTTGTGAATTTTTTAAGAAATTATGATCGAAATCCATATTATCAAGAAACTCTTTCTCTCGCCCAATGGGTGGTAGCGACGTCGTCTCATCATCCTCCTTATCCGGAATATGACGTGACGTTGATCATTTAGGTGATGTTGATGTTTTTGCTACTGACGTTTCCCGAAACTTCAAATCATATGAACGTCCATCTTTACCGCAATTCATTATTTCATACTTTCTACTGGCCATCTGTTGAACGTCCTTAGGTGTAGCAACACTATATATTTCTGGCAGGTACAACATTTGTTGCTTGTCGAGTTCCACCAGTAGACGGTTTCCAAATTCCTGTACAGCTATTATAAGAGCTTGTTAAATGCTTAATTTATTTGTAAGTATCATCCTTCCCTTTAGACTGTGTTATCTTGGTAACATTAGGACCACGTTTATGGGACAATGCTAGCAGGTATGAAAAATCAGATGCCACGGAGTCATAGTCTTTATTCAGAGTACGTGCTATGAATTGCTGGAAGGTTAATTCTAGAGAAAATCCTTCAAAATCAAAACCTGCAACAGTTGCAGGAAGAGTCACCAATATTTGTGTGAATGTCGCATCTATTTTATTCATAAAATCTCCATAGGAGATATTTTTAGGAATGACAGACATTGTCCTTAGTGTTTGTCAATTTAGATAATTTAACAAGAATTAGCAAAATGACAAAAGTTCCTGAGAATCTTTCTCCAAGGAGAGAGTTGACCTATACTTCTTGATCTAGAAAGTTGTTCTCAAATGAAGAATCTCTTTGAACTTCGTTAGACCCGGTTTGATCAAAAGTAATGCTTTCAACTTTGATTTAACTCACTCTTAAACTTGAGATTTTATAATTGTTGTTATTGCGACTAATGTTTTATTAGCCTCTATTTGATTCAATGCATCATCTAATTCTGATAGACTAACGCCGATCTTTGAATCCAGTGCTTCAGACACTGCCTTTTGAGTTTCACGGCCCTTCTCGGATCGCATTTTGTTGGTACGGGTTTCGTTGTATGTTCTACGACCTTGGCATTGACGCCTACTGGGTCTACCTCTCATCGGATACTGACTTACATCTTCTTTAGCATATTGATATTGTCTTGAATAGTCTTGCTTGGCGACTTCGTACGTGCCATAAGCGCCACGACGAGGTAGTCCTCCTCTGGTATATTTACCAGAATTGAGATTTCATATTTAACTACGGTTTTTCTTTATAAAAATAAAATTTGTAGTTCTTTTTCAATTCTTCACCTGACTTTGTAATTTTGTACTTTTGATTCTTCTCCACAATATCCAAATTTATCCATGTTTTATTAATCAAGAAATAAAGGCGTTCCAGAAACTTGTTTTTTGATTTTTTTACTGTAGCACTTTGTAGCTTCTTAATTTTTTGCCTTCCATTGTTATAACTAGCACCACTGCTGCTGACTGTGTCTTCAATCACTTTAACTCTACTTTCTTCTGAATTCGAACAACAACTTTTAAATACTCGTTGGTACAGTTACGACGTCTTTATACAAAAGGGTTGGATAAAATATAAAAATTAATTATAAGCTATCTAAAAATTAAAGAATATCATAATTTTTATTATTGACAACCATTACAACAGATCTTAAACAGATGATTATGTACAATTTTATACAACATACAGATTGGGAAAAACATTCGATGTCAGTTAAATCAGACAATAAACTTCTAACTTTAGACGCCTTTTGACTGGGTATGTGACATTGCCCTCTTGGTTGCCGCTGCCGATTTTTGTCTGTACTGATTTGGAGATTTGATGTGGCAAAGCAATGCAGTCATTGAACCAAGACTTTGAGCCATGACACATCATTTCTCAGGTGGGTTGGTACATCCTCTTAACAATATATGATGGCTTCCATTGAGACTATATTGTAACACAGGAAACTGCTTTGCCTGTCCCTCTACTTTTCCAATTGGCATGTTATCATGTCCAAATCGTAATTGTTTAGAATTGCTGACATTACTTTATGCAAAGGCCAAGACATTTTAGGTCCCAATTATCTTGATAAAATTTCAGTAACTTCATCCAAATGTTTGCTAAGTGTAGTCAAACCATTCTTCTTGATCGTCACTGGCATCATCACTGTAATAATCTGTTTCGAAGTCAATATTCAATGTGTTTCTCCGGGTTCTCCTTGTGTTAACGGCCTTTGTTGCTCCCAACGACTCATAATTCATGAAAAACTACACCAAAAAAACAAAATACATAATCAAATACTTGGTATCACTAACATTAATGCGAAGTACCTACGAGACCTCACTTATCTTTATTTTATATTAAGAACCATATGACTTTCTGATCGTGGAAGCAACCTAACCTCTTATGTAATTAAATAATATTATTAATTATATTTTTACATCATTCAATTTCGTTATTATTATTTCTAGGGATAGATTATGAACAAAACTGTACATATATGTCGTGATTTAATGTTTAATAATGAAAAAAAATTATTAATTATAGAAACTCAAACATTCTTCCCTACGCCTACTCCACCTCTTCCACCTCTTCCTCGAGCTCCACTACCTCTCCCACGACCATATGCTTTCACTCCTCTCGAGAAATTAGTTCAGCTGATGACTGAATTTTCGCACGCAGATCTTCAATTGATGTTACTTCTGTTGCGTACACAAAATCTTCTAGGCAGCCCCAATAAAAAAAGTCCAAGGGATTTAAATCTGGCGATCTTGGAGGCCATTGGATGGGACCTTGGCGCTCGATCCAGCTTTCCGGGTACTTGTCATTTAAATGGTGTCTGACCTCTCGGACGAAGTGTGCCGGGCAACCATTGTTTTGCAACCACATGTTTTGCCTTGTTACGAGCGGTACATCTTCTAAAAGCGTCGACAGTTGGTGTTTATGGAAGTCTAGGTAGAGTTCTCCCGTGGTAGCTCATACGGTCCTATTATTTGCCCATTAAGTACTCCACTCCACGGATTAATTTTAAATTGAGTTTGTGATTGGTCTTGGCGTATGGCTTGGGTTTTTTCTAATTGCCAGCTATGTAATTGTGCATGTTTGTGTAACCATCTTTTCTGCACGTAGAGTCGTCGCTCCATAGAATTTTATTAAAAAATGTCCCGTCTTCGGTAATTCTTTGTAACATTAATCGATAGAATGCAAGTCTTCGGGGATGGTCGGCAGGCTGTAATGCTTGACCCGCTGAAGAAGAAAAATTATTCTTGCTAAGTCTGAGTGCGAGATCGTTGTCTTTCAGTTAATAAAATATACCTGTAAATTTTCTTTGAAAAATATTTAGTCCTTCAAATTCCTTTTTCATTTTCTAATTGGAGAAAAAAGAAAAAAAAAATTGAAATTTTTGTTGCAGTTCTTTGCTTGTTTCTTTTCAATTAAAAAATTTAAATTAAAAAAAAAAACCACTCAGAATCTAGCACGAGGACGTGACTGCAAGACGAATTCCACCACCTTCTCCCATTATTCTGAAAACTTGATAGGCAAAATCATTTTTTGTCTCCATTTTTGGTATAGTTATTCTAGAAGCTATCCTTGCTCGAATTAACCCGTCCCTGGAGGGGTTCCCACATACAGAACTAGACGCCTCAGTTACCAGCTTAATGTGTCTTTCGACAGCCTGAGTGTGGCATGGGAAATTCAAAATTTCGATGGTATCGGGAATATTAACAACCATTTCTCGAAGATCCGCTTCTAGGATACATTTTGTCAGTGGAGGTTCTGTGACTTCATCTGTTTGCCAATTAGTTAGTTCGGTATAATCGGTAGCGTCAAAGTTCAGTGCTGGCACTTCAAAATTCGACGTAAGGCACACTCTCTAATGTGTTTTCTGTCGTCGCCCAGCATTGCAATTGAAATATTTTCCGAATGAGCAAAAAAGCATTTCTTTGTATGATCTTTTTTACAATGTCTTTTAATTTGTTCGGTAAATATCGAGATGCTTGGATTAAATGGAATAAATGTTGTGGTCCCATTCTACAAGCTGACGTGTACAGGGGTGGGCCATTTAAGATGTGGAATTTGAATCACTATAAAAACAAAACTAAAGAATATTTTTTCAAAGTTATGAGCATATTAGAAAGATTGAACCTTTGCATTTAGAAATGGAAGACGTCATTCAAATGACTGTCACGGTTAGCCTTACAATACCGCATTCAATCAGTCCAATTTTTCAGTATATTTTTGATTGTTTGGGCTTCTATTTCGTCAATGGCAACTTCGATTTCATGATTCAAGAGGTCAATCGTCTCTTGATGGTTAGCGTAACACCTGTCCATAACTACTCGCCACAAAAGAAGTCTAACGAAGTCAAATCGCACCTTCGAGTTGGCCAATTGACATCAGCATTTTGGCTGATAATTATCATAATTATTATAATAATGCGATTTTCGAAAACAGTGCGCAAAAGATCGATTGTTACGTTGGCTGTGTGCCACGTTGCGCTGTCCTGTTAATAAAATGAAAACAGTTTTAAAGTCTCTAAATTCACGTCTGTAGTATTATAGTATTGAATTAAATACTGGCTGCTTGGATTTCTCATATGTATTTAAAAAAATCGATATTGGCCCAGCGATCTATCATTCGGACCTCACGATCACCATGTATGGATGGGAAACTGATAGGATATTTAAGAAGCAGGTTTCGGGTACATTTAATGAGATAGGAAGGATCGAAGATGGTAAAAATTCACCGACCTTCGTGGATAAAATTAGGATGGGATATCGAAGAGCAAAGCACACCAACATGAAGCAATGAGCTAATAACTTCGCAAATTATGAACTCTAACTCATGATTGTTCATTAGTATCGTCCGCTCATCTTCAGCAACTCCTGAAAATTTCAAATTCAGTGATATTAAGTTTTTAAAAGTAGTGAGAATTGTGAAGAGCTTAAAATTTCAAGTTTTAAGTTAAATTAATCGTTATTCGAAATAGACAGTTATTATTGTTCTCATAACTATTTTTATTGCTCGTACCAATAACGTTTATACTAGATTCATTTTTTACACACAAGATTGTGTTTACTCTAATTTAAAACTAATCTATATTAAAAGCAAAGTGAATTTAAAATTCTCCGAGGAGAGTTATTTGTTAAACACTTAGTTATGTTTAAAATCATTTACTGTGATACTATCTACACTTCTATCCCCTGTAATGCAATCATTCATTAATTGATGGTACTTAGTTTGCTCCTCACTAACGGTGGTAGGCAATGTCTTAACCCTTAACTGGTGAGGTGCTACTATTTTGTCACTTACGGTGAGGTGGGGTCTTCACGGACCCAAAACTTTATCATGGATTTTGAGACATTTCCTTAGATTTTTTGATAAGATATGGTTTGAAAATATTCCATTTTAATTGGTTCATCTTGTAATTTGCAAATCTTTTTATTTCTTTTAACAAATCTTTATTATTATCTGGTTTGTTTTTATACGGTATTAAAAACTGTAATTTTTACAATGTTTATTGTTGCAATTTTTTAACATAAATTAATCTAGATATAGCAATTTAACATTAGTAACTCAAAAATACTTTATATTTTGTAATCAAACGTACAGAAAAACTTAAAAAACTAACAGCTTTTCATGAAAAACACAAGGGTTGAATTTACTGATCTGCACATTCCTTGCAAATTTTTTCCGTACATTGAGCACAAATTGGCACATTTGTGGTCTAAACTATCTACCCCTCCCTTGGTTTCATTATAGAATGCAATAATTTCAGGTTTTCCGGTTTCAGTATCTGTGCATTCTCTGTGATGCATAGAGGATACCATTATTACTGCCTTGCCTTTTTTTGAGATGTATGAGAGCAAAGTGACGTCTTTGGTAAAACCATAAATTGAAGATTCCACCTCCCTTCGTCTATTAGGTAAAAATTCGTTGGGAATTTCTCTTTTATTTTTCTTTAGCGTCCCAACGGATGTCAAATTTCGCTCTAGTAATTTTTTAATTAGTTCCAAAGAACTGAACCAATTGTCCTCCGTAATGATCCGATTTGATTTATATACAGGAGTTTGCCCATCACTGTTCTTTCCAATGTAAATATAACCATTGTAGAAATATGACGTACGAGCATCGCACATAATCATAATCTTTATACCGTATTTATTCGGTTTATTTGGCATGTAAATTCGAAAGCGACACCTGCCACGGAATCCCACCATTATTTCGTCAATACACAATAAATCGTTAGCTGTGTAACAATTTCGAGAATTTTCAACTAATTGATTGAATATCCATGAAATTGCTGCAGCTGAATCTTCTTTAGTTCGGTCTTGCCTGTTGGCAGCATTATCAAATCTTAGACATGACAGAAGCGTTAGACATCTTTTCAGACACATAACACTGCGGACTATATCCCTACCAGTTCCGTCAGTCGCAAAAAGAGAAGACAAATCTTCATCATTCGATTTGAAAATTAAAGAAAAATATAATACACCTAACAAAGCTTTCAGCTCAATGATATCCATGTCCTGCAATTCAGTTTTGTCCTTATTTTTGTATTTTTCTCTGGAGAGCTGCAACTTTTCGTTTGTTCGTTGCAACACCTCATTCAACATATCTTCCGTAAATAAGTGCTGAAAGGTTGAGCTGTATTACCAATTTGCCTTATGGGACCTTTCAAGCCTGGAAGAAACCGACATAAATTGTGTTCAGGATTTCTCACACTTGGCCGAATTTGGAAAGGTATCTGCAACCACTTGAATCTGTTTTTTCCATAAAACGCACGGCCCACATTTTGGTCGATTACTTCTGAGCTCCCTGCGTCCACACCTTCACGTTCAGATTCGTCTACTTCTGTATCTGTTTCGAAGTCCTGCACTTCACATATGTCATCTTCTAAAATGTCTCCTTCATCACTATCTAATTCATCATACCATTTTTGCAACTGCTCTGCATAATTAGAGTCACCGTAAGCAACTGAATTAGAAGAACTAGCCATATTTCTAAAAAAAAAAAAACAAAATCAAAATTGTAACGCTTTTAGTGAGGTGGGGTCATAACGTACCCCAACTACAATTTAGATCCGTCTAGTACAATAACAGCACACCCGCAGCACCAATTAAAAGATTGCAACTGAACTAACACTGAATAAATCACAGCTACTGCCCTCGTCAGGTTTGTTTGCAGTTGCGGTATTAAAATAGCTTTAGTTGTCAGGCAGTGTGGGGTCTCTTGTGGCACCACCTCACCAGTTGAGGGTTAAATATTCTTTTCACTGTTTTTAGTAGTTGTTCAAGAGAAATATCCTTAACCATTTCCAGTAATATATTTTCATATGTAGTTTTGGACTTTTCACTCGATAGGGATCCAGATATGGCAAGCGTAGAATATTTAACAGAACTCTCCCAGATTTCTGATACTTTTTTGGTATCAGATTTGGGATTCTGAGTCTTGTATGATAAAATCATTTGATACAGATTATGTATGAAAAAGCATAATCCTATTTTATTATTTGTCAAACTATTTGTTGATATTAAACATGGAACATAATCAGGAAATAGATCTTGTGTATTTAATAGTCCAAGTTCTGCTTCTGTAACTAAAAATAAAGTAATAATCTTTTTCTCTTTTAAACTTACATATATTGTACGAGGCGCGTTCATAAAGTAAGGGCCGTTTGGTCACGGAAAAAAATATACTCACAAGAAACAAATTTTATTGTCACATTTAGGTAGGTACAAACTTAGTCACTTCTAAGCATTTTTCGTACCGCTGCACCAGGTTCTTTAACCCCTCTGCATAGAAGTTTGCCGCCTGAGAGTTGAACCAGTTGACAACGGCATTTGTTAGGTATCACAAGAAAATTGACGTCAAAATACAAATGATACTACAAACAATACAAAAAGAGAGTTAAAACAATTATCGCAAATAGTGTTCAAATCGACCTCCGCCTTCTGTGAGACAGTACGTAAGCCGATTATAAGCGCGTCTTGCATTATCTAGCATTTGTGGGCTAATTGAATTTACCGAGTCAAGAATTTGTTGCCTCAATTCGTCTAAATTCGTGGCTCTGTTTTGTTGGAAACGATAAATTCTGTTTTTAAAATATCTCCATAAGAAATAATCGCATGGTGCTAGATCCGAAGATTTAACCGGCCAAGCGTATTCCCCCCCTTTACTCAACAATCTACCCTGAAAATACCTGTTCAAATATTGGATAACAACAGAAGTGGTATTAGCAGGGCAACCATCCTGTTGAAAACATTTTTGCTTAAATTAATTTTGTCCCAAAAAACTGTAGCCATTAATTTTCGACTTGTGTACGGAGTTTGCTTAAACTTTTTCAGTTTTGGTGAAGTTGTGCGTCGCCACTGCATCGATTGCAGTTTTGTTTCTGGGTTGGCGTAGGATACCCACGTCTCGTCCCCAGTAACAATGCGAGAAAACAAATCATTTCCATTTTGTTGATAACGGGCCAAAAACTTTCGTCCACTAAACATTCTTTGCTCTTTGTGGTGGTCGGCGAGCATTTTTAGTACCCACCTTGCACACAATTTGTGGTATGCGAGGTTTTCCGTAACAATATTGTAAACAGTAGTGCGTCCAAGTTGAGGCAGTTTTTCAGCCAGGCCACTAATCGTCAATCGAATATCAAATCGTAGTGTTTGGTCCACCTGTGAAACGATTTTATCGGTCTGGATACTGGCCTGCCACTCCGCTCTTTGTCATGGACATTTGTTCGGCCATTTTCAAAATCACGGCACGATTGTCTATCCTTTCCTTCACTCATAACTGTAGGTCCATAAACCAGGTATAACTCCGGATGAATTTTAGCAGCCGACGATCCTATAAGAAACGAATCACAAAACGCACTTCACAGTTGGCGGGATCAACGATTTTCGCGGCCATTGTTCTTTGCATTCACGGACGACAATACGACTTCAGAATCAAAACATATGACGTAGCTTCGCAATGAGTCAGTAGATGTCGCTGCAGTAGTAAAACTGTGCTCCGAAGCGCCAATATTTAAATATTAGCAAACAGCCCTTACTTTATGAACGCGCCTCGTATTTCATAACTTCATAGTTGCCTTTTAATTTCCGCCCAAATGTTCGATAGGATTTTTGTCAGGGCTTTGTGGCGGTGTAACCAAATAGTATGGGGTATTAAACACGATCCATTGCCTCACAACATATACCGTGTGCTTGGGGTCATTATGTTGCTGAAGAAAGTAATTTTCCTGTAGACCCAATTTGACGGCGCTTGAGTTAATTTTTTTTTCAGTATATCTAGATATTTGTATTTATCCATAAAAACAAGATTACCAACCTTATTAGCAAGCATACATCCCCACACCATTAATGATCCACTTCCATGTGTTGTGTTTTTAAATGGCGTATTTCGCATTCATTATTTGGCCGACACCATACTATACCTCTTCTATCAGACCGAAAAATATTAAAGTTGCATTCGACTGCAAAAATAACACGATCCCAAAAGGTCTGGTCTTTTGTCAAATTTTCTTTTGCAAATTTCACTCGTTTAAGTCTATTTATCTTATTAATGTATGGCTTCTTTTTAGCAAGTCTACCATTTAATCCGTGTTTTTTTAAAACACGTTGCCAAGTATCTACATTTACTTCTTTCTTAAATTGATTTCTGTCGGGAGATATTCGGTTTTGGCGAAGTAAAGCGTGTTCTTCACGTGCAGTTAATAATTTTGGACGCCCTGTGCGTAGATTATTCAAGTTAGTGCCGCCTGTTTTATATTTTTTATAATATACTGCACAGTACATTTGCTTCCCTATTTCTTTATATGACTTGCCCTCTTTGTGTCACTTGATTGCCATTTCACGTTCCTTAGGAGTTGTTTCCCAATTTTACGTCCCATCTTTATCGATTTATGTATAGTTTTTAAGTAACTATAAATGCGGGAGATAAGCTAGATACAGCGAGCTGGTCGTAGTAGGATAATATTTGAAAAAGAGAGAAACAGGTAACATCCGTTCAACACGAAATATAGTTAAGAAAGAGCAAAGTAAAGTAAAACGAGAGATTTTATAGAGATCAATCTAAAGAATTCAAATTTTGATAAGCAGAAACAGGAATTTTAATTGGAGATGATATTTAAGTATTAATTTTTTTAAAAATTGTTCAATAATTAAGGAGTAAATTTTTGTAATGTATTTTCATATGTAGTTTTAGACTTTTCACTCGATAGGGATCCAGATATGGCAAGCATAGAATATTTAACAGAACTCCCCCAGAATTCTGATACTTTTTTGGTATCAGATTTGGGATTCTGAGTTTGATATGATTAAATCATCTGATACAAATTGTGTATGAAAAAGCATAATCCTACTTTATCATTTGTCAGATTATTTGTTGATATCAAACATGGAGCAAAATTACTAAACAAATCTTGTGTATTTGATACTCCAAGTTCTGCTTCTGTAACTGGAAATGAAGTAATAACCTTTTTCTCTTTTAAACTTACATATATTGTATATGAAGGCACTGAAAACACCATTGATAACCTAGGTAGTGTGATATCAGTACCACTAGGTTTATTAGCCTTTATTGTGTAATCAGTTATCAATTTCATGATTTAACCAAATGTTTATTTAAAATTGTTCTTCCCAAGGAATAAATTGAAATAAGAATTAATGACGGTGGACCGCTTTCGGCTTTATTGCCATCATCAGCACCCTAGTCAATCTATACACAACCAACAAGTTTACAATGTAAAATCATTTGATACCACTTCTTTTATTAAAACGTTATTATTTGAAGGATTTTGAAATTTTGTGCACAAGAACCAATGAAGTTATAATTTTTGAAAAATTCTTTAATAAATTGAAACATTCACTCAACTCTAAGGCTATTTTATAGTGAGAACGGTGTTATTTAATTTATTTGATAGAATAACCAAAATGTAATTAAAACGAAAAAGTAAAATCTGAATCATATATGTTTTTTTTTACCAAAAACGACCATCATAATGTAGATTAATTGATTATGGTATAGTTAATTAAGTAATGTTAATATGAAGTATGTATTTTCCAATCAATGATCACTATTTTTAATCAATTAGATGAAGTTTATTTTAAATTTTCAAATCTAAAATACATAAATTGCCATTTTGTACCATTATTATGAAACAAACCGGCCAAATTGGCTCGATGTTCAGATAAGCCCCTCATTGTCAAAATTAATCGTTTTTTCTGAATTGTATTTGTTCAGTAAGCTCATAAACAGTTCAGCTCTATTGTTTGATTTATTATCAAAAATTGTACTTGCTTTCATTGCTAAGATTTTAACGATTTCTATGGGAAATTGTATAGGTAATGGTAAATTTAGATAAAAATGGTTATACTTATCCTCCCCTCAATTTGTTATAAGATACCATGTAACTTAAATTCGTCTATTGAATTAGATTCAGTAGATGGTTTTTCACAATAATAGTTGTTACAATTATTGGAATGATTGCCAAAAATGTGGTATGGAATATTAATTAAATCCGATGTTAATTCGTCGACATTACTGTTTCTATTATTATGACAGATTTGATGACGTGTCGTTTCAACCATTCTTTTTATACGATCCTTAGAAATCAATTTCTTACAGCTTCTGTCTAAGTCATCCCTCATTTTCATCAAATAATTACTAAAGTTCTTCTTTACATGAATTTTACATTCGATTCTTACCGTTTCAGTGCCATAATCAACTTTATTCCGAATATTCTAAAAAGTACTCAAATTCCCATCAGCAATGAAAATTTTATACTTGAGTCCATGCATTTCTATGCTTTTGTTAAAGCCTCCATAAAAGAGGAAGATCCACTCCAGTTTTTATAACATTTGTTTGTTGGAACGGATACCTTTCCGTTAGTAAATTTGCTACATACATAATAAAATTTGTTTCTAACACCAAGAAACAAAACTTTCTTCGTTTCTTTTCCTATTATCAGGACCTAAAATCGTATTTGTTTTGCAACAATGCAGTATATGTATGAAGAAAGTAGTATATAACGGCGTTGTAATTTTTCCAGACCTTATATAATTATTATTAATGACCAGCAGCTTTTTGTGCCTCTCTAATGCAATAATAATAATAATAATCCAAGTCAGTTAATCAATATTTAAATGATGTTACCAATGTACAATCACGTCCCTCCTAATGCACACTAACAATTAGGAGTATAATTTAATTTATTAATTGAATATTTGTAAACAAACGGTGTATTAATTAAAGATTGAGAATAACATCAATAAAGAATTGATAAAGCGTTATCACCGCTATGCAACCAAGAAAAGCGTGGGACCAGGTGGGAGTCGAACCCACGACCTTTAGATTGCCGGTCTAATGTTCTTCCAGCTAAACTACTGGGCCACTACCGATCTTGGCTGCTTTTATACTATCAGAATTGACGGCGGCGCATTCGCGCACTTAATGCCGTTTTTCCACGTCAAAATTAATCATGTTTACATTATTGGATGCTACCCGATTTAATATATTAATTGAATATGCATAGCGGTGATAACGCTTTATCAATTCTTCATTGATGTTATTCTCAATCTTTAATTAATACACCGTTTGTTTACAAATATTCAATTCACTAAGAAGTCGAGTGCCCTTAGTGGTTCTTGGACGTGTTGTTGTAATTTTCGTATCATAATCTGGGTTTTCCGAGGAATATTCGTTGTCTGTGTTAGTATAATTGACTGAGCTGTCGAAAACGATGGGATCTAGATTACGTTCAATATCAAGTAGGTATTTATTTAATGACACGTGTAATTCATTTAGATATGTTCCATAGAGGCAAATTGGTCTAGGATCTGTGGTATGACACGTGTGATGAGCCGTTTTTTTTCGGGCTCAATTGTGTGGAATTGAAACCATTCTGTTTTATAAGTGAGTGGTATTGTAGCCTCATAGGCTATGGTTTCTGGAAGCGATTTCCAGTATGCTCCTGGTGTTATCTTCACTGGTAGTGATGAGATTTCACTAATTATTAAGAAAATTCTGAAAGTGAGCAAGGAAGAAAAACGCATGTTAATATTTTTAAGAGAAGAAATCTTTATATATGTATAAATGTATAAAACTCCAATATAATATAGGTATGTATATATATATATATATATAGGGTAAACTAATTATTTTTAAAACTGTCTCTCTCTCTTTGTAAAATTTTTTTCTACCACTATGGGTGGCTCCTGTTCAATTGCCCTGGCGGCAATTTCGAAATCTTCACTTTCGGCGTATCGAAGGAACCACCCAAAGTTTGTGAACATTGTTCCGAAAATACTTTCAAATGGGTTGTTTTCCCGCATGTTCTGGTCTTCAATCCGGTAAAACTGGCTAATTGCCACCATTGTCGTAAAAATGCATTTCCTGAAACGCGCCATTCTATATGCTTCCTCTACGTTTCCTATACTGAGGTTTATTTATATCGAGCGTTTTTTTCTTAATTAATTGCTTGAAGAATTTATACAGAGATCTAACCCCCGGTCGTGTGTTGAATCTAAGATTTTTTTTAATTTCCTGCAGTTGCATATGCTCCCACGTGGAATGCTGCTGCAACTGCTCTCGCTGCTCGGGGGAGCTATAAAGGAAAAATGTGATGTTAGTCGTCGTCCACGGGGCTTATTGTAGAAGATATTTCAGTTTGTGCGTTGGGATCTAGGTCCTGTGAAAATTTGTGGACGGTATCTATCCTTGTTATCGCTTCCTGTTCTAAAAGCGGGTTCTTATTAGTCAATTTCATTGATCAATATTGTTGAATCTATGCCATGGAACATTCAACTACATGGAATATTGAATCTAGAAAGTTGCAGTTGTAAAAATGACTGCAAAGAAAAAAAGTGTGCGAGCTGGCGTTCGTATTGTTTAAAAAACGTAATCAGAAACAGGAAAAAAAGAAAACCTCGTCGTTGGTGGGTGCGACCATGGATCTTAAGAGGCAGATATGAAGGTGTTTCAGTAAAACTCTTACTGGAATTGGCTAGAGATGATGTGGATACATATAAAAACCATTTAAGAATGAGTGAAGAAAAATTTGAAGAACTTCTACTAAAAGTGTCAACATCTATACAGAAAAAAATACGTTACTAAGAGACGCTCTTCAAGCAAGACTAAATTACAAGTAATATTAAGATATTTAGCTACAGGAGATTCGTTTCCATCTCTGAGTGCACTGTACAGGGTGCCTATAAACAGTATTTGACAATTTCTGCCAGACGTTTGCAAAGCAATATACAACAGCTTAGAAGACTTTATTAAGGTAAGTTTAAAAATTATAGATCTTTTCTTAACTAACAAAAAAAAAGTAAACGTAAAATAGTTTAATTAACAATAAGTAAAAACTGCATGTTCAAATGTCTCTGAAAGCTTGGGTTATGTCTTGGCTAGGCTGGAATGATGGTGAATTTGGATATGATGATGTTTCGGCAGAGTACACTGTGCCATTAGTATTATGTTGTGAAGTTTCGCGAAACATATACTGCTGCACAGACGGTGAATTTGAATACGAAGATGCTGCTGCCGAGTAACCTGAACTATCAGTATATTGTGGAGATGACGCGTAGGTAATTTGTTGTAGTCTTTCTTGGGTCATTACTGATTGCAATTTGTCTTTACATATAAATGCTCTTTCAAGCGGCTTCTTTTTTAATTGACATGCTAAGCTTTTACAAAAATGATCAAATTCATCATCCTCGGGTTCTTTGCACTAATCTAAAATGTTTTGCAATTTATCTATAGCTTGCTCAATTGAGTTTGCAACTTTTCGTTTTCTTTTGGGTAAAGATTGTTGAGTAAACAAGCACACGCGTTTCGTGTTAATTGTAGCCTTGCCTTTGGAAGTTGATGGTGTTGCAATAATATTTTCAGGACTCTGATCTTCTTGTAAGTTGTTTGTTTCATCGGCGTTCGGGGTTTGGCGTTCGGAGTCAGGAGTTAGGGGGCCGGATTCGATATGGTCTTCATCTTGTGTCTGTGTGATAACCTAAAAAGATAATTTTATAACTTAATCCATTAAGTTATAAAATTTTGTGTAACATAATTTATTTTTATTTTGCAGGTTCCTTCTACCCAGAAAGAGTGGAATGACATTGAAAATGATTTTAACAAAAAATGGAACTTTCTAACACACACAGGCTTAGATTACTACAATTATAAACATACTTTTAGCATCATTTTATTTGCGTTAGTGGATGCAAATTACTGCTTCACATATATTGATGTAGGCACTAATGGAAGAGTAAATGATGCCACGGTATTTTCGAAATCATCTCTAAACAAAGCTATAGAGCAGAACTTAGTCAACATTCCGTCTAACAGCGTTTTTGTGGGTGATGATGCATTCCCATTGCGAACTAATCTTCTGAAACCATATCCCAGAAGTGCCCCTCACTCTTTGCAACAACGTGTTTTTAATTATATGCTTTCACGAGCTCGTAGAATTTTGGAAAATGCGTTTGATATTTTGGTAGAAAGATTTCGGATATTTGAAAAACCAATACCAGTGAAAGTCGAAACAACAGAATGCATTATCAAAGCAACATGTGCTCTGCACAACTGGCTCCGTAAGACCACCAGTCGTACATATTTCCCTACAGATGTGTCGATATTGAAGATATTGAAAATATTATCCCTGGTGAATGGCGTAAACATAAGTCTGATGGAATAATACCATTAGGAAATGTGGGCAGTAATAATTACAGCCGAAATGCAGCGAATAAACGTGACTTCTATGCTGAAAAATTTGTCACAACAGAACCAGTTCCATGGCAATGGAAAATGATCTAGTTATTTATTTTGTTCAGAATAATTATTCATATTTTCTTTGTCATAACACTCTAACACTTCAAGGTACCTACTAAGTATTAATAAAACGTAATGTAAAAAATAGTTGATTTATTTTACTTACCAAGTTTGAATGACTTTCTCTGGGGACAGAAATACTTCTCAAAAATACATCCGCTTGAGCGAACCAAAAGAGTTTTGCCCACGATGTTGGTTTAACGGGTAAGAGGACACTCAAATTAATCTACGATCGAACTTTATTATTATACCGACGTTTCGCCAGTTTTCCTGGCTTCTTCAGGGCTACAAATGACAATTTAATGGTTTATTTGTTTGTTGTCTTAACTTATAAATAAATTTACAGCTCTCTCACCTTATAATCGTTCAATCTTCAATTTCAAAAACAATCTCTTTTTTACAATGTGTGTCATAATATTCAAACTTTACATAAGCAACAATGCGTACAAAAATTCAACAATCAAAAACAATCAACAAAATTAAAATCGAAATCTAAACTTAACCAACTCGATTAAACACGTGCAAGTTTTCTAGAAGTTTCCTCAAAAATTGACATATTTTTACAGTCATGCGCAATTCGTGCCTAATTAAATCATCTATTCAATTCATTTTTACTAAGGGCACGTACGCACTAGCCACCGCTATCGCCTCATCTTTGTTGTTCACCGTGTCATATAACTTTATAAATATCGACTCAGACACGAGTCTATTGGATAGTTTGTTTTCAAAATCCAAAATTTTTGTATTTTTAAAATCAAAATTGTGCCCCTCCGTGTAGTGGTGAGCAGACAGGCCTGTACGATCTCTTCTTTCGAAGTTGTTACAATCTTGCTGGTGTTGTTTTAATCTGTTTTTCATGTATTGACCTGTCTGCCCCACATACACTTTGGGGCATCCCAAACATGGGACCGAATACACAAGACCCGATCTATTCTCCCTGTCAATCTCATCTGTTAATTTGGTGTAAAAATTTTTTCCAACTGTATTCTTGTACTGGGGAACTATTGAAATGTTGTCTTTTGAGACTAATCTCTTCGTCGAATAAAAAAGTGGGTGTAGACTATATGGAAATGAACAATAAATTTTTCTTTCCTTCTCCCCACCCTTATGATCTGTCAACTTTTTATGTTTTCTAACCCAGTCGTGAACATATCTCTCAATCAAATACCTCGGGTAATTGTTATTTAACAATATTTATTTTATTTTCTCGATATTTTTCTTGTGAAATTTTTCGCTACTAAGCGATATTGCCCTGAACAACAAATTTGAGACGATATTTAACTTGTGTGTTATTGCATGTGCTGACAAATAATTTATGACTCTATTCGAGCTATACGTCTTAGTATACCAATCGGTTTTAATTCTCAACCCCTCCCTGATCAACAGAACATCCAAAAACGGTAACTTTCCGGATGGAAAGTTCTTCAATAAAATTTATTAGCAAATGTTCATTTGTTCTTTTTAAATTAAATGGATGTACCCAATATTTTCTTTCTCAATTATTATTATTATTAATCAAACAATTCCACAAGTACAACATGATTATGCCTTCTTCATTCTCCATTTTGTAAGCTACTGAAATTTGTCTAATCGGCTTAGATGTAACCCGTACGAAATTAGACAGACGTTTTGTTCGACTAAATTTGTCTAAAGAAAAACCCACACCTCATTAGGCAGACAGTCACGACAAAAAAGTTTTTGTCAGACTGACACATTGGGTATGGGTTCAATCTATGCGCTTAATTTGTTTTCATAATATATAACAATTAATATTTTTAATAAACAAAAAATGTGAATTTGTGAATGTATTTATTGTGTGATTATCGTAGATAAGTGTAATTTATTTTACGTATATTTCAAGTAATTTCATGATGTATAAATTGAAGATGACGTTTATTGTGGGTTTTTTGAAATAGAAGATTTGGAAAGAAACTGTACATTTATAAGAATATAGTTAATCCGTTCTACAAAAGTTCTTGATCACAAAGATTAAGATTTTATTTTGAATTATTTCACTATGGGTAACACATTTAAACCAAGACAAATCTATGTGTATTTTCTACAACAGTATAAATATTGATTCGTAAGTTAGCTATATAAGCAAGCATACGTTGGGAGTATTGATAATAAAACGTCTTCAATAAGAGCAACATAATTAATTAATCTTGTCGACGTTATCAGATTTTCGTTTAAATCAATTTTCATACAACCAGTAGTGCTTGGCATTTTAGTTACAGGAAAAACTTGTTTGAACCTCAGATCATGATTAGCAACAATAGCATATAGGTACTTCCCATTTATATAATGAACTCTGCCAGTTATAATACTAATGACTTTATTCCTATTATTTATAGGGGTAGCACTAATGTACTTATTCTTTGATTCAAAGCATGGATAAACCTTATCGACTTTATCAAATTAATTAATTCTCTTGATGCGTAGAAAAAATTAAAATCTTGATCACGACAACATACAGAATTATGTTGGTTTTCGATTTTGTCACTTATTAAACACTTTAAACAATTATCAAAATTAATTGTATCCAAAATACAATGTAAATTCGGTTTAATATTACAAGGTTTTGAGTCATTTTAT
Organism: Mylabris sibirica; assembly: GCA_039776855.1. Lineage (NCBI taxonomy): Eukaryota > Metazoa > Arthropoda > Insecta > Coleoptera > Meloidae > Mylabris > Mylabris sibirica. The sequence goes on from CM077840.1 coordinate 422,307, forward strand.
TAAACCGATAATTTATCCAATTTTAAACAATTGTCACAAAATGTGTCAATGTTTTTAACGAAATATATACAGACATATGACAATGCTTGGACTCTATTACTATTAATAAAGTTGCTTGGTTGTCATCAAATATTGATAAGTACATTACTACCTATAGCAATGAAATGAATGATTGTTCTGTAATTTTCTAATCAACCACGCAAATCATCCAGTAGAATACAATCTTCTTGTTCGCAATTTGAGCGGATTCTTGATAGTAAAAGTCAATTATATAACACTTTTGTTTTCATTGCAGCCTGAAATTGCTAACAATTTGGATACGTATTATTAATTATTATTGCTGCCATGTTGACGGTTAAATGCAAAAAGATTTTTAAAGGAGTCCTGTTTGAATCGGTGAGGTTTCAGAAATGATAGGAATTCTGTCTTCAGCGACATCTCCAGCTTCTACTACAAGTCAGTATTCCTCCTTTCCTGCTTCCATCATTTCGTCGTTAGCAATTTCTCTTATTTTCTTATAAACTTCATTTTCCATTTACGAAAACATATATCGGTGGTACATCTAACGAAGTGCAAATTTAGGCTAGTTGCGTATATCCTATGCACGTTTCAACTGCGAATATAACTGCCGCACCGTTCAAATTTGAATCATCTTTAGGTTGGCAATCTACTTCTCCCACTAAATTACACATCTTACATTTATAGATTAGCGTTGTATGTAAACCAGTTCGATTTTCTCCGGTAAATTCTATATCATGAAAGGAGCACCCACAACCCTCATGGTTAATTTTTTGTAATTCTGCCAAAAAATAAGAAAGATTTACAACTCTATAGTTGTAAATCTTTCTATAGCTTGTCGAGATTCTCTTCAACTTTACATTCTGCCTCAGTTTCTAATTTTTCATTATGTATTTGCTTTGTGGCAAAAAAAAATTGCATGGGCTTTTTTACCTCTCTGACGATAACTGAAGCGCCTTCTTGTCAGAACTTTCTTGTTCTCGTAATTTCTGGCCATACTGTCAACAACAAGAACAATTGCATTAATGAAAACGAAATGATATTTAATATGAAATAATATTTAATACAAATAAGACAGAAAATATATTTACATATCATCATTTATACATATACCACTTGTGATATAATTTAAAATCATTTCAAGCGATTTGGGAGCAAGTACATTTTTTACTATCGCTTCGGCTTTAGATCGCCCACAAAGTATTTTCCTTGCGATCGTTGAGTTTGCAGACATCTTAGAATTTAATTTTATTTCACAGTCAGTACTTAAATAGCTGTGATGATGCGTAATTGCATGATAAATGCTTGCAAGCTCAATTTGAGCAACTTTGTGTTCATCTGAAGTATTTTTATTTGGAAAAAAGAAGTTAATAATTGACTGCTTGCAATTTGATTAGTATATTATTTATGAGCAATCGAATTTAAATGGTTCAAAATAGCTCGTTCTCCGTCCCATTTCACGGTTATGTTGGAATGACAATAAATACAATTCCCATTTTTGTCGTCAGTCCTTCGCAACCAATTTCTATAATTTGCTTTACTTAGCCATGCATTGTTGAAAGATGTTTCATATTTCAACGCTTTGGGACTGAGGACATATCATCGCTTAGTAATACGAATGTGGGGCTTCTGGACCGTAAGTACCTAGGAGGTCATTGACCGTGATCGAACGTGACGTCATCTGTGTAATACCGCCTCTTATACCCCGTCGAATAAATGAGTGCATGTTGATGTCGGTTATAAGCTCAATCTTAATTCTAGTGTATTTTAACATAGCGTCACAAGATAGACCAGGTGCAGTGTAGAAGTGACAAGGATCTAGATTATAAATTCTTCGACAAACTCAAATATGTCTGTTAACAACATCGGTAAATAGATACAATTTCAAATAATCTGATAAATTTCAACAATTGAATTGTTGCCATTCACGATGAGCATGCGTATAATCCTCATCACTACAGGTAGCATCGGAAATTCGACTAACAAATTTATCTTTTGGTGGTAAAGGTGCTTCATTTAATCGATCCCATGAACATAAATATTCATACGGAAAAATTTCTTTTCTAATAATCAGTTTAAATTGATCTTCATTACTAAACGTTTTTTTGACTATATGGAGATCTTCCGGTAATAAATTTTGAGCCAGACTGTCCAAGTTTGATGACATGAATCTGTACGAATCCAAAAATCTCAATTCCACTGTATCCGTTCCATTGACTCTGATTCTTTTCGATAAGGACACATGTGGGATTATTATTAATTGATTTTTTTTACAATTAATTTAGAACTGATTTTATAGTTGAGAAAATTTCTATCCGTTTTATGGTCTTCTACCGGCACATTAGTTTGCGGTTAGTAAGTAGACAGGACCCTATAATAAATTATTTTACGAGTGCTTGCACCTATTTGTAGGCAGAACCGGCTTGTTTATTTTCGTAAACAATAAATTTAGGGAAAAATATTGAAAAATGATTGTCAAATTTTTAATTTATCTATATATTAATTCCCGATCCCTTCCACTATTTTCAAGCTTTTGAGAGGGCGTGGCCTATTACGAACAATTTAGTCTTTATGCTCTCTACACATAAGACTGTTTGTCTGTCCAGCCGACCGCTTCAGTTTTCAATCAAAATAAGCAAATTAGAAAAGCATCATTTGTGTTGATTGTTGGAAAAGACTCGACGTCTCGCTGTTGACTCATATAAGACTTAGCTCTTGCGGTGGGTGGATGGTTTCATACTAATATACAAAACGAATTATCACACGAGGCGAAGCCGCGTAGGTACGAGGCGAAGCCGAGTGTGTTTCATACTAATATACAAAACGAATTATCACACGTGGCGAAGCCGCGTAGGTACGAGGCGAAGCCGAGTGTGCTAATTTTTTTTTCTAAGAGGATAGAAAAATTTTATTCACGTAAGCCATAGTAACTTTTTCAGTGAAAAGCTAATAAAAAAAAATTGCATATTTTTTTTAACGTTACAGCGTGGAGCGTAGCCCACTGGTCCACCTAGCTATTATTAATATACGTGTACCAATTAAATGTTGAAAATTTCGTATAATCTACACATCAATCGCTATTGTCTTCTGTTGAATCACCACTGTCTTCTTGGCTGACGTTTATTACTATTTCTTGTAGAAAAACATTAAGAAGTATTTGAAATCCGTACCTGCACATTGCTAGCAATACAACCCAACCCCTACTTCATGACCATACCAAATTTCTATTGTTAGAATATTTAACTTTCTAACAAAAGGGACCTGCCATAAAACGGATAGAAATTTTCTCAACTATATTCAAAGATTGAAAGGAATTTAGATATTACACTTAACAACTTTACAAATACATCTTTTCTCGCCAGTGTCTATTCTCTGACTCCCCCTTCAACACTCATATGACATGACAGTCATAACCGGAGAAATTATATAAAAATATTGGATAAAATTTCGGTATACGATAACGGAGATTACAATCTTTGTGTGCTGGACCTCTCCGACCTCTATATTTACCACTAAAGTGGCAATGATCAGCCACCTTATTATCACCCACTATAGTTTTATTACAAATATGACAAATATTCGTTTTCATATGAAATTTCTTCTGTTCATCAGTGATCACCATTGCTAAACAAGACCACCTTTTTTTTTAAAATTCCGAATGTTCTTTCGATCACATTTCGAGTTTGACAATGTGCTTTATTGTAGACACGTTCACCTTCATTTTGCGGTTTTAGCAGAGGCGTTAGCAAAAAATTCCTACAACCATAGCCATTATCACCCAACAAATAATCATTATTAAACTCGCCACTTTCGAAATCAGCACATAAGGGGCTATTATTAAATATTGTACTGTCGTGTACTGAACCAGGCCAACGAGCAACCACACTTCGAATTCTCTATGAGGCATTGCATAATTGCATACCATTTGTACATTATATAATAGAAATATTGCTTCCTATTTCTATGAAGTTCAGCCCGAGGCCCTTCAGGTGACATAATTTGTACGTGTGTACAGTCGATGGCCCCTAGGAAGAGTTAAAATAGTATAAAAGTGAGACTATAAATTCATTTGTATACCTATAACACCAGGAAAACCGCTTATTTTAAAAAAAAATTGTTTTACAATTGCCCTTTCTTCTCGGTCGGGAAATTTAATTTCTGTGGATGCTAGTCGAGCGAATTCTTTAGTAACACGAAATATTGTTCGACAAACAGTACTTTTATGTATATTTATTAGATCTCCAATCTCTTGTTGGAAAGATACAGTTGCAAAAATACGTAACGTTATTAGTATCTTCATATCTGTAGACAACGGATGATTTCTTTGATTGGGATATTCCAGTTTATTTCTCATTAATTCAACAAATTGAATTACTCTTTGTTTTGAGAAACTCTATCTAATTTTAAAATTGTAATCATCAAATTTATCAAAAATATTCTGCCGTGGTAACAATCTTCTACGACGGGGTATTTGATATTCTTTTTCAGAATCTTCCGACGAACTAAAAAACCGCTCAAATAACATTTTGATCAAAACGAAATGAAAATTTGAAAATAAGTTGTTCAAATGATAAATATTTAATTAGCGAAATCAACGAAAATATTGAGAAATTATTTTGAAAAGTTGCAAAAATTCTAATAGAACAGAAATAGAAGCCGTTGTCAAAATTTAATTGAACCTCCAAGCAGCGTTAATTTGACAACATGTTTGACATCAGAATTTGTTTCATTTTCTGTTGGTGCAACGATTTTTTCATTTGACAGAGAACTTAACAACACCAATAGAATTTAACAGCATATTAAATTAACACAGTGTCAAATTACTATGATGCAATAGAAAAGTCAATTTAATACGTTGTCAAAGCTTTGACACTGTGTCAAATATTTGACAATGAATGGTGCAACTTACCCCTAGTATCGCAGTTTTTGAGGGAACAATTCGACCTTTTCGATTCACATATTCCTGTCCTTTTTGGAGCAAAATGGCTGTTTTATTTCTTTTCCACAATTCCGGATTTCTTGCTCTTTTTTTTGAGATTTTTTGTCTCACGGGAAATGACATTATTCGTTTGGTGCCCCTTGTTGTTAAGTCAACATTCTTATTTTCCAAATTATCAGCTCGTGGGGTTGATTCGTTGTGAATGACTAGATTTGTAATTTTCAAATTTTCAGCAATAATTACATCTTGATCTTGATTATTATTATCAGGTGCAAAGTCCTGATTTGATTGGTACATGGTTTGGTCATCATCGGGTAAATATTCACTACCGCTATCTTGGTAGGTTTCTTCTTCCGATTCATCTGTTGTATCTTCATTAAATTCAACGCTTTCAGTATGGCTCAGTTCCTCAATATTGGCACCACCTAAACACGAAATAGTATTAGGAATTTTACTTTCATTCATCACCTAAGTCATATTAGAACGTACTATTATTCCAATTCGTGCCAGTGGGACCAGGCGTTGGTGCGGCGCCCTCATTATCAATAACAAAGCTATTTCTATTTTCCTTACTTTTCAGTTTTTGCTTCGCTCATAATAGTAACATGAGTTTACCTCGTGAGCTCATTTTACTGCAATTTGCACTTCTTTGATGTCTTATTGCACAATTTATATTTTATTTATTGCACTGCACTACAACAGTCGTTTACCACACTTTTATAGGTTATGTATGTGTCATGTGTTTGGATGTTATGTCGCCGTTCTGACAGGTTCTGACGGACAAGATAATGTGTGCGCAGTGGATATGGGAGTCATGTGCCCTTGACACCTTTCCCACTCCGACAGTAAGAATAAAAAACTACATAACTTCTTTATGCTCTGATTATCTCTTGAATAAAGCGTCGTAAAATCACGCAGGCTGGCGGCAAATTCAAATGTGCACATAAGACCTTCATCCATGTCTAAACCTAAATTTTGGAAAAAATGTAACATGACACCCCCTTATCCACTTGCTCCTTCAATTATTCAAAAAATTTGAGTATATATTTTTAACATATAAACAACGCGTAGACTTTTTTAGTGTCCAAATGGCACCAACGCAATGATGCTAATTTTATTAACTACTTTTATGTGAAAGCCGATAGTCAGTGGCGTAACTAGTTACTCGCTCGCGCCCGCAATGCGGGGAGCCCAGACGCTCCAAGGGCTCAACTTTTATTTATTTTAAGAAAGAACTTCTACGTAAATATTAGAATAATATTTTATACAACGGCCCAAACTTTTACATTAAAATTGTATATTAATGTTTTTCTTGTAAATTACACTAAAACCACTGAAGATGGACTTTTAGAAGAAACTAGTCTGTTGTAATTAAATAAATAAATCAAGGAAGAAATTCTTATATTGTATAATCAATTATCAATGAAGCCTGCGTTTCTGGGATCTGATAACCTATGCTTCAACAACAAAAGACAATGCATTGTTTTGACGGATAGTATTTAACTAATATGATTTAAACAGGATGTTGCAGAACATTAGCGATGAAGACCATTGCAATATGAAGACAAATTAGAATGACTGAATGTAACCTTGTAATCTCACCGTAAATGAGAGTACAAAAACCATACGTTTTTAACAATAATTGATTTATTTATAAACAAAACGATCAAACAATAGATTGATAATAATACATGAAATTACAACTACAAAGAAGTTAATATTGAGATTATGAACGATGAACAATACGTTGATTGGTCCACTAGGGAGTGTTAATCAAAATAGGCTTGGAGCTATTTAAGAAGGTCCGCCAGGAAGCACAGTCTTGTATCCAGCTTGAGCCGTGCTGTTTGTGGTTGATGCGGGATGTCCTCTAAAGCCCCCCATAGATATCCTTCTTTTTCGACTGTTTTAACCGACGGGTGAGTCGGGTGGAACGATGAACGAAGCCGGACGATGAGCATAGACAACAGTTTAACCCATTTGATCCCACGGATTTTTTTTTGAAATCATTAGTTTTTTTTTAATTTTTAACTTATTAGGACCTAAAAGACTTGAGAAAGTGTTTAGTTAAAAAAAAATTTCAAAATTTTGAAAAAAATGGGTGTACTCATATGAGTACACTGGGCACTAATGGTGTTAATAAATATTTTTAGCTTGAAAATATTTTTATTGGTAATAAAATATATAAGCATAAAAAACTAAACAGATGAAGTATGGAATTTGATAAAACATTCTTTTTCAATGCACAATGTAACATTACACTTTAGGCACGCCCACCTAGACCTCATGTGGCACTGCCTACATCTTAGTTGCTTGTCTAATTTTTTTGGAAAGTGTCCACCCTCTTTCTGTAATAAACTTTTCGGAACAGAACTTGAGGGCCTGTCCTTTTGAAACGTCGATTTTGCAAAGCAACGTAGGTAGTGTCGGGCAATGTTTCTAGTAAATGCTAGTAAGTCCATTTTTTCATTTCAGGCTAGTAGGTGCAGTTTCCAAGCATTTACCACTGCTAGATTTAGCATGTGTGTAAATAAACACCACCACCACTTTTTTCCTTTTATACTACATCTGTAATTGTTAACCGCTTGATCCATAAGATCTACGCCTCCCATTGACAAATTATAGTTTGCAAATAATCTTGGCTGTGGTACATCAACTTTTTGCTTGGCCTGAGTGAACCATCTTTTGACTTTTGCCAGAGGTTCGATTTTGTCGTAATTGGAGGCCATGGTTACAATACTATTATCTTTCCAGTGAACAAATACGATACCATTAGTTTTGTCGTAAACTGTATGATAATACCCACGTTCCTTTTTTTTTCATTTCTGGAGCAGACTGTAGCGGACATTTTTTGGTTCTGTTATCTCTCACAGTTCCAGTTGCCCTATAACCAGCGTTCTTCAACATTTTCATTAGATCATAACTTGTAAAGTAATTGTCAAAAAACGTTATATGATCTGTAGGTACCGTAACATTTTCAAGTAGATCCATCACAACTCTTGAGCCAAGCGGCAGGGTTGAAACAGCAGCAGTCGGTTGATTTTTTTTAGCACCACAATAAGTGTCAAATCCATAGCAGTAACCAGTAGAGCTACTTAGAACCCATAATTTATAACCAAATCTGACGGGTTTACCCCTTATAAATTGTTTTGCTGAGTGGTGCTCAAAGTACTTAACCATTGCTTCATCAATGGATAAATTCTGATGAAATATGCCCCACCGTCGAAAACTGGTATTGAGCAAATTCATCAAAGCTCTAATTTTGCTCATTTTGTCGTCTTTGTCCAATTTTGTGTTGTCGGCCAAATGTATAAATCTTTTGATTTCTTGAAACCTATTTCGTGACATTGCGTTTGAGACGATGGGTACGCTAACATCTTCATCTAGGCTCCAGTATAGTCTTTCTCTAGATAAACGATGGTAACCACTCAACAGTAAAATTCCTAGAAATACTTTCAGATCTTCTTCATTCACAGCAAATGAGTGATGGTTTTTTTGCGCTGCGTATTTATTGCTCTCCTCCACAATAAAACTAATAGTATTTGCATCAAAAAAATATTCAAAAATTTGAACAGGGTTGAGATCACGTATTTGCGATTTTACTTCATCTAATCGATGTAGATACCCATCCGTTTCTTCCATCTCGATATCTACTGGAGCTTCTGTCCATTCAGGAGCTGGCTCAACTAGCTTTCTTCTTTTTTGAGGATGATGAAGAGCTTGTTGACGTAACAATGCTAGTGGAATATCATCTTCATCATTCTCATTTGAAGACTGTCTGCTAACTTGATGTTGTAACCGTGCCAGTGGAATATCATCTTCATCGTCCTCACCTGAAGATTCGCTACTATAACGAATTTCAACAAGCCCGGGAACGTCTGTAGGAAAGTCTGCCGATGCCAGATCGTCGTCGTCAAAATTTTCTTCGTCTGTTTGGCAGTCAACTTCCGGAGGAATAATAACTATTTCAGCAGTTGTATGCCTACTTGAGATAACATCCTCTAAAGCCCCTCCCAAAGTGTAATGTTGCTTTCCATAAAACGTTTTCGGTGCTATTTCTTCAAACGCAGATGTAGAAGGAAGATCCATGTCTTTAATAAAAGAAAAATATTACTTCAAATTTTTATGGTAAAATACCCCGTTTGACCCAGCGTACTCATATGAGTACAGCTGCTTTTTTAGGGGGTAGTAAGCACCGTAACTGCAAATAAACTAATTTTGCTTATCAGAAGGATTGTATACATACCTTATCAATAAGATTTCACAACACTATCACAAAAAAAAATTAGCACCCGTTTCGTTCACTTGTAAAGGCGCAACTAAAGTCTCATAAAATCGAGACGCATTCAAAGTAAAATATCACGTAGAAAATATAAACAAACTGAATTCCGCCGTCAATAGGTTTGTTTATAGTGCATTCAAGTATGTATATGTAATATTAGACGAAGGAAAATAATTGCTGTGTAGTTTAAAAAAAATAATTTTAACTCTGTACTCAAACGAGTACAGTGGGACTAAATGGGTTAATTTTTAACATTTTACCGTGATGGACGACACGTGTTTGTTGGCAGTGGCGGCGGCTTTGACTGTAAAACAAAAGCAACGCAAAAATCGTTCAAAGTGGATTAAGGAATGGCTCCTAAGACGTAGCAAAAATTCTTGATTTAAGTGTCGAAGATCGGACATTTTGACTAAGAATGATCTTGAACGTATTGTTCGAAGTATCAAGTAGCGAGACGGCGCCATTGAGAAAACACGACGGTTTCATGCCACACACATCGTGATTAACCGTCTGGATGGCAAGAAACCGGACAAACATCAAAATTATTTGATATTTCGGAACGGCAGTCAATCACGACGGTTTTCACACATACACATCAGTTTTATTATTTGTTCGTTCCAACCGACTCATCCGTCGGTTAAAACTGCCGAAAAAGAAGAATGTTTATGGGGGCCTTTATCCTTTGTTGTCGGACGTAACTCAAGTAGTTTAGAACTGGTGGTGCGCTCTAGTATAGGGTAGCGGAGGGTAGGTGTAGCGAGAGTTGGTTACACGGCTATAACGTTGCTTGTAACTTACATCTTAATAACACACTTAACAATAATACACTTAAGCTATTCATTATAACTTTTCTTTTTATAAGTTATTCTTTTTTTTGTTGTTATTAAAATAAAATTATATACTGTTCATATTGTCACTATATTATATTTTCAATTAAATCGAGATGTAAAAAGGTGAATTAGTTATTTTTTTTTTTAAATTATTTGGAATATTGCGACGATATTACATCATTCAATTTCGTTATTATTATTTCTAGGGATAGATTATGAACAAAACTATATATGTCAATGTGTTATATATATTTTTTATACATTACACCTCCTCTCCCACGATTCCTTCCCCTCTTGCCACTCCACCACCTCCTCTTGCCCCTTCCGCTCTTTCTGTCCGTTTTTTTTTGTTATCTGATTGATAATTATTTTGTCAACCTGAAATCATTAATAAATTACTTAAAAATATGCGATCGAATAATAAAATAAAATTTCTTTCAAGATAATAAAACAAAACAAATATTAATAAGAAATAAGGAAATTACTGGAACTTACGCCGCTATAATTGTTAATGATATTAACGTGCTGATGCACAATTGGTGTAGCAGGGTGACCCGTTGATGCTGGAATTATAACGGGCGCAGCACCACTGCCACCACTTGGTTTTTTTTTCTGCCGGATCACCCTGCTTGATTATTTCCTTTTCTTCTTTATTTTTATTGTTTTCTTCATTTTTTTTATCGTTAATGACTTCCTATTGGAAGAGAAATCTTTGATAATACAAAATAATTAGAAAAATTTGAGGTGCAACTTACCATTTTGTTAATTTATTTTAAAATGTTGACTTGTTCGGACTTTTCCAAACACTTGGTTCTTTTTTGGTTGTTTCTGCCGCTACCTTCGGGTTACCTTGCATTATTATTTCTTTTCTTCATTTTTTTTATTATTGTTTTCTTCTTCATTTATTTGCTCGTTGACTTCCTTTTGGAAGAAAAATCTTTGATAATACAAAATAATTAGAAAAATATTTACGTGCTGATGCACAATCACCTTCTCAGGGTGACCCGTTGATAGCGGAATTACATTGGGCGCAGCACCACTGCCAACACTTGGTTTTTGTGTGGCTGTCTGTGCCGCTACCTTCGGGTCACCTACCATTATTATTTCTTTTTCTTCAGTTTTATTATTGTTTTCTTCTTCCATTTTTTCTTCAATTTTTTGATCGTTGACTTCCTTCTGGAAGAAAAATCTTTGATAATACACAATAGTTAGAAAAATTTTATTTTGTGTATCCTTTCCGTTTCAGTTTAGATGATCATAAGTGTATTTGTTAATACAGGGTGGAGACAGATCGATTACGAAATTGAATAAATCACAAACAACTGAACATTTTTCAGATGTTTTATTTTTTCCTCCTTTTGTAACAATGGAAATTTAAATTTACAATGTTTTACAAAGTGTATCACTCAAATGTGCTCCTTCCCCCCGTATACACTGTAACAGCCTTTTTCTGAAGCTTTCGTGCACTCTTTGGAGCATTTAGACAGGAATTTCTGCGATATTGTTCCTGATATTGTTCTTGAGGGCTTCCAGGGTCCTAGGGCGGTCATTGTAAACTTTAGATTTGAGATATACCCACAGGAAGAAATCGCAAGGGACAAATCGGGAGAGCGCGCTGGCCAGTTCAAATCTCCTCTTAAAGAGATGAGGCGTCTGAGGAACCTTGTTCTCAAGAAGTCCATGGAAATCCTTGCTGTGTGGGATGTGGCCCCATCCTGCTGAAACCAGACGTCTTCCAGTCAAAACTCATCCAATTTACGCAAGAAAAAATCGTGAATCATGGCCATGTAACGAGCTGAATTGACCGAAACGGTTCGGTTGTCCTCTTCAAAGCAAGTTGTCTGGATCTATGATCACGTGGCAACAATTCCTGGACGAGAACCATTTTGTGAGGATGCATATGAAGATGTTCTTTAATTATTCGATGGATGGAACGCCTCGAAATGCCAAGAACTCTTGACTGTTTCCGTATTGGACACCGGAGAGTTTGTTCAATGGCGGCCCTAACCATCTCAATGTTTTCTGGGGTAGTGACGGTGTTCTGATGTACTCTTCTGATTGACGACACATTTCCAGTAGTCTCGAATGCATTCACCCACGAAACAATTCGATTTCGATCGGGAACACGGCCGCGGGGGGCAATTTTGAACCTCAATTTAAAGGCACGCTGTACGCTGACGCTTGAATGAGCGTTTTCAAAATAAGCTTTCACACAAAACGTGCGCTGTTGCAAAGACCACTCCATGCTGGCGACTGAGTGGGGACAAAACACAAACCTCCCATTCTCCCAACTTGCCACGCACACTCCCCACCACCCAAGTCTGCCACAAGAGGAATGCCGCAACTCTCAAATCCATCTGTCTGTGGCGCACCACCCTGTACATATCTAATGTAAAGCATAAATATTTAAATTTGTAACTATTGAAAAAAAATTTTTTTTGAGAGATAATTCGAAATTCTTTTTTTGTGTAAGCCCACCACCACCTGATATTGTAGGCACAGAGAAATAATATATCTGGCCTTTTTTCGTTCAATACATATATCAACAGAACACGAACCTAACGATATCACATATTTCAATTTTTTTTCAAACTCACATTTCTTTTTACAAAATGAAAAGTAATCAAAATTAAACCTCTCAAAATGATATAACTATTTCATTGCATGTGTAATATTTATATTTTATCACCTTTTCTCTTGCAATTTACGAATAGAAGTCTTTATAGATTAAAATAGATGTAAGTTATAAAACTGTTCATCTATAGTTATCTGAAAACACTCGTTTGTAAACCCATATATAAATAAATTTATATATGTTACTACTTCTTGTCGTCTCTTAGCAATAGATTTTCTTACAAACGAAATTCTATTGCACCAGCGGCGATGCGCTTAACTCAACATCAAAAACATAATGCAGTTATGATGATGATGTCGAAGAGCACGCTCTCAATAGACCATTTCTATATCTAAAAGTGCTGTGGCGCATGTGCGCGGCAATTACAAAAAATGCAACCAATTTGTAAATGTACGAATACAATAATCGTGAACACAAGTAATTTTGTCAGCATTCTTTAAAATTACCGCGCTAAACTGAGCATGCGCGAAATGGTCTATTAGCGCGGTCTTCTAGGAAAGTTTTTTCTCTACATTGATATATGTAATGAAAAAGTAGTATCAATAATTATTCTGAATGCCTCTAAATTGTCTATTTCACTTATTAACGATAATTCGCATTTTATTTTTCCTTTTTCTAGTTCATTGATGACTAGTAATTTCATTGAATATTTCTACTCTAAAGTTATTGGGATCGAATGTTTCATCAAACCTTCTATTCAACGCGAATTGCTTTGCGAACCACATTGCAAAAACTCTGCAATTATATGAATCTATTTGTCTTGTAAATTTAGTTATAGACATATAGTTCATACTTTCCATGGATTGTTCGCTAATTTTCTCAAGCAGAACCTTAGAGGATTCTTTCAGTTTTTCTATTATTTCAGGATGCCTGCCTCCTAGAGAATCTAAAATAAAAAATTCTTTCGATGATAACAGAAAACAGGAGATTATCCAATGGCTGTTATTATGGACAATCAACGGTAAAACGAAATGAGTCTTATTTTCGACATTTATATGTTGGGTTATGTCATGTCCAAAATTACCTTGTACTATATTTTGTGACACAAATGTACTTCCAAAAGATAAACAGAGTAAATATCCGTCTATGATGGACTCTGTTAACCAGCCGTTGTTGCTATTAAGACCTAAGTTCTTTATTTTTTTCCTCTCAGCAATAGGTAGTGTTAGCTTGAGGGAAATAAGATCACACTTATAAGTTAAAAATTGATTTCCCAACCTAAAATAAACAATATCGTAAATCGAATATCTCTGTTCGATTGCATTACACATTTTACTAAGTTATTTTATCACTTGTGATGACCCTATATTAATTCTATGATTTGTGTCAATAATCTCCCGTGAATCCTTGTACTTTTCTTCATCTTCAATGATCTCAATAGATTCTCCGTAACGTTTCCAGTTATCGTTTACTTTTTGATTCGATTCTTCTATCAATGGAATCAAAATGGTTTTGATTTGGCTTGTTACCCTCTTCGTATTCTTTTAGAATACAAACTATTGGTTTATAGTAACTGAAGTAAGATTCATAATAATTGGCCTTATACTTAATGTTGTTCGAGAAACATAAGTCTATTTGTGTTTTACCATCCGTAGATGGTTCCATGGGTACAATCTGAAACAGAGAATTCTTTTCGAAATATGTTAAGAATTGTGGATTTTTATGTTTGGTAATATCGACATTAAAATCGCCAAAAATAAATATTTTATGACAATTCCTGATGGCACCTAACATGTCGTCCAGTTTGTGTTTTACAACCGAGAATGGCGTAGACTGTGGTTTATAAACACCACAAATAATTGTGTCTTCATATAAGAATGCGACTATGTTGCAACTTTTCTGGTGTTCTTCGCAATTAAAGGCAAATACGAGTAAAAGTTTTGCAGCTATATCAGCTTTAGCGAAGACTGCTAGACTATATGCCCGCCTTGTCGACCTATTGACATCTGCTCTGTAAACTTGGACATTCCCAGTAATTGAAACCACATCTGTACAAGTGGTCCACGTTTCTACAAGTATAATAATATCAGAACTGATGTAACATTGATCACTTACCTACCAAGTCAAGACTATCAGCTCTCTTTCATAACCAAAAATTATACTCTTATGACTTCTTCCAGTTTCTTATTGGGTATACAATCCACCTGTGCCGAGGGCTGCGATTGATGTGAAATTTAATTCAATCTTATTATCAACTTCCAAAACTTCAGGCGGTTTATTAATCACGGGATTTGGAGCCAACCCAACCATTCTCCATCAATTTCGTATAAGGGAGGGCTTAATGGTTCACAATCTATTTCTTCACCATAATTTTGGATCCTGTGGTTTACAAGAGACATAAATTTTGAAGTATTTTTATAGGAGATTGGCAATTCATCATAACAATGGATGTAACGACGAAGATATACTATCTGTGGGGCACATTTAAGGAGATATAATACTTCTCCCAAAACACGGCCTATATACCCCTTTTCTTGTTTTATTAACCATCCAACTGAACTTGGTAACAGTGGAGCAGAAATTAGTCGCGTCTTCAAAATTTCCCGACGTAACTCACATCTTCTCTGGACTGTATCTATGTAAAATTCACTGAGACTTCTTTTATAACTTTGTTCTATCTACATAAATGTATTGTTAACGTAGCTTATCAAATTAATATTATACAACGCAGGTTTTCTTTGATAAATAAATGGAGCTTCTTTGGCAGCATCCAACACAACTAGCCTTGGATGCTCAGTAATCCAAACAATCATATTACAAAATTGCTTTTCCCTTTGCAAAGTCAAAACAAGCACTTTATCACCATTTTGCACGACCAAAAATGTTTCTCTTGTACTTAATTACGTAATAAATTGCGCATCCCCTAGGTAAATTACGGAGATACTTTTACCACAATCTTGATTTCTGTCCATTGTCCGGACAGTTTCACCATAACTCGAATCTATACAGTATTCTTTCGTAAAAGGACACGTAATACCATTTCGAAGATGTAGTTTATTGTTGTCTAGCTGCACTTGGGCTGAATATTCATTTAACTCTACTTTTACTGTAGTTTGAACCACTACGTCGTACCATGTCTTTTGATCTTCACTATAAGTAGCACCATGACATGTGCCATCTTGACCCACATTACCAAATAAGGTCGATGAGGCTGTTGTCGTAGCATTTATAAGAAGATTTCCAATATTTTTATCATACACCTGTAACGTTCTTCTATTATGAGTCAACAAGCATTTTTCTCTTCCCAATGGTTCAATGTATTTGACCAATCCGTCAGATACGGTTGAAATATGGCTATGCATCCCACAGTGGATGATTTGTCTTATAATGGTGACCAGACAAGTACGAACCAAAATACCATCATACTCGTCTTATTGCAGAACTTGAACTCGTTAAACACCCCTTTATACTCGGTTTTTTCTTATTGGACATGATGCCACATGATTTAACGAAATCACTGATAAATTTGAGCCAGGTCCCTCTCAGTCATAAGCAATTAGTGTGATAGATGTCTTAATTACAGTCACCCAAAATGGGACCTCTATGTTACAATCATTCCTTTTTCTTTAACCCTTAAAATAAACAAAATTTTATTAGAACATCACAATTTGATGTCAGTTACATATGATAGATATTTTTTTTCAAATTGCACCTTATCAAAAACTTAATTAGTGGGTTGTAGACCAAAAACACATATTCACTGTCACCAATGAGTGTGAACATGTGTTTAGCTTAATGTTTCATATAATATGCAGCATTATTAGAAAAAAGTGTCAGAGAAAATATCCGGCAAATAATCCGAAATCCATTGATAACGGTAAAGCCGTTATTGGTATCCGGACTAATTTTTTTTTCTCCGTTAAATGGACAATCTTTTGTTGAGCAGAGGGAAGGACTTCAAAAAATAATTCTATACAAAATTCAAGTAGACGAAGGACTTACACTTTTCTTTTAAAAATAATATGGCCAACAAAACTTTTTCAAAACAAAAAAAAATGGCCAACAGAATCTCTCTTCAAAATAAAATTATAGACAATATAACTTTTTTTTAAATAAAAAAACAGACAAAAACAAAGAGAGGAAAACAGAGAGATACTTCTTGTTAGAAGATCTACAAAATCGTTCATATCAGCAAGATAAACAAACGGGTTATACCGAAAACTTCAACATTTAAAATTCATTTTAATGCCTATTCTGAACATAATCGGGTGCCGTTCGTTAAATTTTCAATTTTTTACACTTTTTTTTTATAATAAATATAATTCATAAAGACAAGTGACAGAGTAATCGTAACAGAATCAACGTAACATTTATAATACATACTTAATGACTTTTAAATTTACAGAGACACAGATTTTTACTCTTTTAGTCGCCTCTTACGATAGGCAGAGAATACCATGAGTCTATTCTACCCCGACCTCACACAGGGACCTACTCTTTGGAGTTTATGGACTATAACGGACAGGGGCTCTACGCTGTCGAGTCGACCTTTGAGGAGTGAACACTACTTCCGGTATATTTACATTCTCTACATTTTTTCGAATATTTGGTTTTTTAAAATTTTGATTTGCAAAATACGGTAACAACTCCAACGTATCCCTGCCTAGTTCGTCTAATTCATCGCAGTTCCTTTCAACTGTCTCTGAAACTTCAGAATAATCATTGAGATTGTTTAAATCCGAAGCTTCAGAAGCAATTTGCGAAATTAGGATTTTATTTACTAAATCGATACCTGGAAATGGTTTTAATCGATTGATGTGAACAATTTAATTCTTATTTGACTTACAGTCCGCTATTTTATATGTTACTGAATACTTTTGTTCAATTATTTTAAACGGTCCGTTCCAAGGCTTTAATAATTTTTTTAAAACATTCAATTTTCCCGCCGAATTATATAAATATACTAGAACACCTATTAGGAAATTTCGTTCCCTACTTTTTTGATCATATATTTTCTTACTCGATTCTGCCGCTTCTTTTAAATTATTTTTAACAAATTCGAACGCTTTGTTTAATTTTACTGCCAGTTCCGAAACATAATTTTCGCTAACATCGTATTTAACTTGCTGTGGTTTCATTATAATATCTAATAGCGGGGTAGGTTCCCTACCATGTAGTAAATAGAAAGGTGAATATCCGGTTGACGAATGTACTGTATTTTTACATGCCATTAAAATCAACGATATCCAATCGTCCTAATCTTGTTGTGTTTCCGAAATAGAATGGGATAATCTATCCTTAAATACACGATGACTTCTCTCAATCATACCGCTAGACCGAGGGTGATACACGGTGGTCTGAATTTTATTTATTCCCAATATTCTACATACTTCTTTCAATTTTCGCGATGTAAAGTTTGTTCCTTGATCAGTGATCAATTGTTCTGGAGCACCGTGACGAGTAAATAGTATATTACAACACAAGTACAGAAAGTTAGTCGTTGCAGAACGAGTATGAACACGTTGCGGCACGAGCAAAGCGAGTGCCGCAACGTGTTCATACTCGTTCTGCAACGACACTTTCTGTACGTGTGTTGTATACTATTTTTTCTACGACAGTGTAGAATAGACATAAATAACCGAAAAAGATAATAAAATCAAATTAATATTTTTTTTATAATTATCAACCTGTCATTCATTTAAATTGTGAACATCGAGTTGCTATAGCAACAGTAAACATTGCTTGAAAAAAAATTGTTCAATACATGAGAATGACTAAAGAAACTTTCTATTAGAGGAAAGTGGGGCAAGACGGGGCCCTTAAGAGATTTTTATTTTCTGTGGTTTTCTTAAACAACCGACAAGAAAAATTTTACCGCCATCTTTTACTGTGAAACATTTTCTTGAAATTAAAAATATAAATATTACATAATTTTTATTTCTTACAGTTTAAATCTTTACATTTCAAAAACCTTACAAAAACCCCGTCTTACCCCGTACATGGGGTAAGATGGGGCATGGCATGGGGCAAGATGGTGTATCAGTAATTGTGAGGGTGCGTAACTGAAAAAAAAGATACATAAGAAGCATATCTTGTTTTCAAAATTTATTTTGAAAAAAATAAAGGTCAACTTTATTTTATTCGTAATTATCTTATTTACAAAATTCACAAATATGATGTGTTTCATCATCATCATCATCATCATCTTCTTCCCCAGCGCATGAACAATGTGCCTATTTTTTGCACATAGCACATGCAACCTATCCTTCAATAGACTTAGAATATAACTTCTTGCAGTAAAGGCAAGGAACATTGTCTTCATCTTCTTCTGAAGTACTTGCTTCCTCTCGTTGAATTTTTCTTTTTCCTGCTGCATTTTTCTTAAATTTGTTTTTCACTACCTTGCTTTGTATCTTTTTTCTATCAATTTCTTTTGCGTTTGGGCCAATAAAGACTCTTCTTTACGTTCCGCTTTGCCTCGTTTTCTTCTTTATTTTTAGTTGACTCTTCAAGCTCAAGTTTGTATGGGGAACTTGTTACTATAACAGTCTTTCCTTTTCTGTGGTTTGTGTTCCTAATGTTTTTTCGTCCAACGTAGGGGAGACGCAGCACATACTCAGGGGAGACAAGAAATTTCCTATTTGGTTCAGCAGGCTCTTGATCCGGCTTGAGGAAGGTATCTTCTTGAGTCTTATTAGAGTCAGGTTGTTCATCTTCCCAATGAGAACACCCAGGATGGATGTCTAAGAAGCTGTTGGCTCTGGCAGATGAGTTTTCCACTTGTAATTGTGTGTTTTTAACTTCAATTTCCAGTTTCATTGTCGCAGGTGTCAGTTGAGGATGTACCAAGAGACCTGTCTGTTGTTGCTGAAGGAGTGAAAGCAGAGTCTAGAAATATATTTCGATTTATTGGCCAAATGCCTGTACTTTTAAAGCCATTAATTGCCGTGTTCATAGTGGCAGAACTCAAAGAAGCTTTCCCCAAAATTTCTGCTATTTAGCTCATCGTAACGGTTTTTCCAGGGTTGCATCTGAGCCCGTTCGTTATTTCTTGGTCGTAATACACGCTTAAAGGCTTCATAAAAGCTACATCTAGGGGCTGTAGACGATGCGTACAATGTGGCGGAAAACACAATATTACCACGCCGTTAGCCCGAGCCCTATCAATTATGTTGAGACTTTGAACATGTGTTGAATGGCCATCCAACAACAGTAGAACAGGGCGCTCTGTTGTCGCACCGGAGAACTGGATAAACTTCTCAAAAATCTCTTTTTGCATCCATCCCGTGACGTGACATTCTGCCCACATACCAGGGGAGCAGTTGTTGAGTAGTTCAGGTTTCATTCGTTGTCTTGGGTAGACTAAAAGGGGAGGAATATACACACCAGATGTATTCATGCAAATCTCTACTGATACGGTTTTGCCTGGATCAGCAGAGGACAACGAGCCAACCTGCTTCTTTCCTCTAGTAGCTAATATTTTAGAAACAGTTTTGGCCACCGTTGATATTCCACTTTCATCGCAGTTGTAGATCCTATCTGCTGTAAACTCATATTTTTCATATACCTCGTCTAGTAATGTAAAAAACTTTGAAACGTTTTCCTTGTTAAATGCCATTGCCCTAGCTATTGAAATTGGTTCTGCCTTTCGAATTGATAGGGTTGGATTTTTTCTCAAAAATCAAAGAACCCAGTCCTTACCCACCTCTTGTTTTGTTTTATTAAAGCAATGTTTCTTATTATTTCTCTCAGTTAATTGGGAAGCTAATCGCTTTAAATCCAGCTTCCTCGATCAGTTTTTTTCTGATACTTGCGTACCATTTTCTGCAAAAAAAAATAGGTTTCAGTATGGGGGCAAGACGGGGTATACCCTATCTTTCTATTTTTTTTGTGAACTAATTCCTTCTAAATGGGCAATTTTGACTTAAATTATATAATTCGAAGTTCATTTTTCTCTTATTTTGGATGTTTTAAATTTTTATATATATTTATTAGTCTCAAAGTCTTTATTCCAAAAAAATTTTTTTGTAAATGATCTTTTATTTTTAAATTGTAACAGCTGTTTCGAAATTACTTATTTCATCTTCAGACATGTACTTAATTATTTTTTTATATAAAATTGATAAGTGCATACTTAGATAAATTGTAATGTGTATACAATATGCATACTATGATATATATATGTAAGTAAATAAATTTTTCAAATTGATTAGAGAATATTATAAGAAATAAAATAAAATAAAGTAAAAAACTACCATAATAATATGTGGATAATTAAATTGTAATTGAAAAATTGAAAAATTTTTTGTGTATGTATGGTAGTTTTCTTTACAATTATTAAATTATATAATTGTTGAAAGAAAGAAAGAAAGGTAACTAAAAATCTGATTTTAAATTTAAAGGATTAATTCTTAATTTATGAAAAAATTGAAATTGAAAATTTTTCATTTCATTTAGTATTGAATTAGGTTTTTTATTATTATATAAATGAATATAGAATTTTTCAATATAATCTATATGAACAAAATTATATGAATTATAAAGAATAAAAATATCTTTATAATTATGATTTTTATTAATAATATGATCTGCAAAATTAGATTTGTCTAATATAATTTTCCTAACATGATTTAAATGTTCAGATTTTCTTTTTATAAATTGTCTAGTAGTTTTTCCAATGTAAAATGAACCACAATTACAAATTAATGAATAAATACCACTTTGATTCATTAAAGGGATAATATCTTTATTATTTGTTAAATTGTTTAAATTATTAATTTATATTAACAATTTTCAAGCTCTTTTTTGAAAAATCACCACGTCCAAACGGCTAAAGATAGAAACTTGGTTCTTTCACTCAAGTCTTCTTTAGAATCTCCTCTATCAAATACATTGAAAACTAGGGGCAGTTTTGTCAAAAAGTTTTCTAGTTATTCGCCCTTATGTACCGAAAGGCACGGTTTTCCTACCATGTCAAAAATGGAGGTCGCTCATGGGGCGGTTTAACTCCTCCTAGAGTTTTCAAATGAGGCCAACCAAATTTTTTTGAGTGAAGCTCAACGGATGTATGCATGGCATAGGCTATGTGGCATTTTTTGCAATTGATTAGAAAAAATTTGAGAATTTTTCAAATTTGAACGTTGGATTGGAAATGAGATTTGGCCTTCATTTTTTAAAAAATCACCACATCCAAACGGCTAAAGTTAGAAACTTAATTCTTTCACGTTGCTCTTCATTCAAGTTTCCTCTTTAAAATACATTAAAATTAGAGGTAGTTTTATCTACAAGTTTTTTAGTTATTCACCCTTTTGTACTGAAAAACAGGGAAATATCTTTTGTCAAAAATTTTAGTCGAAAAACGGGCCGTTGAACTCCTCCTAGAGTTTTCAAATGAGGCCAACGAAATTTTTTTTTACTGAAACTTGACCATATTACGGGGTGCAACCACTATGTGGCATTTTCCGCCAACGAATGGGAAAAAATAGGCAGCCCTACAAATTTGAACACCTGTGGAATGCTGCATGTCAGTAAAAGCCTTTCAAAACTTTTTTGAAAATTCACCACATCGAAACAGTTGAAGCTAAAAATCCGAATTTTTAACAGATTATAGCCTCAAGTTTTAGCTATCGAACAGCGAAAAAAACATATTTTTATCGTTTACCGTATCGCCACAATTTGCAATTTAATGTTAAGAAACATGAAAAATCTGTAGCTTTAAATTTATTTAGTTGGTACATTCAAACTGTAATAACTTTTCGAAATATTAACTTTGGCCCCTAATTCTTTTTTTATCGAATAGCCCACATTTTCACGGTTACAACGATATGCAACACTCTTGATTTCTCCGGCTACTTTTCACCAAAAAAAAATTAAAATAAAACACATGCAAGCCTAGATTTTCAATTTTTGCCATAAGTATTCTCTACTCTACCATTGAATTTCTATATTTCATCTCACTCCACATCATATACGGTATATCTTACCCCTATATCTTCCCTATATTAAATAGGGTTGCTATTAAGCCAGACCGATGAAAATTTCAGGAAATCTCAGGATCTATCTGTAATTGATCCTGCCAAAATTTCAGCTTTTTAGCTAAGGCCCTTATATGGAAAAAAGTCACTTATTTCGGTTTTTTGGCAAAAAGGCCGTTAATTTTTGAGTTTTTATGCATGTGTCTTATATCAAAAAATCGCAAAAAAATCAAGGAACATGAATCCGGTGTCAAAAGGGCCTTAACGTATACCCAAAAAAATTATTCGATTCGACGAAATTTACAATTTTGATGTATTTGTCTCTTTCTTTCACGGTAAATCGCTTATATGTCTCACACTCTCTAACTCATGGAATTTCAAAATCCATAGGCGTAGGCAGTCCGAATTTTCAGGAAAATCTTAGGTCATCCGATTTTGATAAAAGTGGTGTCAAATGAAAGGGCTTCAAATGTATATTCCAAATTGTGTAACCCTTCTCCCCTCCTCTTATTATAAGGGTCCGAAAAATACAGAAATGTACAAATTTTAGAGGTTTTTTGGATTTATAAATAGGAGCTTTGATTTACAGGGCCGGTATTTGTACTTTTTTGGCCCCTATCGTGTAGTGCGTTCCAAAAAAAATTCATATTAACGGGACTACGGAGTAATCCATATCGTTGTTTCTCGAAATGCTGTTTTTAGTGACTTTTCGTCCCTGACACATCAAAAACAGCCTTAAACAACTTGAATTGACGATCCGAGACTAAATAAAGGGAACCTCGGAGTCATCCATGCGAAATGCCTTTTTTAGTGACTTTTCGGCTCTGACACATCAAAAACAGCCTTAAACAAGTTGGATTGACGATCCGAGACTATATAAAGGGGACTACGGAATAATCCATGTCGTTGTTATTCGATATGCCTTTTTTAGTGACTTTTCGGCTCTGACACATCAAAAACAGCCTTAAACAAGTTGAATTGACGATCCGAGACTAAATAAAGGGAACCTCGGAGATATCCATGCGAAATGCCTTTTTTAGTGACTTTTCGGCTCTGACACATCAAAAACGGCCTTAAACAAGTTGAATTGACGATCCGAGACTATAAATAAATGCATTTTAATAATCTCTACCGAATTTGACGTAGATTTTAGAGCTCCGAAATAATTGTATGTGGTACAAATTTGATTGATTGAATAATTTTGAGGTTATGATAAAGAAAACATTTATTCCAAATTTTTCAACAGCTATATATCGCGAATAAATCAATGGATTTTAATAATCCTAGCGAAATTTGACGCAATTTTTAGAGCTGCAAAATTATTGTAAGGGGTATAAATTTGATAGGCTTAATAATTTTGAAGTTATGATGAAAAAAGCATTTTTACTTTAAAACGTTTACAATTTTCAAATGAAGCTAACCATATTCTTTTTGATGGAAAGCGAAGAAAATTTCGGGAGGTGTAGCGGAGCCCGATTTTCTGTTTTTTTGGTTAGAAATAATTGAGATTTTTCCAAATTTGGAATTTCCAATTTTCTTAAAATTTCATACACATAATTTGAAATATCACTACTTCAAAACGGCTAAACTTACAAACTCAGTTTTTTTATATTCATATTCTCCCATGTTCCCATATAATAAGTAATAAATAATAAATAAAATAGAAATACGGTTTTATTTCGATTAAAAAAAATAATAAATAATAAAGAAATAAATAAATAAAAAGTAAAAAATAAGTAAATAAATAAATAATAAGTAATAAATGAAAAATAAAATAGAAAAACGGTTTTTTTCAAATAAAAAAAAATAATAAATAATAAATAAATAATAAATAATAAATAAAATAGAAGAAAAATTAAAGAGAAAATATTGTTTTTGATGCAATGCTCGACAGGCGTGGCCCGCGTGTTACTGTGGCAAACGAATCGTAGTTTGCGCAAAGCTGTATGCCGGTAACTATAAAAGTCGGCGAAATAGCCCCAGAGCTTCACTTTTATAGAAGCCTCCGAGTAGTGTAGATGCTCATTTGCTATCCATTCTATTCGATCGCTTTTGCATATACAAACTATTGTCTTTTTCAAGACATCGTTGAGTTCTATAAGACCATTCGATTGCTTTTGCATATACAGTGAACGCTCTATATAAGCAACCTCTCTATAAGCAACATTCTTTATAAGCAACCTCTACACAAGCAGCTTTTTTTAGTTCAACTGTTCTGTATAAGCAACTAATTTTTTTAAAGTTAAATATTTGAGTTAAGTTTAGGCCAATTCAGAAGTAAAATCAGCTGTTCACAACAACATAACCTCAAATTGTAAAAAGTTCTGTTATTGGAATATGTTTGTGTTTTGTGCTGCCAGGATTGAAGTGAATTTCTGTTAAATAGAATAGTTACTTGAATTCTGTTAGTTTCTGTTGATTAATATTTTTGTACTTTAAATTCAACCATAAAATATGAATCAGAAGAAAAAAAGACGTTCATTGTCGTTAAAAGATAAACTATCCATTTTAAAGGACATTGAAAATGGTAAGAAAGCAAAGGACATTTGTAACGAATATAAAGTTGCTAAATCTACAATAAGTAGAGTAAAAGAAAATAAAGAAAATTTAGAAGAATATGCATCCAAAACCTATGTGAATCAGAGTAAGATTAAGCGAATGAAGACAATGAAATATAGTGAAATCGATGATACAGTGTTCACTTGGTTCTTGGAGCGGCGACAATTAAACGATTTAGTTTCAAATGAAATGCTAAAATTAAAAGCACTCGAAGTAAATAGATTAAATAATGGACCTGAAACATTTGTAGCAAGTGATGGATGGTTAACGAAATTTAAAAAACGCCACGGTATACGGATTTTGTCTGTTTGTGGTGAGAGTATGTCTTGCAATGTGGAGCTAGCTAATTCATTTAACAATAAATTTAAAAATTATATTGCTGAAAATGGCTTTTTGCCTGAACAAATATATAATTGCGACGAAACTGGTCTCGTCTATAAAAGCTTGCCCAATAAAACTAACGTTACAAATTTTGAAAAATCCGCTGCTGGAAGAAAAGCAATGAAGGAACGAGTAACAGGTACGCATAAATTGGATTTGATGATGATAGGGAAATCGAAATCTCCTCGTTGCTTCAAAAATATGGACTTGCCCGTATATTACAAATCATCCAAAAATGCTTGGCAAACTTATACACTTTTTAGCGACTGGTATAATGATATATTCATACCTTCAGTAACTCGACACTTGGGATCTAAAAACCTTCCCGTAAAAGCCCTTCTCTTAGTAGATAATGCAACTTGCCATGGGTCTGAGAATAATTTTACTGGTAACCCGAATTTCAAAGTTATGTTTTTTCCCCCTAATAACACACCATTATTGCAACCACTAGATCAAAATGTGATAAAATCACTAAAACAACGTTATCGCAAACATCTACTTGCATGTCTTGCAGCCTTAGGTGCAGAAGATGGAATAGTTTCGGCACTGAAAAGTATAAATTTGAAAGATGTTGTTTATTTAGTGGTTCAGGCATGGTATGAAATTCCCGTGTCAGTTATACAAAATTCATTTAAACATCTTTTTTCGTCAAGTGATCAAATTCAATACAACATTCCTTCCGATCACTTTTCAGAAGAAGATGATATTCCCTTGGCAAGATTGTATAATTCAATATTTAATGATTGTAATTTAGCAGATACTGAAATTATGGAGTGGGCAAGTGGAACAAGCGAGGAAAATCGTCCATTTAACCTTGAAGAAAATCCTGAAGTAGAAAGTGAAACTACTCCTGTTGAAGAAAATGAAAAAACGTCGGATGACTCCAATACAAACATCAATGATGTTATAAATTCTTTTAATTTGGTGATAGAATGGGCAAAAGAAAATGACTTACCCTGCAATGAGGTTCTTTTGTTACAAAGAATAAGAGAAAAAGCTATCATGAACAAATTTATGTAATTGTTTTTGTTTGTTTTGGCAATTAGTGCAGTACTAAGCCAAAGAATTATTAATATTTGATTGTTTAATTTTTTTTAAAAAAAATTAATAATAACTACGCTTATATGATAATAATAATAAAATGTTTTCTTTTGCAAAATAAAACTGAATTTATTGATTCTACACAGCTTAGATAGTAAAAGAAATAATTAAAAGTATTTTCCAGAAGGTAAGTATTTTTATACTCCTTTTTTCCCTATGAGCAACTGTTCCCAATAAGAAACTTTTTTACTGAAATTGGTTCAAATGAATTGCTTATATAGAGCGTTCACTGTACAAACAATTGTCTTTTTCAAGACATCATAGAATTCCATTAACCTATACACATAAAATATAATTATTATTAGTCTGAATTGTAAATTATTTAAGTTCAATATTTGTTAATTTATTGTTAGTTAATTATTTAGTTTAGTGTTGTTTGTTTAGTTGTGAATTTCAGTGAGAAGATCAAGGCGGATTCCACCACCAAAATGTAAGTACAAAATTTGCATATTTGACTTCAGATTTTAATTTTTCATATCAAACATTAGTGATTAGTCAAACAAACGTTTTTTGTTTTGTTTTCATGATTCTGTTTTGAGTTGACAACAATTGTTATAAAAATAGTTTATTTACCAATGCGATTTTATCAAATTAAAAAAAAAATTATTTTCCGGTAATTTTCCATGAACATTACAAGTAAACACAATGGGCTGTACTCCCCCTCTTTCATTTAAATATTAATAAGGCATTCAATAACTAAATTTATCGATCAATAGTAATAGAAGTTTTAAATAAAATTTTAATAGATGCCCTTCTTTCCTTTATTTTGACAATTTGTTAGATAGTGGATGTCATTAGTCCGGTTTTTGAAATTTGTATAATGTAGTTTGTCCCGTTTCAACTTAAATAATTATTTCTTCGAACGGATTATGACGTTTACTGTAGATTCTATCAACAAGAATATTATAATTCATATTATTTTGTGTTAACTCAACATCATATTTACAATATTTGTGTCAAATTGACATCTAGCAATTTAGAGAATATTTTAAATACTACTTGGTGTCTATTAAAATTTTGATTGATAGACGTCTTAATCAATAGGAAAGAATCGACAAGTTTTAATAGATCTATTAATGAATGTAATTGATGTCTCTAACGTTAATCGAAAGGAGAGAATACGGCCCATTCAAATCAGATATACGCATTCAAATTAATGTTTTTAAATGGCAACTCCTGTATATTTTCAAATATTTAGACTTGCCGTTTTTTAAGCATTATAAATCCGTTTGGTTTTTCCAATTCGCGTCAGCCGTTTCAAAATTATTAATTATTTTCTATAAAAATATTCGTTTGTCGTAGAATTTTCTATAAACATTACAAATAAACACCCATTACGCAATCATATCAGATTTACAGGGTGAGCCGTTGAAATAGGCAAAGCTCGATTGTACCTACACCGTTGATGATATTGAAATGAACCTAATTACGTAGCAAATGGGAGGTAAAATTGCAGTTTATAAAATTATTTTTCCATATACAGGGTGTACCATTTTTGCAGGGTCACATTCAACTTAATTTTTTTAAATGGCAGCCGCTGTATATTTTCAAATATTTGAATTGGCCGTTCTTCAAGCATTACAAATCCGTCTGGTTTTTTAAATTTGCCTCAGCCGGTTTCATATAAATAATTTTTTTCTATAAAAATATTCGTTTTTCGTAGAAATTTCATTTTGCAGGGCCACATTCAATTTAATTTTTTTAAATAGCAGCCCCTGTATATCAAATTAACAAACAACATATTTTTACGGTAATTTTCTATGAACATTATGAGTAAACAAACATCACATAATCATATCAGATATACAGGGTGAGTCGCTGATATGGGCAAAGCTCGATTGTACCTACACCGTTGATGATATCGAAATGAACTTAATTGCGTAGCAAAAGGGAAGAAAAAATGCCGTTTGTAAAATTATTTCTCCATATACAGGGTGATCCAATCTTGCAGGGCCAAATTCAAATTAATATTTTTAAATGACAACCCCTGTATATTTCCAAAAATTTGAATTTGCCCTTCTTTAGGCATTATAAATCCGTTTAGTATTTTCAATTCGCATGATCCGTTTTGAAATAATTAATTATCTTCTATAAAAATATGCGTTTGTTGTACTCTGTTATAAAAATCACACAATCCTTGATTTTTGTGATATTGATTTAGGATTTGGCGCATAGCCAAACAATGATCTAGAGTATCTTTTGGCGGCAAGGTCGTGTATTTTTACGGTGATTTCATTTTGCTGACATGATAATTTCGGAAAACTTTGAAGGGCCATAACTTGATTTTTTCAAGTGGCACTTACTGCCTTTAATTTTTATTCATAATTAAGCGTCTCATTTTACATTGTTTCCACCATTATTTTTTCCTAAAAGTTGATATTTTAAAAGATAACTCGGAATTTTTGAAGAATGCACAAACTTTTTATCGAGATTAATGTAGTACGCAATGAAAATCAATTAATTTTGACATGTCAACGTCACAGTGACTTTGATTGTATGCCACGTTTTAAATCTTGCCAAGAAACTATTTAGAAAAAAGGAAAAAAAATCTCAAAATATGAGAACGAGAAACGACAAATTTATTGTAGTACAAAAAGGTCAATAACGATACGATTTCAACTGGAATCTTAAAAACTGCTCGAAATGACGACCCAGTAGATAAATAATATCTACCATTTATTTATAGAAAAATTTCATTTTCACGAAAAAATTAAACCGTGGCATATAATAAAAGTCGACGTGGTCGAGGATATTTAGATGCCACACGCCCATGTGCTCAGGTAAATTATTTATCTCTTGAAATTGTCAAATCTATTACCTTTCTATTTATTTATTCATTCATTTAATTGTTTATTTTAATGCTTTCCATACTTCCATAATTATTGTTATTGAATCAAATTCTAATGACAATTTAAATTGTTTCAGGTACATACCATGGGTGCTTTGGATCAAGTGTGCAATGCACTGCAGTGCGGTGCGTTGTACTTTGCTTCAGAGGTAAACGCACGTGGTAGGTATATGAAATGCTGTCGCAACGGAAAGGTGGTGTTGCCTCCGCTTCACCCCTACCCAGAGCAGTTCCAGGAACTGTTCACGCGGCGGGATTTCATGGAGAACATAAGGGCGTACAATAACGCATTTGCGTTTGCGTCTTTGGGCGCCAATGTCGTTACTCCGCCAGGACGTGGACCTTATTGTTTTAAGGTAATGTAATTAATATTTGTAATTATTTCCAAATTACATTTTCTTTGTCTGTTATTTATGTAGGTGCAAGGCGAAGTACGGCATAATCTTGGTCATTTGGCGGCCAATATTCCAGCAGAGCAGAGGCGGTACGGTAATTTGTATTTTATCGATACCGCTGAAGCGAACCGACAGCGAGTCAACGCGGGACCGGTTCAACTGGATGCGGCCATCATCCAAATGATCGGAGATTACCTGCAGGAACACAACCAATTCGTTGAGGGATACCGGTTCCTTAGCGAAGTGTACCAGGAGCAGGAAGAAGAAAGAAGAAGACGTCGTCAAGCGGGAGAAGCGGAACTGGTCTACAGGCTGTATTTTGACAACCAATGGGTTCCGGGTCGTCAGGTAGGTTTTGGTGAGTATGGCGCTGTTCGTGCCAACGAAGTCGTGGGCGTTTTCGTTTCGGGTCCTGACGGGGAACCACCGATTGATCGCTGCATATTTGTTTATTGTCGCGACAACATAACCAGACCATTCTTCCAAATTCCCTACCTTGCTCCTAATGTCGATCCTATGTTGTATCCGCTATTATTTCCCCACAATAAGCCTGGATTTGTAACGGGTATACCACATCAAGGCGGTGGGGGTAATATTTCTATGTTGGAATATTACGCCTTTCGACTTGCTTTGCGTCCAAACGTTTTTAATCCTATTATTATGGCAGGAAAATTATTCCAACAGTTTGTTGTTGATGCCTATATCAAGGTTGAACAACAAAGGTTGGATTACATTCGCCAACATCAGATAAGACTACGTGCAGACGCCTACCAGGGCTTGGTCGATTATTTAAACGCTAGGCAACTTGACGACGGTATCCCATTGGGAAGCGTTTTCATTTTGCCGTCCACATTTATCGGGAGTCCAAGATGCTATCGTCAAAATTATATGGATGCCATGGCGATTGTGGCAAAACAGGGTAAGCCTGATCTTTTTGTCACATTCACATGTAATCCAAACTGGCCGGAAATTCAGGCAAATTTAAATAATCAAAAATATCCATATGATTGTCCACCCTTGGTGATATTTTAACGACGATTTAACGAAAATAACTCCAATGAGCGTTCTTCTCCAAGGAACTTTATTATATAAAAATAAAATTAACGGAGTGGACCGGTTTCGGCAGTTACGCCATGATCAGCACTCTCTTAGTCAACAACTACAACAACATATGTGAGAGTGGAGTTTTTTGAAAAACAAATCATCTAATGGTATTTTTAATTAAAACAACAATACCATCACTAAATTTTTTGAGAGTACCAATTATCCAACATTTATCAATATAATTTTCAAAACGATCAATGATGTTAATTTTGTTAACTTGGAGAAAAAAAAATATATTATAGTTAACCAATGTTAAGTGATAAAGATTAAAAATATGAGTTCTTTCTAATAATTCCAATAATTAAATCATAAAACGAACATTTAAACCTGTTATTATTTAAAAAAATCATAAAGATGTAGACTTCTAGTCCCAGAATATTTAAAATTAAAATTCAAAATGACGAAAAACCAATTTTTAATGATGAAAATTAAACGAATATATTTGCAAAACAACCATTATTTACATATTTAAAATTAAAGAAAAAAATTTTTTTTATATGATCTTAGCGATCAATATATCAAACAGAAATAAACCACCATTCTTGAAAATTTATTTGAAAATTTTTCGACAATTATTTTGCAACTACATTTTCTTTCTCCAACTGTGAAAGAAAATGTAGTTGCAAAATATTAGAATTATTAGAAAGAACTCATATTTTTAATCTTTATCACTTAACATTGGTTAACTATAATATTTTTTTTTTTCTCCAAGTTAACAAAATTAACATCATTGATCGTTTTGAAAATTATATTGATAAATGTTGGATAATTGGTACTCTCAAAAAATTTAGTGATGGTATTGTTGTTTTAATTAAAAATACCATTAGATGATTTGTTTTCCAAAAAACTCCACTCTCACATATGTTGTTGTAGTTGTTGACTAAGAGAGTGCTGATGATGGCGTAACTGCCGAAACCGGTCCACTCCGTTAATTTTATTTTTATATAATAAAGTTCCTTGGAGAAGAACGCTCATTGGAGTTATTTTCGTTAAATCGTCGTTAAAATATCACCAAGGGTGGACAATCATATGGATATTTTTGATTATTTAAATTTGCCTGAATTTCCGGCCAGTTTGGATTACATGTGAATGTGACAAAAAGATCAGGCTTACCCTGTTTTGCCACAATCGCCATGGCATCCATATAATTTTGACGATAGCATCTTGGACTCCCGATAAATGTGGACGGCAAAATGAAAACGCTTCCCAATGGGATACCGTCGTCAAGTTGCCTAGCGTTTAAATAATCGACCAAGCCCTGGTAGGCGTCTGCACGTAGTCTTATCTGATGTTGGCGAATGTAATCCAACCTTTGTTGTTCAACCTTGATATAGGCATCAACAACAATAAAGTTCCTTGGAGAAGAACGCTCATTGGAGTTATTTTCGTTAAATCGTCGTTACAATTTAAATAATAACACACAGCATGCTTCGGACAGACCGGACCTGGTGAGTCGCGTTTTTAGGATCAAACTGGATGGTCTGCTTGATGACATTGATAAACGACATATATTTGGTATATGTGCCGCATTTGTCTATGTCATTGAGTTTCAGAAGCGCGGTTTGCCCCATGCCCATATTCTTATCTGGTTACAGCGGGAAGATAAAATAGTGGATGCGGATGGAATCGATCGTTTGATTTCCGCCGAATGCCCTAATCAAAACACGGACCCTGAACTTTATGACTTGGTAATTCGTCATATGGTACATGGTCCATGTATTGCAGGGCGTTGCTTAGACAATGAACAAAGATGCAGCAAGGGCTTTCCAAAGCAGTTTCGTTTTGACACAATATATAACACCAACGGTTATCCGATGTACCGGCGACGCAATTTGTTTGGCAATAATAATAATGACGGAATCGACGATAGTCGAATTGTGCCCTACAATCCGTATTTGCTTCAGAAATACCAGGCTCACATCAATGTCGACGCCTGTTCGTCTATTAAAAGTGTAAAGTATCTTTTCAAATATGTTTATAAAGGTTATGATCGCGCACATGTTTTTATTGAAGGGCAACATGTTGAACCTCCCTTAGATCAGGTAGAGGTGCCTGAAGCAGATCGCGGTGCCGAGGCGTCACAAGCCGGCCACGTTGTTGATGGAAATGTCAATGCCATTAATAACTATGATGAAATCCAAATATTTCTGGACGTTCGTTATGTAAGCGCTCCAGAAGCAGTCTGGCGTCTCAACAAGTTTGTAATGCATGACATTTCCCACAAGATCATTCGATTGGAAGTCCATCTTCCGAATCAACAACAGGTGTATTTTCGACATGGTGAGGAGCAGGCTGCTGCTGAGAGAACTGAACAACGTAATTCAACTCTATCGGCCTGGTTTCTTCTAAACCAGGTAGATCCGATTGCGCGAAACTACACCTATGTTGAAATACCGTATTATTATGTATTTAACAAACGTAATACGCAATGGACGACTCGCCAAAGATTTTCCGAGTTCGTGATACCACGCATTTATTTTGTGCATCCTCGTGAAGGTGAACGTTTCTTTCTCAGGTTGCTTTTGCATCATGTGAAGGGAGCTCGATCCTTTGACGAGTTGCGCACTGTGAATGGAGTGGTACATGAAACTTTCCGCGAGGCTGCCATCGCTTTAAATTTAGTAACCGACGATACCGTTTGGCGGAATTCCCTTTTAGAAGCCTCATTAACTCATATGCCCCGACAGCTTCGCTATATGTATGCCCAAATGCTCCTGTTTTGTGAAATTACAGATCCCCTTGCACTCTGGGAAGAGTTTAAAATTGCCTTCTCAGAAGACTTTCGACGGCTCCCAAATTTCCATGACGATCTTGCTTATAATTGCGTGTTATTTTTCATCAATCGTTTTCTCCATCGTCATGGTAAAAGTAACGCGGATTTTCAGCTTCCGATGCCCATCGGTAATTTTGATCTCCAAGTAAACATTTTAGAACCAAATCCATCAGAATTGATTCTTAATATTGATCCCATTTTAGTGAATCGCGATGTACAAAGATTGAATCGTCATCAACGATTCGTCTTCAATGAAATTCTAGGCGCGTTAAATAATCAAAAACATGGGCAGTTATTATACTTTCTTGATGGCCACGCCGGTTGTGGTAAAACGTTTTTAATTAATACTTTGATCGGACATTTTATTTCGAATAATATCTCATATCTCGCAATGGCCTTTACAGGCATAGCAGCTTCACTGCTACGCGGCGGTAAAACCGTTCATACTTCTTTCATGTTTCCCGTTCCGTTCAATTCAGATTCAACATCGCGTATCCGAAACGAGTCGTCCATTGCGGATAAATTGCGGTACACACGCGTCATTATCTGGGATGAGATATCAATGGCCAGCAAGTATATGCTTGCTGCTGTTGATTCGAAACTCAGAGAATTGACGGGTGTAGATCGGGCCTTTGGTGGTAAAATAGTGATGCTGTGCGGCGATTTTCGACAGTGTGCTCCAATTAATCCCCACGGGGGTAAAGCGGAAACACTGGAGATTTCTGTCAAGGCCTCGCCACTGTGGAACCACTTTAGGCGTTTATAATTAATTGTGAATGAACGTGCTTTGGAACCGGTCGGTGACAATTTCAAAGAATGGCTAATATCTATTGGAAATGCATCTGATCCAATACGCCGTCTGAACAATGACTTCGAAACAATTGTTGAAATCCCACAACGTATTGTTTTCGAAGATGTTGTTCAAAGTGTATTTGGAGATTATGTAAATCCTTTGGATAATACCATTTTGACGAAAGCGATTCTCACACCGCGCAACGTTGACGTGAATAGTATAAATGCGGATGTACTGACAAAACTTCCAGGTGAACCACGGCATTATTTTGTGTCCATCTTGATGTATTATACAATAATACATCAAGATGGAGATGAGCATGGAAACGGCGATGAAGTGGCAGCTGCGTGGCCTGAAGAATTTTTGAATTCCTTAGATGCTCCGGGATTGCCACTTCATGACCTTGCTTTAAAGCCAGGTGCCGTTATTATGCTCATCAAAAATCTTGATGTATCGCGGGGTTTATGCAACGGCACTCGGATGAGAGTTGTTCGATTGTATGAACATTCCATTGAAGCCGAATTTACGGGCCTCGATGGTGCAGTACATCTAGAGTTTATATCACGCGTCGACAACTTCGGAGCCAATACGACCGAGTTGCCGGTAAACTTGAAACGTTGGCAGTTTCCTGTTAAACTGGCATTCGCGATGACCATCAACAAGAGTCAAGGTCAAACTCTGGAGATGGTGGGTTTATACCTACCAAAACCAGTTTTTGATCATGGGCAATTGTACGTGGCTCTATCGCGAGCTCGGTCGTTCTCGAGTGTAAAGTGCCAGTTGGCGACCGTGCCAGATCGTCAACAAGGTGATAACGAACAACAGTGCTACACAGTGAATGTGGTTTACTTAGAATTATTAGAAAACACAATACCAACACTTCAATTACAAGATTAATTGTAATTGAATGTTGTTGGTATTGTGATAATATATATTATACTTAGATTATTAGATAAAAATGAAATGTATTATATCTGTTGTATTGTAAATTATTGTAAATTACAAATTTGCTGAATAAAGAAATATCGATTGCGTCTTCACATTTTGGGGGGGGGTGATTTGAGGAGGGGTTTTAGTGGGTAGTCTCTTCGGAGTAGTCCCACACTCCCAGGCGGCACTGGGTCGACTGGCGTGCGTAAATGCATTTCCCCTCCTCTCGAAAAAAAAACAATTCATAATGGAAAAAAATTATTCTTCAAAAACACACAAAAATTTTGTGTATTGAACCAATTCAATGGACTACATCAACTCCTAATAATAAACACTAAGGTAAGTTTCATACACAGTTGTAAAGCCAATGAATGGAGGAATTAACGTACAATAACACACTCAAAATTCGAAATACTTCAAATCGGGTCAATGCGTTAGCTTGACAACTTTTTTGCTAGTTCTCAATGTTAACGAATGTGTCTGCCTATAACAAGTTGTTTAACAGATTGTCTTTTTTCCGGATTCTTATCAACGCGAAATAGCGTTCGGTCATTAGCATTTTCTTCTAGAATGGCTCACAATACAATAGCTGGTATTATTTATGAAACCTGTGACGCCATTAGGGACGTTTTTTTTTTGAAAAACACATGCCCCTGCCATCTACTGATGATTTTTACAAAATTGCAGACGATTTCAACCGTTTATGGAATTTTCCTAACTGTGTTGGAAGTATCGATGGCAAACATATACGAATTAGATGCCCCCCTAAATCCGGATCTATGTTCTACAACTATAAGAAATACTTTCCAATTCATCTTCAGGCAATTGCTGATGCTAGATATAAATTCATCACAGTAGAATATAGGGGCATATGGAAGACAGAGTGATAGTGGAGTATTTAGTAAAACTAACGTGTATCACCTTTTAGAAACAAAGTCATTTAATTTACCACCGAATAGGGAACTACCACGAACGGATGTTCGTACACCAAGGAAATCCACTGAAAGAATATTTAATGAGGCCATATCCTTATGACAATAAAGCAGTAAGCATACTATCGCGGAACGGAACGGAATGGAATTGAACGAAAAAATCAAACAGTGTGGTTTTAAGTTAGAGTCCACGCACTACCGCGGATCGGAACAGCGCGGAATGGAATAGCTTGGATTGGTAGTTGAGCGATATTTTCCGAGCTTCCGCAGCCCCATCCAATATTCTACTACACATACAATACTTTTGAAAGTAAATAATGAAAAATTAAATGTGGAGATAAGGATCTACTAGACTGATAATCATTCAAATATTGTCCAATATGACCGACGAATTATTAATTAATTTAGTTTTTCTTTTAATTTCTTCTTCTTCTACAAGTATACACAAGCCTACAAATTTTTCGTCTGAACTGTCCAACAACTCAACAAATACTACAGATTTATAACCGTACTCGTATCCTCATATAATAAGACAATTTTTTCCGCGGAATCCCGCACTAATGTGCGGAGGCTCAAAACTTTTATTCCGTTCCGTTCCAACCCATTCCGATCCGTTCTATTCCGTTCCGCCCTTGACTGATTTGCTTAGTCCGTGTTAAAAAATGTAATCCAAAAAGTATTCCAACCAACTGAGGCCTTTAGTATCGAAAATATTCCAGACGGAGAAATATTCTAACCGTCATATGGCGAGATCATCGAAATACGCCAGGCGATAATAATACAATGACAGACCACAACTTTCACTATTGCCTAAAAGAGGGCATCATTTTAGGTAAAAATAATACAAATATTGTGTAGTGTTTAATGTTTGTTTTTTTTTTTGAAGAATATCCATGAATATCCTTGGCATTCGATAAACATTGGAAACAACTGGCTTGTACGTGATATAAACGATATTTAAAAAAAAAAATCTCCAAAGGCAGCAAGTACCTTATATAGCGAATTTTTTTATGTATCTACATACTGAAATATTAATTGCAAAACATTCTTATGATACTGACAATTAATATATTTTAATAACATTGAATCAACTAATAAATTCATTTCCTCATGTTGTTTTAATATTTATGATTTTTATTGAAAAATACATTTAATCCACAAACAATAAGAAACACTAATAAAATTTCACTCTTTTAAAGTTTGTTCTTTGTCTAATACGTCTAATCAAGGCCTGCTTGATTTTTTCAAGCGAAATTCTCTATCAGGCCTTGCGTCTAATATTAACTGTCATAAATAGTTACCCGCCGCGATATTCAATTTTTTTTCTAATATAAATTGTCAGAACACATAGCCATCTGAGATATTGGATTTTACTGCTTATACTCAAAAAAGAGATTTTTGCATTTTTCTTGCGATCTAATGAACCGATTTCGATGATTTTTTTCTGGGTCATAGAGAATGGTCGGTTCATTTTCATCAAAATCTAAGCAAATGTAATATTGAAAATGATTTTTTTTAACATTTCTTCAGCTCTTATTCCAAAAGTATTGGCCCTACTAGTCTGGCCAGCGAACTCATCCAAGCTATCCCAAAGACAGATTTTTGTACCAAGTTTCATTAAGATTGGACTATTTTTACGGCAGTTATCGTGGATATATATATATATATATATATATATATATATATATATATATATATATATATATATATATATATATATATATATATATATATAAATATTTTAACGAAAGGTGGATATGGGTTCCTGAGGTCCCAAAACGAACTTCTGTGCAAAAATTTTTCGGAAATTCAGAAGTGAGGATCTCGTCATAAGCTAATTTTTTTTAAAAAATTCGCTAAAACAGCAAACAAAGAAATAAATGACTAAAAATTGTTGAGATTTTTACATTTTTATCATTGTTTTATTCCGGTTTTCGATCCCATTCAATTAAAAAAATATCGATTCAATTCCGGTTTTTCTTCTTTCAAAAATAACGTTTTCTTCCGACTTTCGGTTCAATTGCGGTTCAAAGACATTAATTTATTTCACAGGAATAATTCGCATCATTTATGTATATTATTTCTTTATAAAAGAAGAAAATACATAAGTATGCTCTCTTCTTCTTCTTCTTCTGAACTTTCTATACTGTAAAGCCGAAATTAAAAAGGGCAATTGCACACATCCCCTCTTACCTATAGGTATATCGTTCTTTCCTCATAGGTAATCAATAATCAATGTAATCATTTAAATTCGTACATATTTCTTATGGATGAATATGATTTGATACAAATATTATTCAAATATTTGAATAGTATTTGTATTCGAGACTATATGTGTAATATCCAATTTATCTCATAATTAACAACTGTTAGGAAAAATGAAGCTTTATATGGAATTACAGAGATATCTAAACGAAACAATTAATTAGACAAAACAATCGTCTACCTACTTTATCTAGCTGAATACATCATGGATCGACAACTTTTCAATACAGGGTGATTCTCTTAGGACGAAAAGTTCTTATAGAAACAATCATTATTTGGCTATAGATTCAAAAAATATTTCAAGGATTTATAGGGAGTTTGCCAGAGACCATTTCAGCAAAATTAGAACCTTGTAGCTCATTTAGATAATGGTCAAAAAACGAACGTTTCTGACAATGTGGCAATTTTCAAAAACGAGCAAAGCACGCAAAATGATTAAGAATAACTCGTAGACCCTCCTAACCTTGATGGCTTTCGTTTTTTTAATTTTATTCTGGAATAGGTGGGAATATTAGCATTTTTTCTAAGAATGCAATGGAGAAAAACGAAAAAAATCAATGTTGGGAGGGTCTACGAGTCATTCTTAGTCGTTTTTGACTGTTTATCTCGTTTTTGAAAATTGCCACATTGCCAGAAACGATCATTTTTTGACCAACTTCCAAATAAGCTCCAAAATTCTAACTTTGCTAAAATGATCTCTAGACACCCTTCTATAAATCCTAGAAATATTTTTCGAATCGCTCGCCAAATAAAGGGAGTTACCTTAAGAACTTTTCATCCGACGTGAATCACCCGGTACAATGTATGTATTAAAAAAAATTCTGGAAGTCTTTCCCATAAACAGATTTATAAAATTGTGATTACATATGTTTTGGGGAATTTTCGTCACATCTTCAGATCTACATATTATGTATATTTAAAATATTTTGTGAAAACAAAGTTTGAATACTTTTTTTTCAAAAACTTATCAGAAATTTATTAACAAGTCTCACTTTTTGATGAATTTCAAGTGAAAATACAAAAGTTCGATAATAGGTCTTATTTTTACATACATACATATGTAAGTTATAAAAGATGGCCATTTTTTTATTACTTTTATTTTCAATTAATTTTTTCATTGAAAAATAGTGCGTTTATTCAAATTTCAAATATAGGTTTGTATTATAATATGGTATACATCTATTACTAGATTTATTATTCATTCGACGGTTTAAAAATAATTATATTTGTTTATATTTTTTCAGACAACTATAAAAGTTGATAACCAAAACACAAATAACAAAACGATAACTAACATGTAGTTTTCTTTATCATATGTTTCAATAATTAATTATTGCCATTCACAAATAGGTGGCAGCATCTGCCGAGCAAATTTTGTCGCTTACAATTGTCCCATAAGGCTGACAATTCTATCTAATACTCATTTAACGGTTCCGCGATAGTGTGCTGACTGCTTAACACGGACAATGATAAAGAAATATTTAATTATCGTCTCAGTAGAGCAAGACGCACAGTTGAATGTGCCGTTGGAATTTTAGTAAGTAAATGGAGATGCTTAACAACAGAGCGACAAAAAGATCTTTCTTACATTTAGACAAAATAACTTGAGAGATCAATGGACACCGGTTCTCAAGAGGTTATTGGCACCATTATCATATCCATGGCCTCTGCAGTTTTGCAATGATATAATTAACTGTACTAATTCTGTGATTATATAATTCGTCAAACTCTCAGCTGTGTTTATTTCGACGGCTAAGAAACCGATAAAATGTTCAATTTCAGCTGTACTTGTATTAAAAAATCTTATAATAATTGAAAGTTGCTCAGCACGAGAAATGTCGCGAGTTTGATCAAGAATAATCGAGTAATATTTATTATTTATAGTTTTTTCAACAATTTGAGTTTTCACGTGACTTGCTATTAATCGTATGAGTTTATTTTGAATATTTTTTCCGATATAGTATAGGTAGACATAGACTTGGGCTCAGATTCGTGTTCTTGACTGGATAGCGTTGACGGTGGCACCGGTGACCTAAGAGACAATGATGTAATTCATTTATCGT
Organism: Mylabris sibirica; assembly: GCA_039776855.1. NCBI lineage: Eukaryota > Metazoa > Arthropoda > Insecta > Coleoptera > Meloidae > Mylabris > Mylabris sibirica. Next base: position 463,069 of record CM077840.1, read on the forward strand.
CCTCCTCGCTGTTTTTATTTAATGACGGCGACGGCACCCATGATGATGTGGAAGGAATGTTTTTATCTGGATCAGGAGTAGAGTCACTTTCAGTCAATAAATGTTTTGTAGAGATTTCTTGGTCATCACTTTTTATATATTTATATAAAGATTCACGTAGATTTTCTTTTACCTGCTTTATCTTAAACTACCTGACTCAGATTTTCTACCGGCATCACGATCATGCGAACTCATTTCGTAAATCTTGTTTTGTTTAGCACAAACAGTCAATAAATGAGTTTTAAGTCAGGGGGATAAAATTTTGATTAGATTTGATATTTAATGGTAAGTACTCATTGTTGCGAATGCCATTCTGACATTTTTCACATTCAGTATTCTTATGATTTTTATACATGCGAGATACTACGACCCTCTAGCATAATATAAAATATAATCTAAAGTCTGAGATTCATTATATCTGTGATAGTGAATTATATTAAAATAATTATCATCTTCAAAATCATCAACTTTAACAGCTTGTTTCAACTTCACTTGTACTTTTTTAATAGCTTTAAGTGACTCTGCTGGAGGCTTCTGAGAGTAGATATATTTAAGCTCTGATAAAGTAACGAGAGGTTCTCTTGTAGTTATTTGTATTATTTCCCGTTTTACGAGGTTTTATAATATTGGAAATGGAAAGAATTTATAAATCTGAAGAAAAGTTGGCAATGTGGGGTGATCGACGAATCCACTTTTAATAACATTTTCTTCCCAGTCGTTCAAATTTTGCAATGATGACTCAATAATGCCATCATCAATCATGAGTAATATATTAGAACAATAATTGCTTACGTTATAATATTAAAATATCAATAAATGAATATATAAAAATTACTTTGAAATTTTCATTATTAGGCAGTAATCCTACAGTTTCATGACAATTAAGAGCGTCAAACATTTGATTGATCCATGAACAGAATTCAGCCATATTTTCCCTAGAACTTAACTGCGAATTGTTGGATGCATATTTTCGTAATGCATTAGCAACCGATTGGCTAAATATCTGTGGATAACGACAATATAAATAAATTTACAGGTAAAAAATAAAAAAAAACATACAGTAGTGTCCGGTTATAGCGAACCTCATGGGACCGGTGAAAATAATTCTTTATAAGAGGTACATCTTTAGTACATTAATTTTTTTCTTCTTAACTAGTCTTATTTTACTGGAAAATAATATATACTGATATACACATATGTACATACATCAATTTTTTTCTGTTGCATTGAAAAAATCATCAATTCTAGACTGCTTTTTTTGTCTCAAATAAATTTCATCCATAAAATAGTCAACTTCCACCAAATTATCGAGTATGCTTTGAGGAGTTGCACGAGGTAGCAAAAAACAACGTAATGCAATGATGTGCTTGGATGCATCAAAAGCACTTGGAATCGGACTTACGTCATTTTTCTCGATTTCTTCACCTTCATCTTCTTCTAAGCCATCGTCTTCTTCATTATCTGTAAAATGTTATATAAGAGCAAATAAAATAACCATTATCAGTGTTACTTACTTGTAGAAGATACAGAATCATCCAACGGTTCTTGGGTTGTCAGATTGTCATCAACGTGGAAGTATTCGTTAAAGTCCTGCCCAATAAAAGGAAACTCTGCTGGGGTGTTATTCTGAGTTTCTTCGTCCTGATTTTTTTGAACCACTCTGATAGTGGTACATCGTCATCTGGATCAAATACGTCACATTGACTTTTATAAGAAACCATCATGTCGAAAACAATTAACAATTGTTTGCTGTGACACCTTCTGCCAGGAGATATGGATAAGATTTATCACCTCTACAATGTTTATTTTAAAGTTTTCTACACCATCATCGATGACATTAATCATTTTAGAAAGGAGAAGTCGCCGATAATAGCTTTTCAATGTGTGAATGACATCCTGATCCATGGGTTGTAATATGGAACTTGTATTGGGTAGCACAAATACTAATTTAATAAAATCCAAATTTTTAACATGATGTGCAGGACAGTTATACACTAGCAATAAAATTTTTCTTTTTGCTAGCCGTAATTCTTCATCCCATTCTCTTAATTCTTTGGTAAAAATATCACCTGTCATCCAAGCTCTTCTATTCCATGTGTAAGTTTTCGTTTTTCTGTTCCAGATAAGTTCATCATTACTAACACGGTGATTCTATCTTTGGCTAATTTTCCACCCGTACAGGTCTCGCCTTTAAATTTCAGTGTTCGTTGCGGTGTGAGTTTATAGAAGAGCCCCATTTCGTCTCCATTGAAAATGTTTTCATCTTTAAAACCTTCTCTAATTGTGGGCCTTTTGTTTTGCAGCCAATCATTCACGACATTCTTATCAACTCCAGCAGCTTGCCCGACAATCTTTCCACTGTTAATGTCGTACCTTCATTAAATAAAATAATTCATACTTAATTTTATCTTATGTGGAAAAATTATTAATTCAAAATAATTATTTAATAAATTACTCTCAGTCGAGATTTAAAGATGTTATTTATTGACAAAAATCATTTATTGACAAAAATCAATAAATAACATCTTTAATCTTTGGAAACTCGACTGAGAGTAATTTATTAAATACATAATTTAGAATATTGAATTATTTACCTAAATAATGCGAGCCTAACTCGCATTTTTGAAGAAGTATTTAACTCTTTAAGGCCTGGTATTTCCATTGCTAGTTAAAGTTCTAGGTAGGCCAACCATCAGGTAATGTTCTGTTTAACAAGAAACGCGTCTTTCCACCTCTAGATAAGGTAAATCTGCTAATTAAATGATCGTATTTAGCAGATATCTTAACGGCTAGTTGATCGAGCTGGTAAATGCCTAACCTAACGATTCTAACCCCACATTCAGAGAGAAAAGTCAAGTTTCTGTCTTTATTTATTTAAAACTGTAGAATCTCAACGCCTCAACTCCTCAAGGGTCAACAGCGTATTTCATAGATGAATCGTCAGTATTCACAATGGACATATTAGAGGAATTTGATGATCTGGAGTTTATATTGAAGTTAAAAGTACAATATCATTAATATTAATTATTAAGAATATAATTGGTTATTAATTCTGCTAATATTCTATCTGTAACAAACAATGTAATATGGCATTGTAGTACTATACCCGGTGTACCAAGGTATTTATTCTCCCAGTTGGCTGTACTTTTGTTAACGTATTATCGTACTTTGGTTCAGTCATTTGAAAAATACATTAAAAAATGTCAAGTGTGAATCAAGTTACGTTACTGCGTTACCAAAGACAGCCAACTGCGAGAATAAATACCGTGGTACATCCAATGGTATGTGTAATTACCTCGATTTTTAAGTAATACATCCATTCGTTTTTCCTCTATTTGTAGTTTTAGCAATTCCATTTGTGCACAGTGTTCTTGTTTCTGTGTCAATTCTTGTTTATAAAATTTGATTTGTAAATCAACTAGATATTTCCGTTTTTGTAACAATTCATCTGTGTCGTAAGTCCTGGCACTGGTTATTTTTCTCCTTTTATTTTTTCTGCCTCGAGATGTTTTAACCTGTCTCATATAAATTTTGTATTTTTTCATAGTCTTAGTAAAAATTAAAACCATACATTCTGTTTTTCCTTATTAGAACTTGCCACTTCTGTTAAACATTCTGCATTCTGAGTGACTTCCCTTACACATTCCAATACATCTATTTCTTCTGTTTGGACAGGGGCAATAGGAAGGGTTACTTCTCATAAGATGTACAAATTAAAAGTGATTCTAATTTGAAAATTAGAGACATTGTAGCTCGGTGGCGTGGCTCAACACATGATGCCACCATATTTAATTCCTCGCAGATTCATGCCCGTCTTGAATTGGGTGAATTTACAAAATCATATTTAATAGGAGACAGTGCATATGGCTGCAAAAATTACTTGCTAACGCCACTATTAAACACAAGAACACAACCGGAGAAAAACTACGACAAAGCCCATATTCAAACCAGGAATTGTGTTGAGAGAACTTTTGGTGTGTGGAAATAGTTATTTTCGATATAAGGGTGGTAAGTGCGTTTTTGCGAAACGAGGCTGTACGTTGGGGCACGAGCGTTAGCGAGTGCGCCAATCAGCCGCAAAAAACGTCTTTCCACCCAAATATCGAACACTATTTTTTCTACGATCGAACGGAAACAACACAGGGATGCCGTTTTTTTCAAAATTCATCCACCAAATTAAATAATTATTGATTATTATTACAATGAATTCAATAAAATTGACACTTTACAATTCCTGACATTTACATAAAAAAATGAAATCAAGGTATCTTAGTAAACTAATGGCAACAGAAAAACAATCATTTAATAATAATTTGTCAAACAACAACAACATATGTTACTTCTAGCATTTATGTAAGTAATTATTAAAAGTATTTATTGTTTATTGCGCGAATAATTGCCAAAAACATGGAAATTGAAGAAGAACCTGGTAAACCACCAGATAACAGATACTTAGAAGGAGGTAGTGTTAAAATTTCTACCTCAAAAATCAAGGCAAAAATATGAAAAAGCCTAAGCGAATTATACTCACTATAAAACAACAAAAAATGTAAGTTTTCTTTTTGGAAAATGTTTTAATAGCAAATTAAAAAAACAAACAAATTAAACAGCGTGCGAAAAGTGACTACCTTTCACCCTAGGATGGAAATGTTCACTTTTCTATTTATTATCGTGAAAAAGTAAAAAATCACCAATCACAATCCAGTATTTACTTTTTTTGAACGTTGCCAACGCAACAGATCAACTCTACTGGAATTTGCCACTTTCAACCTATCAAATATGATTGAAAAACTGACAGTTTCCGCTCGATGGTAGAAAAAGAAGATTTCCAGTACTATCCTTAGGGTTAAGGACCAAAGATAGATGTATGACCTTAGCTACAATTGTAGCAGCAGCAGTTCTGCACAATATGGCTGTAGAAGAAGGTGAAGAGTTGCCACATGGTGGTCCTTTCATAGCAGCCGAAAATGTCCCAGAAGATATTGTTCCAGAACAGGAGAGAAACGCAGTTGAGCTATCTTTAATCGACACTGTATTTAGGTAAGTAATTTTTTTGTTATTTTTAATGTAAGCAACAATTTGCAATAATAACTGGTCTTAACCCACCGCCCGTTTTAGCAGTTGAAATTTTTTGAAATTCCGAAAATTTTATTTTGATTAAAATTGAAAAAAAAACAACTTCAAATTAAACATTCTATTTTATTTTAGAAAAATGCAAATAAATATGTAATTTTATTATAATATGGGGCCAGTTTTTAATTTCAATCTATTTTTTTATTTTTGTTGAAGATTTTTCAATTGCAACTCTTTAATTTTATTGTCTAGCCCTCTAGTTGCTTCATTTAAATTTCTTTTTCTAACTTAAAAAGCTCTTGCGTTTGTTCGAGCTCTTTTCATTTTATTTCGATTTTTAATTCCAGCAAAGAAGTTCTTTGCTGGTGCTGACTTTCAGAGATTTCATTCTTTTTTTTCTATTGTTCACGGCTGACATGAAGTTAACTAATGGGTGTCATTTTCTTCTTTGAACCAAATGAAGTCGCCTGCTCTTCCTTTCGTCTCTTTGGTTCAGGTTCTTCGGTAATTTCTTCCAATGGAGAATTGAAAATCTTGAGACATTACATTTTTTGCCTACTTCAGATGTCAAATTTTCTTACCTGTATTTGAATGGCAAATAATTGTGTCGGGATTAATTTCATTTTCGATTGCCTGTGAAAAGTCTTCTAAAATTTAACAATACAGTAATTTTATGTTAAGAGAATATTTTAAATTCTAATTTAATAATTTATGTACTTGTTCTAGCCAACGATGTTAAATCTATGGATGCAGATGCCGATGAAGAACATACTGTTGTCGGTAAAATTTCTACAGAAATCAGTTATTGAAATAAATTATTTGGAAAATGAATTTAATTTTTTTTTAATATGAATTATTTTATTAATGTTACTTGTTGGTTGCTCTTACGAGAATAGAATTGTAACTAATTTTTTATCTATTAAACAAAATGGATAGAATAAATATTTAATCCTTTATTTGATGAATTTATATTATTAGTGTGATAATAAGTTTGGCACAAAATAGTTACCAAATATTTGAGCACTACTATCAAATGGATTTGAGTCTGGCTCAACTTATTCTTTGAGTACTGTAGCTAGTTTTTTATCCAATGTAGTGGACTTCGGTACAAATTGTCCACCACCAGTCTTAAAGCTTTCTCGCTGATGAGACATTAATTAATTAAACTTTTTTGATAGTTTTCTAATAGAATTTACCTTGTCACCGTGAATATTCTTTCTAACATTCTTTTTTATTACATAATATAGTTCTTTTAATTGTTTGGTTGTACGTTCGCCACTTTGATTGCAGCTGTTGAAATTTTTTGTAGTTTCTTCCCATGCTTTTCTTTTTTTCTCTAGTTGTACCATCCGTAAATTTATTTTCAATTATATTTTTATGTTGCATAACCAAATCTATGATATTGTGTTTCTCAAAATTTGTAAAATTTTTTCGCTCTGAATTTGCTTTCGAATCCGTATTTTTATTTTATTTGAGAAACAGTAACCACTAACAACACATACAAGTAGTAGGAATATGGCGTTTCTAGACCAATACTCCGGAGTAAGTCATTGACCCCGATGACGTCACAAGGTCATTGACCTTGATGATGTCATCTGTCAAAATCACTAATCGTAGCCCTCCAAACTGTCAAAAATGATATCACTAAATGTAGCCCCATACACTGTCAAAAATGACGTCACTGATCGTAGCCCCCCTAAACTGTCAGAACGACGGCCCCCTCCCCCTCCAAATAGTTAAAGCTTGCACCGCTAAATACAATCCCCTAAATCAGTTGCGCCCTCATTTTGAAAATATTGCGGGAACTTCAAATTTTGGCAGTACTGTTATTTTGGAGCGGGAAATTCAAATTTGACAGTGTTGCCACCTATCGCTGTTTTTTGCGGGTATTTTAAATTACACAGTGCTGCCAACGTTAACTTTTTCCCTAGTATAAAGTTATCAACGTAGTCTTGAAAAACAAAGTGTTGCCAACTTGAATTTGACAGATGAGATGGCAGGTAAAGTTGTAAACAACAAACAAGTCTAACCTTTATTTGTTGTTGACAAGCTAACCTCAATTTTTGTTTGCGCATGCGTTTTAATAAACCTTGTTTTGAGAAACAAAGTGTTGTCAACCTGATTTCACAGATGAGATGGCGGGTAAAATTGTAAACAATAAACAAGTCTAACCTCTATTTGTTGTTGACAAGCCAACCTCAATTTTCGATTGCGCATGCGTTTGAAGATTGAACAAATATTAGCATGACTGTAAAAGAAATTCAAATAATCAAAAATTGTATATTTTTATCTCTGTGGAAAAGAGAGAGATGATTCTGTAGTGTTACTATACAAAAATTTTCTACCGAACAATGTCACGCCACAATTTGCTCGATCTCTTTCTAACACACTAGAGAAAATGTCTGTGGAAAAGAGAGAGATGATTCTGTATTAAAAATCAATTATTTCAACTAGTATATTATTAAAATCATGGAAATATTTAATAATTATATCATTATAATAAATATTTAAAATATATACAATTTTGATTATTGGAATTAATGCTACAGTCATCGTTTTAAATTTTCCGCTAATATTTATTCAATATTAAAACGCACACGCAATCAAAAATTAAAGTTAACTTGTCAACAACAAACAAGGTTGGACTTGTTTGTTGTTAACACGAATTTATGTTAACAACTTATTGTTGTTGTTGTTGTTAACGCAATTTCGTGTTAACAGACTTGAGAAGTCAAGGCTAGGCTAGTCTTACTCTGCGTAATTGGATAGAAACATTTAACAAAGTATACCTATATCTATCTCCCGCTTTCACCATTCCATCTCATATATTTATTTATCTTGTCTAACTTATGGAAACCGCAATTTTTCCATTTTCTATCCTTGTCTCATCAACTTAACTTAAAGAGAAACAGTAGACATTTTTCTCCGTCTGTTTAACGGAGTTAAATGAGTATTAGGAGGTGGAACAATGCCCCGCTATAATTTGCTTTATCTCTTTCTAACACATAAGAGAAAATGACTGCGGAAAAGAGAGAGATGATTCTGTAGTGTTTCTATACAAAAAATTTCTGCCTTAGGAGATGAAACAATGCCCCTCCATAATTTGCTCTATCTCTTTCTAACACATGAGAGAAAATGACTGCGGAAAAGAGAGAGATGATTCTATACAAAATTTTCTGCCTATAAATTCCACCACAAGTCGTAATTCACATATTGCGTTGACAGTGTTTCATAGTGTCGCACACGTGTTAAAAAAAAAATGTCTAAGTGTCAAGTAATTTGTAATATTTGTTTTAAATCGTTCACAAGAAAATACAATCTAGAACGGCATATAAGACGTGTTCATTCATTACCAGGTAGAAAAATTTTATTACATCTTTCTTTTCTAACTTATTGTTTACATTTTTAGAATGTGAGAGATCTGAGCCTGTAAAGAAGAGGTGTAATGTGTGTTCAGCAGATATTCTTGTTGATAAATGGATTTGTCATTTACGTACGTTAGGTCATCGATTGAAAGCAGCAGAATCGTACACATCGAAATTGAAGGTGCTTAAAAGTACCTTTCAAGGAAGACTTAAAACATTAATTTTTGAAAATGATGATTTAACAAATTTGGATATTGAAGCATTTTTAAAATCATCCAAGGATGTTGTAGTTCCCGAACTGCAACAAGAACTTATAAGACACAAATTGATTAAATTCAATTTAGAATTGTTTGCTGATTATGTGAAAATGACGGAAGATACAGAACAATATTCTATCAAAAGTTTTAATTCAAAAATGATGTCAGTTCAAAGTGAAGATGAAATTGCATCAAATTATGACTTGATGATTGAAACAATTAAAACAAAAACCTCTGAATTCCAAGAAAGAGATAGTGGTTGGGCGTTGGCCGGAATCACACATTTAGAAATTAATATAAATAAATATCAACCAATTAAAGGAAGCCAATATATTAAACTATCAGAAAAAATTAAAAAAAAACATGCGTGTATTAATGTCAAAAATAATGATCAATTTTGCTTTAAATGGGCTATAATTTCTGCTCTATATCCTATTAATGTTTATTCAGATAGACCAAAGTCATATAATGTTGAAAATATAACAGCAAGTACAATAATTTTAAAAAATGGAATAAGACTTGAGTTTGGTAATATGGAATTTCCTTTGAAATCAAAAGATATCTGTAAATTTGAGGAATTAAATCAAAGTATAAGTGTCAATTTATTTGGTTTGGAAAATGATGAAATTGTTGGCCCACTATACTGTACAAAGTCAGAGAAGAATGTACATATTAATTGATTACTAATGGAAAAGTATGAACGGAGTCACTATGTGTGGATAAAAAATATATCGAGACTAATACGTTCTACCTTTAGTAAACATAGTCATAAAATTTTCCTTTGTAATTTTTGTCTGATTCATTTTCATTCGGAAAATCAATTAATGATACATAAAGAAGAGTGTAATCGAGTTGTTACAATTATGCCAACACCTGAAAATTCTACGGTAGAATTTAAAAATTACGAAAGACAAATGGAAGTGCCCTTTGTTATTTATGCTGACGCTGAATGTATACTACAAAACATTGATACTTGTGCTCCAAATTCAAGTACATCGTCAACAACAAATGTACAATTGCACATTCCGTGTGCTTTTTCTTATTTCATTAAATGTTCATTTGATGAAAACCAAAACAAATTATACGTCTATGAAGGTGCAGATTGTGCTGACCATTTTGTTAAATCATTGGTGGAAGACGTTCGGCGTATTTATAATGAGGTTTTGATGAATCCCAAACCCATGGTGATCACTGATGAAGAGAAGAAATTTCATATGGAAACGAATATTTGTCATATTTGTAATAAAACTATAGTGGATGATAATAAGGTGGCTGATCATTGCCACTTTACTGGTAAATATAGAGGTCCACCACACAATGATTGTAATCTCCGTTATCGTATACCGAAATTTTTTCCAATATTTTTCCATAATTTCTCCGGTTACGACTGTCATTTATTTGTGCAATCATTGGAAAAAGTCGATGGTGATATAAATTTGATTCCTCTAAACAAAGAATTGTATGTATCCTTATCAAAAAAAATCAGAGTCAATGAAACGGATACAGTTCAATTGAGATTTTTGGATTCGTTCAGATTCATGTCATCAAGCTTGGACAATCTGGCTCAAAATTTATTATCAGAAGATTTCCATATAGTCAAAAAAACGTTTAGTAATGAAGATCAATTTAAACTGATTATTAGAAAAGGAATTTTTCCGTATGAATATTTGGATTCATGGGATCGATTAAATGAAACATCATTACCACCAAAAGATAAATTTGTTAGTCGAATTTCCAATACAACCTGTAGTGATGAGGATTATACGCATGCGCACCGAGTATGGCAACAATTCAATTGTCGAAATTTATCAGATTATTTGAAATTGTATCTAGTTACCGATGTTTTGTTGTTAACTGACATATTTGAGAATTTTAGAAAAGTTTGTCGGAGAATTTATAATCTAGATCCTTGTCACTACTACACTGCACCCGGTCTATCTTGGGACGCTATGTTAAAATACACTGGAATTAAGATTGAGCTTTTAACCGACATAAACATGCACTCATTTATACGACGTGGTATAAGAGGTGGTATAACCCAGTGTTCACATAGACATTCAATTGCCAATAACAAGTATATGGAAGGCTATGATCCATCTAAACCAAGTACATATTTAATGTACTTGGATGCAAATAATTTATATGGTTGGGCAATGTCACAACCACAACCCTATGGTGGTTTTCAATGGGTTGATGATGTTGAAACAGTCGAAATAATGAATATTCCAGAAGATTCTGAAATCGGTTATTTCTTTGAAGTCGACTTGGAATATCCCGAACATCTACACGACGAACATAATGATTTGCCGTTTTGCGCAGAGAACAAAATCACAAAAAATTCAAAATTTTATAAATTGATTACCGATTTAACCGACAAAACGAAATACATTATTCATTACAAAAACTTACAACAGTGTTTAAAACATGGGTTGAAAATCAAAAAAATTCATCGTTGTTTACAATTTAAGCAATCTTGCTGGTCGAAAAAATACATTGACCTTAATACACATCATCGCACAATTGCTAAGAATACATTTGAGAAGAACTTCTTCAAATTGCTTAATAATGCTGTATATGGGAAAACAATGGAAAATGTGGATAAACGGAAGGATGTAAAGGTAGTAACAGTATGGGAAATTCGAGCTAAGAGATTAGGTGCACGTGCACTGATTGCAAAATCAAATTTCCATAGTGCAGCTTACTTCACACCTAACATGGTAGCAATCCAGTTAAATCGTGTTAAAACTTGTTACAATAAGCCATTTTATATTGGATTCACTGTATTGGAATTGTCGAAATGGTTGATGTATAATTTCCATTATAAATATATGAAACCAAAATACAGTGATAAATTACTGTTAAATTACATGGATACTGACTCGTTAATTTACACAATTGAAACTGATGATTTTTACAATGATATAAAAGGTGATATCGATAACCATTTTGACACTTCGGAATATTCAAGAGATAATGTATATAATGTTCCATTAAAAAATAAGAAAATTGTCGGTCTAATGAAAGATGAAAACAACGGGAAAATTATGAAGGAATTTATCGGATTGAGATCGAAGATGTACTCTATTGATGTGATTGATGGAAAATTAATTAAAAAAGCAAAGGGTGTAAAGAAGATAGTGGTTAATAACTTAGATTTGAGTGATTATAGAGAATGTTTATATAAGAAGAAAATCTTTTATGGAACCATGGCAATTTTCAAATCCAACTTACATAATATTTATACACAAAATTTAACTAACGTTGCCCTTAGCTATTTTGACGATAAAAGGTACATTAGAAAAGATGGCGTATCAACATTTGCATGGGGTCATTATCGTATAGAAAGAGAAGAAGAAGCAGGAGAAGAAATAAATGAAATGGAAATTTTATAAGATTTTTTTTGTTTTATTGAAAAATAATAAATTTCTTTAACAAATGAAAATTGATTATTCTTGAGGATAACACATTTCTTTTTGTTCCTATTCCTGGTCACCTAACTTATATTAACCCCTGCAATTTAATGATTTGTTTCTCCTTGTAACCCCCCCCCCCACTACTTAAAAATATTTAGAAGCATATTATGTTTCTTTATAAAAACAATATATTAATCAAGCAAGCAAAATAACAATAATAATCACAATAATATAAAAAATAAATAAAAGCCTCCATTGTTCTAAGTAATATTTTTAATATCAATCCAACTATTTTGTGTTTTATCGAACCCCAACCATTTAACATACAATTTATTTCCTTTACGACGTAAGACCTTCTCAATTGAATAAATACTTGGATAATAGGTTTTCTGTAATTCCTGTTCATAAAAACATCCACTAATTGGTTGTCCATTTAAATCTTCTAATATATATGTTGTAGGATTCGTAATGTTAATTTTATCAATTTTAAACAATTCCGTAGTCCAGTTTGGTGTGTAACCTTTATCAAATAGATGTTTTGTTTTACTAATACGTACTATATCGTTTATTTTGAATTTTGAACCACTAAATATTTTTAAATTATTATAAGATGATTGAAGAATAGTGTTTTCATTATTTTTATTTACATCTTTAGGTTTCATTTTAATTGTTCTGTGTACTGTATTATTATATTTATCTGTTACATCCTTGAGAATTCTAACCCATTTGTTGTAAATAATTTAAATAATTTACTTTTTACTGTTCTAATAACTCGTTCTGCAATTGACGCCTTTTTAACACTATATGTATGATAATGATTAATTTTAAATTTATCCATTAAAGCACTGAACTGTCTATTAAAAAACTCTTTTCCTTGATCAGATTGAAGATTCTTTGGGTAACGCTTCGATTGTTTTAATCTTGTTGACATTGCTGACGTCACATCATTTGCAGATTTAGATTTTAATGGTTGAGTCCAGAGAAATTTTGAAAAACAATCAATCACAACCAATATAAATTTGTATCCGTTATTTTCTTTAGAATATTTACTAAGGTCAGCCAAGTCCATTTGCCAAAGGTCATCTAAGCCCTTTATAATTGTATGACGTCTGGGATAGTTCCTTCGTGCCGGCTTATATATTTCATTATCAACATGTTTTTTTAATGATGACATTATTTTAAGTTTATCAAAATTTGCTTACCAAGTGAACATTAATGAGCTTATTTATTGGATATTGAACCTACTAATTTTAGTGGATCTGATTGTGGAAGAGGTGTGATACGTTGTGTATGAGCACCTGTAAGCGACTGTTCAAGTTCTTCAATTCTTTTAGTTAAAATGATAGGATCTTTCGTGTTCTTGTTGTTTTGTTTCTATGTTGATTTGATTTCCTTGTCAATTGGTTCTTGGAATACATTATTTTTTCCTTCAGTTTGTTTTAATTGTCCTGTAATTGAGTTGATTATATTATTAATAATAGTAATTTGTTCATTATACATCTTATTTAACCTGTCAATGTTTTCCACTTGTTTCATTGTATTTTTCATTACATCACTTATTTCATTCAAGCGCTTTTCGAATGTTGTAAATTTATTATTAATTAACTTATCCCTCTCTGCAAAAATATTATTAATGTCATATAGTGCGGTTAGGAGCTTCTTTATTTGATCTCTAATTGCTGGTATATCTATGCGAAAAAGTTCTTCGACCTTCGTCCTATTTTCATTAAAATTGTGTTGAATTTTTACATTTAATGTTTGAATTTGTTTGTCTATTTGAACTTTATTCTCTTGTATTATTCGATCTAAGTTCTTAATGTTTTCCTTTGAAGTTTGAATTACATCAGTGACTTTCTCAATTTGTTCTTTCACTTCTTTTTTCAGCTGATCAACATAACCCTTGGTGGTTGAATCATTTAAATCTTCAGCTTCACGTAAATTACAGATTCGATGATTTTTCAAATTAAGATTCCCATCACTAGTATAACTATATAAATTGTACCAAGCATGACTTCCTCTATCTTTATTATCATTTTCACTAAATTTTCTCTTCCAAGCACGTCCGAATTTACCGATGCTCATCATGATACTGAATAGGGTTAAAGAAAAGACAATGAATTTATTAATTTTTTTTATTGTTAATCATTATGGAAATTCTCATATAATACAGTAACATTGGTTAAAGCACACATACAATTTGTAATTGAATAAAATATACAAGTAGGTATAGATTTATGTAGGCGTGGTTGTTCCGGTAATTCATGAACAATTGTTGAATTATAAATAAAATTCTCAATGAATTTCTTCTTTTCCAATCCCTTTACAAAAATATCAATATATCCAGAGGTTACTCTATTAATAATTTTACTGAATTCCTTCGGATCCACAAAACCATCATCCCACATTAATCCATGATAATTTTTAGTCAACCAGTAAGCTTGTTTTTTATATTCCAATGGTAATGCATTAAAACAATACGGAGATTTAAAGATAAAATGACTTATCTTATTTTCATCGTAAGTTGCTAATTCTTTTGGTAGGAATTTGTTATTGCTTGGTATTTGGAAACCTTGTACATCAACATATAACGATGACATTTTTTACTAATAAATCACACCAGCTTCACGTAATTCTTCTTCAATGGCATAAATTTCGTTCTGATGCGAATTGTTTCCAGCACGAGTTGATGCATGTAACAATGCCAAACGAGAAACTAGCTCATTAGGATCATTCCAATAAATATATTCAATTGGTTTTCGATCATAACGTAAATATTGAACACCACTCTCACTTGTACTTGTAGTAGGGGTACTTAGTGATCTCGTTAATAATGGTTTAATAATGTTGTTATATTTTAATGATTTATCTCCTGAAAGTCCTTGTTTTTTGCCGTGTCGCTTCTGATACTCATTTGTGAGAAAAAGAATTTTTTTATACGCATTCAAATCCTCATTTGTATATGAAAGATTGTCAAGCTTTATAAGAAACAGCAAATTATAGAGTCCTTCTGTACCCTTAAACTCTTCATCTGATATTTTTAAATCCCCATTAGGTTGAATATATATTATGTTGTCAGCAAGTGTAATCTTTTCCGTTGTATTATCATAATTAATTTTTGAGGTTATTCGTCGGTCTTTCTCAATTAACATTCTTACATAGGGTTGTGCAATTTCAGGATATTGATTAATGTAATCATCATAAGCAATGTTAGATATTTTTGATTGATCCTTAAATACTTCATTTTCCTCATCCTCCTCCGTCTCCTCATCTTCAGAATCAAATAATGGTTCTTCAAGGTCTTTGAATTTTTTGGAAACAGACTCTCTTCTCGGTACATATGGAAATGATGGAATAATTTGTGAAAATTCCCCAACTTCTTCTTTTTTAATTTTTGGTTGTTCTTGTTTTTCCTTAATTGTCTTTTTGACAGTCTTCATTTTCTTTTCCATCACAAGCTCATCTAATGGTTTTTTTATTGGTTCTAGCAATTTATTTATTGTTTCAGTCTGATTTATTTGTTCGGTCTTTAATTGTTTGAATTTTTTTCTAAAATTATTAGCGGCTTCTAACAACTTTTTCTTAACTTGTTTCTGTTGTTGACTTAACATTGTCGCAGCTAAGAGACGAATGCTTATAATACACATAAGTCAACTTTTTATAGTTTTATCAAGCAATCAAATCCTTTCCTGTAGCGGCCATTACATAGATTTTCATCTTTCATTATCACCAAGAATCCATATTGATCTTTCCAACACTGATTACAAATATGTTTAAATACATCAAAGCTCATATCACTACCTACATTCTCTTTATAAATCATCTTGAGATTATGTTCATCTTGCTTGAAAACCACAATCACATTTGCATTATCACGTATCAGTTGTTTTGGTATACGCGTATATGTTTGACATAAGTAAAAGCAATCGATACACTTGTGTCGACCCATACTGAAATATTCTCTAATTTTTTCTTGTTCACCAGATACGGATACATCATCAAAGATGGATATTGAATTATTTTTAGCATCACATGTAGGAATTATTTCAGCATTATTTGTAAATGAAAAATCTCCAATTTCTTTAATTTTAGCAAAAACACTTTTTAAAAATTCATATTTTGGTTGAAAGAGTGACTTTGAAAATATATACACATTTTCAAAACGTAATCCATTCGGCTCCAACAAAAGACTCATTATCACATTAGTTTTACCACATCCGCTCGGCCCGCAAATTATCGTTCTCATCGTATTCGGAAATAGTGGACTATGTCTGTGACCTTGTTCCGTTTCAGTTGATACGTCATGATTATTTATCTTAAGAGATACTTTATGTTTGACGACATTCATCATAATCACTCAAGACATCACTGTCCGTAGGTATTTATATAAAAACGCAGATGACAACAGATTAATTTCAGTTCAATGTTAACGTTCAAAGGTGACGGACTTGTTAATTCTTTAATTGATAAATTACCAATTGAACTACACATTCCCGACTATCAATATTGTGGACCTGGTACGAAATTAGCTAAATGATTACAAAGGGGTTATCCGGGAATTAACGAATTAGATCGTGCATGTAAACAACACAATATAGCATATTCACAAAATAAAGATCTAGAAGATCGACATAAAGCTGATAAAGTGTTGGAAAATAGTGCGTGGGAAAGAGTAATATCACGTGACGCTTCATTAGAAGAGAAGGCAGCTGCCTATTTGGTAGCAAATACCATGAAAGCTAAACAAAAACTTGGAATGGGACATAGGCGACGACAACGACGACGACAATCAAAAAAATATGCATTTAAAAGGAGTATTATTGATCCATTAAAGAAGATCGTTAATGAAACTGATAGTATTGGAACAATAGTTAAAGCAGCTCGTGTAGATATCAAAAAAGCTGGTGGACGTAAACGTATTCATTTACCACGAATTATTCCTCTACCACAAAAATGTGGAGGGTGGTTACCCTTATTATTTGGTAGCTTATCTGCCCTTGGGGCACTAACAGGTGGAGCAGCAGCTGTAGCTAAGGCCGTAAATGACGCTAGAGCGGGAAAAAAGCAATTGGAGGAAGCGGAACGTCATAATAGAACAATGGAATCCATTGCTTTGGGTAAAAAGGGTAGTGGACTGTATTTGAAAAAACATAAGCGAGGATTCGGATTGTATTTGGCAATAAACTATCACTAAAGCTACCTTCTCAAGCCCTAACCGATCATCAATTAAGAACATATGCTAAAAAGCTTGGAGTTTCGAGGTGTTTTCATGAGAGACAATCTTTCATCAAAGATTAGAAAATATGAAACAGGCATTGTAAATTTAGATTCTCGAGAAGGTAGCGGTACACATTGGGTGGCATATTTAAAACAAAACAATAAAGTATTATATTTTGATAGTTATGGAAATCTTAAACCTCCAAAAGAATTAATCAACTATTGGAAATGTAATAATATTTTATTTAATTCTAATAATTTACAAAAATCTAATACATACAACTGTGGACATTTATGTTTAAAATTCTTATATAATAAAGGGGTTTGAAAATTATATCAGTCATGTCTTTAACATTCACACTGAAAGGACGTAGCAGTGTTTTATCTGCAGACTTTTATCCGCCAATAGATTTGAATCCAAATTATAGTTATTCATTGGCTCTAATTGGTTTCCATACATATAATACAATACCAAACATTGAAAAAGGACAGAATAAATTTTACTATAAGGATAATGGTGTAGAAAAAGAGATAACCATCCCTACTGGTGCATATGAGATAACACACATTGAAGACTACTTACAACAATGGCTTAATCCACCCAATATTGTTGACATATCTGAAAACCTTTCATTGAAGCCAAACAATAATACATTGAAGTGTGAATTGAAAAGTAAATATGAAATTGACTTCACCAAAAACGATGGCATTGGAAAATTGTTGGGATTTTCAAAACAAATTCTACCACCAGATCAACTTCATTCATCTGATCAACCTGTGGAGATTATTAAAGTTCTATCAATTCGTATTGAATGTAATATAACAACAGGATCATTCTATAATAGTCGAGAATCACATACAATTTATGAATTCGCACCGGCTGTAGATCCAGGTTATGCTATAAATATTGAACCAAGAAATCATATATATTTACCAGTTTTGAATAAACATTTCATTGACAATTTAACCATCAGAGTGTTAGATCAAAACGGTGATTTGGTTAATTTCCAAGGAGAAGAACTCGTTATCAGATTGGAATTGAAGAGTAATGGGGCTAGTTTTTCATAGTAGTGGTGGGGATGGAGGTGTTTGTTATAAAATACGTCAGAGTCGATCCTTCCCCATTAGTCAGACGTCATCAACAGTATCATTAACACCATCAAGTATTCAAATATTAAGAAATCTTGGTTATAATGTCCGAAAAACTACAAATACACAAAAAATTAAGATTTGACGATAGTATTGAAAAAGAAGAATACCATACATATCATCCAACAATTTCATCATTTCAAAATAACGATGAAATTGAAATCAACATTAATCAACAAGATATATTCATTTCGTTTTGTGAATCATATCTTTATTTAACTTGTAAATTTGAAGTAGTTGATAATGCAATATTAACTGGTGATTGTAAGTTAAGTAATAATTTTGGTGCATATCTATTCGATTCAGTCTCTTATGAATTGAATGGTAAAGAAATTGAGAAAGTACGAGATGTTGGAACAACAACAACCATTAAAGGTCTTTTATGTTACAATCATGATGAGAGTAAAGCTTTAGAAACAGCTGGTTGGTGTCCAGATAGTGGTACAATTGTAACTCTGGCATCTGATCAACAGTCTGTTAATCTACGAATCCCGTTATCATTTTTATTTGCCTGTTTTCACGACTATAAAACAATCATCAATGGAAAACACAAGATTCGATTAGTACGTAGTCAATCGGATGATAATTGTTACTTTAGTAGGGGAACAAAAACAGCTACAATCAAAATTCAAGACTTATGTTTAAAACTGAAACATGTTTATCCAAATGATCAATCGAAGTTATATCTTCTAGATCAAATGAATAAAAATATTCCTATTCAGATTGGATTTAGAAATTGGGAATTTCTTGAATTGCCCTCATTAAGACATTCTAAGAAAGATATATGGAGTGTTAAAACAACTACTAATTTAGAACGACCAAGATATGTAATTGTCGCCTTCCAAACAGATCGTAAAGACAATCCACAGAAGAAAATCGATAAATTCGATCATGTTAAATTGACAAATCTTCGTGTATGGTTAAATTCACAATGTTATCCATATGAAAATCAAAATTTCGACTTTAAAAAGAATGAATACACTGAAGCTTATCAAGCCTTTATCGATTTCCATCGTGATTTTCACAACAATCATTCATCAACTCCAAAGACGACCTATACAAACTTTGCACACCAATCGATTTTCGTTATTGATTGTTCAAAACAAAACGAATCCATTCAATCATCAACAGTGGATGCTAAATTAGAATTTGAAAGTAATGAGACTTTTCCAAATAAAACCAGAGCATATTGTATTATTGTACATGATAAATTATTCGAATATTATCAATTAACCGGAATTGTAAGAAATCTTCTTTGAAGATTGATATATTTTGCTTTAAATATAGAGTGGTTATTGTTTTGTTGAATTGTGTAAGATAATAACACAGATTTAAAAAATTATAAAAAAATTATGATTGTATGATGTATTTAATTTTTTTAAAATTAATAAATAGGTATATAAAAATATACAATTTTTGATTATTTGAATTTCTTTTACAGTCATGCTTTCCAATCTCGTGTTAATATTTGTTCAATCTCCAAACGCATGCGCAATCAAAAATTAGGTTGCTAACTTTAATCTAGGGAAAAAGTTACCGTTGGCAGCACTGTGCAATTTAAAATACCCGCAAAAAAAAACAGCGATAGGTGGCAACACTGTCAAATTTGAATTTCTCGCTCCAAAATAACAGTACTGCCAAAATTTGAAGTTCCCGCAATATTTTCAAAATGAGGGCGCAACTGATTTAGGGGATTGTATTTAGCGGTGTAAGCTTTAACTATTTGGAGGGGGAGGGGGGCCGTCGTTCTGACAGTTTAGGGGGGCTACGATCAGTGACGTCATTTTTGACAGTGTATGGGGCTACATTTAGTGATATCATTTTTGACAGTTTGGAGGGCTACGATTAGTGATTTTGACAGATGGCATCATCAAGGTCAATGACTATGTGACGTCATCGGGGTCAATGACTTACTCCGGAGTATTGGTCTAGAAACGCCATATTCCTACTACTCATACACAAAATTTAAATTTCCCGTTTTCGAATTTTCATTTCAAAATGCACAACAGGAATAGTGACGTCTATCGCCGTTACCGAGCCGACAGAAAACGGATTCAATACAGGCGTCTCTGCAACCCGAAATATTTAACGGTTTCCAGAGCCGTTATCGGTTAGTTGGATTTCGAACCGATAACGGACGGCAAGGGTATGTTCTAGCAACTGGGCATAAGTCGGTTAACCTTTGTTCCGTCATCGTAGAACGTAAACTAGACGATATTAGTTTTAACTTACTAAATGACCTCTCCACAGCTTGCAATTGATATCTCAATCGTTAACACAATCTGCAGGGCGACTCTTAAATTTGGGAATACGTCTTCTCCATGAGATATAATAAAAGATCAAATCTTCAGGACTAGCCGGTTTTTGATCTCGTGTCTGACATAGCATTTTACAGTTGGATATTTCATCAAATAGGTGCTCTCCTTTAACATCCGTTTTATAAAATTCTGTAAATTTTAGACAATTATCTTTAAGATGTTGATTGTCACTTTTAAATAATTTTTCCACATCCATGAGGAAGCCAATTTTTCCATTAAGCTCTCTTCGTATTGTAAAACGAGAAATGAACTCATTGTTAAAGGAATCCATTGTATGTTTCATCGCTATGTCGATTTCGTCTTCCATAGTTAAGCCTACGTCTCTTGTAGTTGCACCAGGCATAATTTTTTTACGTCGGATTCGTTGTTCAATAGGTATATTCCATTTTTGGCATTACTCTTCTCCAAATCTTACAGCTTCGGAGCAAGTATTATCTCGAAATGACGCAAATTCAATTGACAGTGATTCAATATCGAGATAAGCGTAAAAACATATTTAATGTGGGTTCCTGTAGTCTCTTTTGAACGCGGTCAATTTTTTGCAAATTTTGTTTCCAAAAGAACAACAACGTTAAAAAATTAAAATTAAGTACCGTTTCTAATTTGATTCTGGCATCGCCTCGAGTAGTTTACGTTGAACTGTCATCCTCACTAAGGATTTCCAAAACAGTGACAAGTTCGTTAATTTTGTTGCAAAGTATTGATACAACTTCATGTCTCTAGCTCCATCGTGTTTCGGAAGATCGTTTGATAACCATAGTCCCAAAAATTGTTTTTATTCGCTCGCATCTGTTGGTAGAAGAGTAAAAAAATTTTTGGACGCGTTCAACAATACCAAAAAAAATCACCATTAAAGGATCTGCTTTGACTGCAGTAAGTCCAACTAATAAATTTAAACTATGATTATCACAATTTACATTACAGTTCACAATTAAATGAACCGCCCGAGGCGGCCCGCTACTAGTGTCGACCGCAAAGAGATAGATGGTAAGATTTACGACAGGATAGATAGTTGTAGCAACCTTAGAAGGTCGTATTGTAAAGTTTCAGGCCCATGTTAGAATTAGAGGGCTTATTGACAATGTGCACTCTAATTGTGTAAGTTTGTTAGATATGTTCAAATTTTCAAGTACGGATCTGGCCGAAAAACTATCAAAACTAATTATTTGATTGTAAATCATTTCTATCTTGTATTATTTTTTGAACACTCGAATATTTTCCCAACATTACTGCAACATTATCATAACATTGAGATTGGCATATAATTATCAGATTAAATAAAATGTTAAAAACAATTGATAATTACAGTTGGAAAGACAAATTTTAATTTATATTTTTAAAGAAGTTCATTATATCTTAAGGGAAAGGTGTTGTATTAAAATCATCAAAATTTAATAAACAACGAATTGAAAATCGAATAGAAATCACTTACTAGAAACTTATGAAAATTATTTTAGAACTTAATTTATACTAATATACTGTATATTAGTATATAATATACAACTTATTTTACCAAAATAAGCCACTAACAAAACACCAATAGAATAACAATACGAATTGTTTTTCACATGTAGTTGTTGGGTTGTTGCATTTAAATTACTGAAATTTTAGTAGACAACATTACTTTAAGATAAAAACAAAACGAAAAAAAATCTGTCTGCCGCACACTTGCACAAAGAATAAAAAAAAAGCGGTAGCGCAGCAGTTGATTCATTGGTTATCTAGGGTTGTGACTAGAGCATTTTTACGATTTTGTTGAATATGCATTTTAAATTTGCTGATTTTATTTAAGAAATTTCGGGAGATACAACAAATGTTACAAATTTGTCCTCGCATAATTCGTTGTAATTTATTTATTTAATTGTGTGTATGTGTAAGTGTGTAAGTAAAGGATCCGATCAGGCTTTATTTTGCCTCAAAAATGATACAGATGAGATTAAAATAAATAAAAGTGGCTCAGAAGCCGCTTGGATAATCTTAAGACCGAGCCTTGAGTCGGAAAAAAAACATTAAAGGGATGTCACTTTGACAAAAGCCGAGGCCTAAATTTGAAATTAAAAAAAAATAATGTAGTCTGACCTTGACCAGGACCGTGACCTGAACCTATTTTTTTTGAAGGAAAATAAGACAAACTGATAATATCGAAGTCAGTCTGTCAACGTCGCAGAATGCATCATGTCGCTACCGTAGATAATGGAGGTCGCTATCACCATGAAGTCGACGTAAAATTTCTACGTTTTATATTGTCTCAAATGTAATAATGTTGGTAGATGTGAACAGCTTGATGTCTACTCTTATGCCTGTTTTTATAAACCGATCGCAGACTCGATCTCAGCATGAGTTCTGGTTTATAAGTCTTGCTTCGGCAATTTTCGGCGGAAGTCAGGATTGAATATATGGAAGGTTGAGAACTTGGCGGATTCTAGTTACATTTTACAGGTTCACGTTTTTCTTTTTGTGCGCACGCGCACTTTCTGCAAAACTCAAGCTCGTCTCAAGGCAGCTACAACCCAATCTTGGCTTGGTTACATATTCTGGCCTCAAAGCGAAGCTCAAGCTCCAAAACGGTTTCAAGATGGGTTTATAAATACGGGCATTTGACTGACTGTTCATTGTATAATGATTGTCTGTACAGGGTGATACAAGAGGTTGAGCCATTAAAAGTAGAAGAAGTTCTAGTTATTGTAAGTTGATAAAATTTGGTATGTAGCCATTATATCCCCTGAATTTTCTCTGGAAATTATTTTTGGATTTCTACCTACCCCTCTTATATGGGGTACGGCACCCTACTCTCTTATTTTAAATGGAATGGAATATTTTTTATTACATTTTTAAATTCTTTGATGAAATCGAAGAGGACTTTGATAATATTATCTATTGTCTAGGACTGAAAGTTTTTCAGATATTTCAGCTTTTAGTTCAGTTTTAAAATTTGCAGTTTGATTGAAAAATTCATATTTTTGAAGCTATAGCATTTGAAATGTTGAAAAGTTGAAATTATGTAGTGAAGATGATATAATTTCACCCAACTTAAACAGAATTCAATTATCTTTCAGCGTTTAGCTGAAATAATTTTTTCTTTCAGGCAATTTTCAAACTATATTATCTTGCTTATTTTAAATGGAACACCATATTTTTCTCTATATGGTTAGATAGAGAAAATTATTTTGCATCGAACTGTTTTAGCATTTCATATATCTATCTTTGATAGTTTTTCAGTTATTCAATATTTTCAATTTCATCTAATTTTCTCTTCTGAAAAAAATTTAAAACATAGAAGGCATAGCAAAACAACTTTCAATTCAATTGTCACAATTAAAATGAAACTAATTTATTGATTTTATCGTATTATCGATTATTATATCTCTATAATGTTACTTATTTCTCGATAATTATTAAGAATATAATATCATAGAAACGTCATAATACGTTAGTTACTCATAACACATTCGTTACAGCAATAATACGTTAGTTATATTAGATACAAAAATATTTATGAACATGAATTTCAATTTTTTCACAATTCTACCTTGCATCATTAAAACACCTCATCTGGAGCTGCACGGACAAATATATCAACTTGTTCTTTCGTCATTATTAACGATTTTCTATGCCGATATCCAACATTCTTCTTCTTGATAAATTTTATCAAACTACCATATCTGTCAATTTGTATTCTTTACTTCAGTTCCAAGCAAGCTCTCAACATAGAATATTTCGGCCAGAGAGATGAAGGAGAACATTCAGTTGACAATTTTCCGAAATAAGCCAACAAAAATACTTCCGCAGTACCTCGAACATTTTCTTTATTTCGCCACTCACAGAACAGACGATATTCTTTTTCATAAAGTACCTTTGATTTATCTGGCAACAAATCTATCTAATGTTACACTATTTGCTGCCTCTAAAATATTTGCCTATTTGCCGGGACATCAAAATCTTCCATGATTCTTTTAGCATCTAGCGTGCTAAAATATTGTGACCCTGTTAGATTATAAACTAATTCATCAAATGTGGGTATTTCGTATTTTTCACGAATTAAAAATTTATTCAATTGTTTGGAATCGAGACAAAGCTGTATTGAACCATTTGGTTTATTTACTAACACGATTAAATTTACAAATTCCGTTGCCTCATCAATTTTTTTTACGATTCCTTCTGATAACATTCTGTATAATTCTATTTTTAGTGGTTCAAGTAATTGATATGGAATTTTTCTACGAGACGCTGAATAAGCATTATAATTTTTTGTTAGTTTAAAATCGATTGGCTTCATGTTTATCAACCATATTCCCATAAACACGTCTATCTTTGTATTTATTTATTATATTATCGAAACTTGGTTATAATTCAATACTGTTTATTTGTTTAGATCTTATCACCAAGTCTAACTTTTGTATAATCGCCATGCCAAGGACTGGAATTGTATTTTGTTGCGTTTCAATTACAAGAAAATCCAATTCCTCTTTCTCTTTTTTACATATTACTTTTAAATTACATCTACCCTTCACTTTTAATTTGGTTCCCCATAGCAACAGGCCACGTTCCTACATGTTTTCAATTCATTTTTTAAATTAAATGTTTTATACAAATGATATGGAATTACGTTACAATCTGCACCGCAATCTAATTTAAAATTAATTGTTTTATTACAATTAATAAAATGTAATAGTTCAAACCAATCTTTTTCTAATTTGTTATTTAATTCAGTAAGTTTCGAAATTGATCCAACCATTATTAAATCATCTTTACTTTCATCATTATTTCGTGAAGTGGTTACATCTATTTCGTTGATTTGTTTTGTTCAACACATTTTTGCAAAATGATTTGGTTTTTTACTTTTACGACAAGTCTGCTTATGTGCTGGACGCTTCCTGGGTTCATGTTTGTATCCACATTTAGGACATTTCTTCATTTCTCTTTCTTCTGTTTTCCCATTTTATGTTGTCTTCGATGATCTTGATTGTTTTGTTGTTTCTTTCTTGATTGATGCTACCATTTGAGATTTCTTTTCTAAATTTCTTACCAAATTTCAGCAGCTTTACATATCTCTACAGCTTTCTTGTAATCCAAATTTTGTTCTCTTAGTAATCGACTTTTGACTCGTTGATCAGATATTCCACACACAATTTGATCTTTGACAAGTTCTTCTTTTAAATTACCAAAGTCACAATTTTACGTCCGTCAAGTTGGCACCCCCCATATAAGCACAATAATTTTTTTCAAATCCAATCGTTAGTGCTCTTTAGTGCTTCAGTTTTTATCGTTAGTGCTTCAATAGTTCGAGAGTTATATTAAAGAAATTATGGGGGGTGCTAACCTTACGTTGTGTAATAGAGAAATTTAAAACGAAGTATGGGTATCGTTAGGGTTTCGTTAGTGCTCTTCGATTTTGCTATTTTTTTTGTTAGTGCTTTTATACTTTAGGAGATATGTGCAAAGGAACATTAGGGCTAGGAGTGCATCCCACTTAATAACTGTATTGAAGAAAATAGGTAAGTTGTTCTGTTAGTGCTCTTTAGTGCTTCAGTTTTTATCGTTAGTGCTCTTTAGTGCTTAAGTTTTTATCGTTAGTGCTTCAATAGTTCGAGAGTTATATTAAAAAAATTATGGGGGGTGCTAACTTTACGCTGTATAACAGAGAAATTTCAAACGAAGTATAGATGAATCAAATTAAGATTGCCAAAGTCGGCGCATCCAAACAAGGTTTTCGGAATAGTCCGCTTAACCGATCGTGTTTATGCGATTTTTGTTTAAATGTATTACCATTGGCGTAAAGAGACAGACGATACATTCTATCGCACTTTTACTATAGGTACGATCTACTGCGCATCCATGGTCATTGGCAATCTTAATTTGATTCATCTGTATGTGTATCGTTATATGTATAGAGTTTCGTTAGTGCTCTTCGATTTTGCTATTTTTTTTCTTAGTGCTTTTATACTTTAGGAGATATATACAAAATATATGTTTTTTATTAATTGTCAAGGTCAATTCCAAAATTAAAACATCTTTTAATTTTGGAATTGACTTTGAGAATTAATAAAAAACATACATATATTAAAAATTTCAAATTTTCCAAATAAGAGAAATTATGAACTATGAATCATTTAATATATACAAAAGAAAGTTATGGGTAAGGGTGCACCACACTTAATAATTGCATTGAAGAAAATATATAAGTTGCTCTGTTAGTGCTTCGTTAGTGCTCTTTAGTGCTTCAGTTCTTATTGTTTAAGTTTCAAATGTCGGAAAGTTATAGATAAAAAATTATGAGGGCTGCTAAGTTTACGCTGTGTAATAGAGAAATCGAAAACGCTGTACACAGGTATCGTCAGAATTTCGTTAGTACTCTCTGAATTTATTATTATTGAAGGTCGAACCACCATAATTTAATTTATATTACAATGTTTAACGTTTAAATCAGTACAAACATACTACAGGTATATGTAATGAAACAGACCAAGTCTCCCTGTTAGTGTATTAAATTATAATTAAAGGATACCTGCGCTTTGTTATTAGCAAGATGTATAGTAAGTAATTATGGTGTATGTACATACATATATCATATTGTATATAAAGCTCCGTGTGAATTTGTTTGATGTAGTCATCGTTCTTTTATTCTTACAATCATCATACTCCTCCCATTGTCCGTTTGGTCGTCTACAGTATGCCACATACAGACCAATTCCTTGTGATACAGAAGGTGAAATGAAACACCATACAGCTCGTAAGTAAAAGCGATCATTTTCAACCTCAAGGTTTATAGGAAAATCTTTCAAGTGGACATATGCAGGCTGCTCGGTGTCTTGAGTGCTAATGTCACCAGGCAGGTCAAAAATAAGATGGCCATTTCTCCCAATATGCCTAACTATCTTAACTTGGCCCTCGCAGTTTTCAGTTTTGCACACAGCTGTTTTTTGGTATTCATTTTTATATTATTATCAAGTGATTCTGATTCTACGAGCATGTAATTAAAGTTTCTTAAATAGTTTTTGGAATTTAATGAACAGGACATAATTTCCGAATAATTTGGTAGCAGTAGCTTGGTAAACTGGCTGGGAAAATTTGTTGAAATTATTGTGCAAATTGAAAAACGAGGGAACGGAAATTTCAGATGAGTTTTTAGCAGAAATGAGTTATGTGCATAAAGCTCAACTTGTGAATGAAGATGCCGTAACTTGTGCTATCTATTTTAATAAAATGGTAAATTGTCCGTTAAAAATTTTGCAATCAAAGAAAAGAAGTCCATTCGGAAAATATAGAGTAATACATTATTTCAAAAGAATAGAATTTTAACATCGTGGTAGCCCACATGCTCATATTCTTCTTTGGTTGGACAATGTTCCTGAAGATTTATTAAGTAATGATCCCGACGTAATTAAATTAATCGACGAATTAGTTTCTGTCAGCGTCAGAGGCGTCTGGAAATATAAAACTAGTAACACACAAACACACATTCACGTGTTATAAAAAATGGATCCTAATAAAAAACAAGATTGCCGATTTGGTGCACCATTTATGCCAACAAAAAAAACTATTAATTTGATACCTATGAAAAACACTGATCCCGATTACTCAGAGGCACTTTTCAAAGAATATGAGCAACGATTTAAATTTATAAAAAATAATCTCGAAAATATTGACTACACGGATTTTGATGAATTTTACTCGCATAATGGTATTATTTCTGATGATCATTACTACAATATTATTCGTGCTGGTATCAGTAGACCAAAATTATTCTATAAAAGGACACCAGCAGAAAAATGGCACAACACTTGCAATCCATTCGTATTACATCATTTGAAATCCAACATGGATTTTCAGATTATACTAGATGAATATGCTTGTGCAACATATGTTGTTGAATATGTCAATAAGAATAACAGAGGGATTAGTAATTTGCAAAGACAAATAATTGACATAATGGACGAGCATCCAGAATTCGACATTGTCGATATCACGAAAAAAATGAGTATTGACATACTTCAGTCCGTTGAAATGCCGGCGCAAGAAGCTGCTTGGTATTTATTAAGAGAACCTATGGCTAAGTCATCGGTGGTGACAGTCTACATTCCAACGGTATTTCCTGCTGAACGCGCAAGAATTAGAAAATCTATGAAGGAGCTTGAAGCTTTAGATGATGATTGTACGAACATTTGGAAAGAGAATTGGCTTGATAAATATGAGAAAAGATCTGAAGAACTCCGCGATGTTACGTTAGCACAATTTGTTGCAAAATATTACCTAAATACAAAGGGGACTTACACTAAAAGAGATACTGCAAGAATAATAAGATACAGGAACTACGATATGGCTAACAATTACAACGATTATAGGCGTGGGATGGTTCTGTTCCTTTTCAAAGTGAAGAAAATGATATTATTGCTGAAAATAAGTTCATTCAAATATACGAGGACAACAAAGATACGATATTAGAACGTAGGAAAGAATTTGAATCAAATTTGGACATAGAGAAAACTTTAGAAATTTGTAGACAGTTGTGCCGAGAAAACGATGAAGAACAAGAAGACGAAGAATTATTAAGAGCGGTTGATATATTGCATGAAAGAGATCCTTATGACTTATTGCTACTTGATCCAAACTCAACTGCTAACGTTGATTTACAAAATGCATCTCTGCATAAACTTGGCGCCGTAGCTAAAAAAAGAGAAAATTTAATGGATTATCAACAATTCTATAATTTAATGCGGATGGCCAATGATCAACAAAGAGATATTCTTATGATTTTAATTCATCATTTACAAACTTCAATTCAAGAACCATTTCAAATTTTTTTTACGGGACCAGCAGGTACGGGAAAATCATTCGTTATCAAACTGATTATGGAAATTTACAATAGGTTCACTGATAATGATGGTTACTGCAATGTCTATATTACATGTGCTTCAACCGGCAAAGCTGCCGTGGCTATTGACGGTACAACTGTTCATACAGCGCTCAAAATTTCTCTTTCAAAACTTTTGCCTCTGTCATCAGAAACGTTGCAATTGTATAGATCTCTCTTCAGATATGTCAGAGTACTGATCATTGATGAAATTAGCATGGTTAGTGCAGAACTTCTACATAAAATTGATAATCGTCTAAAACAAATAACAGGCAAAAACACAGATTTCGGAAGTATAGATGTTATTTTGATCGGAGATTTACGGCAATTGCCACCAGTAAGATCGACACCAATTTACAAGACAATCAGAACGAGCATGATTGGACCGCATTTATGGAGAAAATTAAAATTTTATCGACTCACCACAGTAATGAGACAAGCTAATGTTGCATTTTTACAAGTTTTGACAAAAATAGGTAATGGAGATGTACTAGATGAGCATGAGTTTCAACTTATTGAATCGAGATTTTTCAAAAAAGAGGGTGTTGCTACATTATGTCCTGATGGAGTTCGTTTATTTTTTTAAAATGAAGATGTTGCCGCCTATAACAATTTGATTTTGAGCCAATGTGAAAACAAAGTTCTTTCAACGTCCGTAGACGTCGTTATTGGCGCTAAAAGTGCTGAGCAAGAAGCTAATTTTAGACTTAAATTACATAAAAAATCTGTTATTGACACTGGAGGACTGCCTTATCACATTACTTTTGTTGTTGGAAAGCATTATGTTATTACAACTAACATCGACGTTACTGATGGTTTGTGCAATGGTGCTGTTGGGAAATTGGCACATCTACAATTTGATGAAAGTAACACATTAATTAGAGTTTGGCTGGAATTTTGTGGTTCAGATAAAGTGGGTAGGAAAAAAGGCAAAAAGCAGCCGCTCTAGCAGTGCAAAACAGAGTTGGCAATCTCGCTGTTCCCATTGAATTACGAACAACAAATATTTCATTAACATCGGATAGAAAATGTATAGCCAAACGCAAACATTTTCCATTAACTTCAGCTCTTGCTCTAACTATACATAAGTCGCAAGGTGGAACTTTTGACTAAATAGTATATGAGTGTAGTAAAGCACATTCTCAGGAACTCGTTTATGTTGCGCTCTCTCGGGTGACTAATATTGAAAAATTGTATATCACGACAAAAAACGATAATTCTTCATTCAAGTTTTATCATAATCGAAAGCAAGCTGCATCAACTGCATCTTTGTTGCAAGAATTCAAAAGACTGTCTTTAAATAGTGTTCAGACGATAGCTCAAAGTGTATTAGATTTCATTAGCAATAGAAATGGCATTTCAATAATGACTTTCAACTGCCAAAGTCTAAATCGTCATAAATACGATTTACAAGATTCAGTTACGAAACAAACAAATGTGTTACTTCTTACCGAAATTTGCATGACGCATGATAATCCGATTGAAATACCTAATTTTAATTGTATTGTTCAGTTCAAACGAGATACTGTTCCAAAAGGTGGGGTAGCTATTTACCAAAATAAAAATGATATTACTAATATTATGACTCCGAATATTGAATTAAATATTGCACACGATGTTAATGTTAGGCGCTTAGTTGTTGGAGATATTTGTGCGTGCTTATGCAAACTTAGAAATGGCCTACAAATAGTTATGGTAGCAATTTACATTTCTCCGAATCCAAAATTGGACGAGGTAGAGCTTTATTCATCACACTTTACTGGAGTACACTGAAGAAGGGTCGAAAATACTTGGTACAAATGGTAATAAATTTCCACTTATCTTTTTTGTGTACAAGATCAGTACACCAGGATCTACTAGAAAAACTATTCTGTTATTCGGCAAAATGATTATAACACAAACACGACTCATCAGTTTGTTACTGCTTTAAACACTGTTCATATTAGCAATTTCTCAAAAAGTCTTATACTACTGGAAATTGCGAGGTTGATAAATGCAATTAAATTGATAATTTATATTCATTTTTACAAGGGTTGCTGCAACAGTTTTGGGATGTGGAAACACTGGGGTAGTCACGTAATTGAGATCATAAAAATCGTAAAATTTAACGATTGTTGGCATCAGCGTAAGTGATAGTTTTGAAAACGGTTGTTTGCTTTTTTTCTATAGGTAGTAGACTTAATAAATTTGAAAGTAATCAATATAAAAAACTATTTAAATCGCAAACATTTTCGGGCGATAGTTTACTTTTGTGTTTTAAAATGAAACAAACTGAAAACCAATGCCTTGATAAGCTCAAAACAGCTTTCAGTGATAAGGCGAAATACAAAACAAAAGTTTGTCGTTGTTTGGTCACTGCTTTTTTCACAGAAATTCTTTAAACGAATGTGAAAATAATTAAAGTCAGACAGAAATACAAAGATCCAAGTAGTCCAAGTATTAGCCATAACTGATGAACTCGAAATAAAAGCTTTCTTGCACGTTAGTTGTTATACTTTTGTTAAATTTCTGTCACTTAGGAATAGTATTATTATTTATAGAACTTCAAGAAAAAAGCAGAAAGTTAAAAGAAATAATTAATAAAAATGCCAATAATAACGATGACGATAACACCAATGTTGATGATGATGATGATGATGATAATGATGGGAAAAAAATAAAAAAAATGTATGTAGCCAATTTTTTTTTTGGTAGGTAGTTTTTACATTTTGCTCCGATTAATTTACAGGATGGCCGGCACCACGTGGACGTCCAGGCAAGGGCCGCTACCGAGGCCGAGGCCGTGGCCGTGGAAGAGGTGGTGGACGGCATAACTACAACATCATATTTTACTAATTGTGAGAATTAAAACAGAATAGTTGATGAAAAATAATGAAAACTGTAGTTTTAATCCAAGGTATACCTAATAATATTAGGTAAATTTATGTCAACTTACGAAGTGACATGAATACCTCTTCTATTGATTTAATAAAATACAAAACAATTCGTTTGGATTTGATCACTTCGAATTTTAATCTTAAAACAATTTGATGTGCTTTGTTGGAATCTGTAATAGCTTTTTGACGTGATACTGATTATCAGGGCCGCCCATGTGTGCGATGTGCGCGGAGTACACAGGCGCCAGGGCTCCAGGGGCGCCTCGAAGCGCTCTTAGGGCATAAGTGAATTTGAAATTAAAAAAAAAAACGTGAACAACACATAGTTGTTTGTTGATAAACACAAGTCCTCGAGACAATGTTTACGTCTATGGTTTTATCTTACATAATTTAAATTCTGCAAATCGGTCAATGGAAGTGCGTTCAGGAATCGTTTCAACGACGATGTGATCATATGATTTTTCTTTGTAAGTGCGACAAAGGCATACACTTACTTCATAAAAGTTCTTTATTATTTTCATTGATTTTATTTAACACGTTTTTACGATGTGTGATCAAGATAAAAAAAGTAAATTATCTGGGTACCAAAATCTTGTGAGAAAAAGAAAACGAGAAGAGGAACGAGATAGAAATTCAACGAAAATCAGCAATTATTTCGCAGTCTCACCATCCATTTCAAAAAAATCAACCCAGTGTTTTGAGACTACGCAGTCCTTTGACCAAAGTGTTGAAGGAAGTTCAAAAGACACCTTATGCAACGGTAAGTGTTTTATAATGTAATGATCTATTTATATAATAGAGCCCAGACATAGCATGATAATCTTTGAGTATATCTGAGAGATACATCTGTGGTGGTAATGACTGCAGGTTGTGAATATATTTTTTTCAATATTGTAGACTTTATGACCACTGAAGAGGAACAAAAATTAGAAGACAACGCCGTCAATGTCACGCCTGTGTCACTTGTGCAATCGTCACCGCCAAGTCCATCGTCGCTACCGATACCAACTATTTCCAGACATGATCCTAGACTCTGACCCAAAAATTTTAATGCTACATTGATGCAATATTCAATCGAAAATCCACCTAAACAAGTTAGACATCATGATTTTCCCCGAGACTCTTCGGGTCGAAGGTTTTCTGAGTATTATTGTTTAATCTTGAATTAAACGAATTTTTTATCTAAATTAATTTCACAATTATTGCAATCGTCAATTAATTGTTATTAATTGTAATATAGTTTATGCTGACATAATTGTGTGATTTGCTAAATTATTTACTTACAAACAAGTGTCAGCAATTCCTAATGTAATATCATGTAATATTTTGATGACTATCGTGTTACTAACTTACATGATGTCATTATGTTGTAATAATTAATTGTAATTAATATTGTATATAAGCCTAAAGTTTAGACTGAATAAAGTAGTATTGTTGAATATTTGGTATTGATGTGTCTTGCTGTTCATCATACCTATATCCAGTGCTCACCCTAACAATTACTATGACAGGTATTTAGGGAATGGTGAAAAGTATGATAGAGAATGGCTGCTTTATTCAGCGTCAAAAAATGCAGTTTTTTGCTTCTGTTGTAAGCTTTTCGAATCAAAACATTATAACAAATTTTGCGATGAACTTAGCGATTGGCAACATTTAGCTTCGTATTTGAGTAGCCATGAGAAAAGTTCCGTTCATTTCAATAATTATCAAAAATGGACAGAGCTGTGTCAGTCTCTGAAAAATAAAACCACCATTGACAGTATTCAGCAAAAACTTCTCGAAGTTGAAACGCAGCGCTGGTATGATTTAATTAAAAGAATAATATATGTGGTTCAAATTTTAAGTACGCAAAATATGGCTTTTCACGGCCAGAGCAGCAAATTATACGATCGTTACAATGGTAATTAGTGAACATATACAGCGTGACGAACGTTTCAGATCGAAAGAATACGACGACTTACCTTGGAGACGAAATCCAAAATGAAATAATTTCTATACTCGCCACTCAAATTCAAAATTACATTTTAAATTTACGTCGGGATAATTTAATATTTTTCAATAATACTGGATTGTACACCTGACGTTGCACACGTAAAGCAAATTAGTATCATAATTAGATTTGTTAATTTTGACACCAGCATGAGACAGTTAGAAATAAGGGAGCATTTTTTAGCCTTCTGTCCAATTATCGATACAACTGGCGCTGGCTTAACTTTGTTTATAACAGAACAACTGGAAAAAAAATACTTGGACATAAGAAATTTAAGGGGGCAGAGCTATGATAATGGGGCATAAGAGATTTTTATTCTCATATCATTAAATATAATTTCCATATGGTATTTTTTACAGGCTCACACCACCACCACCACCACCACCACCAAAACGAATAAAAAAAACACGAACTACAAAATGGAAAATTTTTGAAGATTAATACCAGTTTGTTCTTCAAATAATAATTATTTTTTCAAAACATTATCTGGACGGATGAATTACCAGTGAAGGTATTTTCAACAGACGTAACGGACATTGGTGGGCTGATGGAAATTCACATCGCATTATTAACAATAGAGTAGTGCAGGGAAGATTTGGACTCAATGTTTGGGTGGCATTAAAAGGCAATGGTGTATTTTCTTATTAAATTTATGGTATTAATTTGAATGCACAAGGGTATATGATCATTATACAAGAACAAATTTAAGATAAAATTGATGCCCTTCCACTGTATGAGCGCGAGAAGTTGTTTTTTCAACAAGATGGGGCTCCAGCCCACAATGCCCAAAACATCAAAAAAAAATTAAATATTAATTTGGGAATAAATGGATCGGGACGAATGGTCCTGCGCGTTGGCCTCGTAGATCCCCGGATTTGACGCCATTAGAATTCTTTTTTGGGGGACATCTTAAAGATAAAATATATAAAAGAAGCAATGAAAATGTAGAACATGCCATAGCTCAAGTCAATACCTTATCAATTTTAAATGCTATGAGGGGTAAAGAGAAGATGTGACCTATGTATCCAGAATGAGGGAAGAAACTTCAAACAGTTTTTATAATATATAAGCTGACCCCTTGTACCGCCTAACAATCAATTAATGAAGTTATACTATTTAGCTAAACTTAATTTATTATTTTACTGCATGGATTACACTTGTATTGCTGAAGGCAAGACGAATCGGAAATTGTGAAAGAAAAATATTATTGTTACGATGTAAAGAAATAATAAATGAAACAAGTTTTATTGTAGATAGGGTTGTTCGCGAAGCTGGTCATGAACTGCTCCGCTTGCCTCCATACCATTGCATTTTCAATCCAATAGAAATGGTATGGACTCAGGCGGTTCTATGACCAGCAGGTTTTAGTAGGCAAAAATCCACCCGAAGCTTGGGAAAATGCCAAAAGTGTTACTCCTCGGCAATGGAGTAATTACTTTAGGCATATCCATAGAATAATCATGGAATACTGGAACAGGCAAATGAAAATCATTACTAATGACATAGTATAATAATAGATTTTAGCAGCGATTCCAGCGACAGTGAATTAGAAAATTAATTTTTTGTTTTCTATCTTCAATTAATTTTTTATTGTTTATTTTTCTTTGTACTTATATATTTTTATGTATTTTTAATTTATTTTTCATGACACATTATTTTCTCATGTAGAAAATTGTTTTAATAAATGTTTTAGTTTTCACATTTAATTGGATTTATTTTATTAATAAATAATAACAGTCCGACAGTGCATAACTATAAGTACATCTTAATAATTTGAATTTTGCCGTATTTTTATTGGTACTATTTTTCACTCCACGTGTGACGTCAGTGACTGTCTGTCATTTCGAAACTTTCCAAATGCATCGTGAATAGATTTTAGTATTTATAAAGCGACAAAAATATTAAATTTGTAGCCGTATAACCAACGCTCGCTACACCTACCTTCCGCTCCCCCTACTAGAGTTTTTGTACTCTCTCTCACGGTGAGATTACAAATTCACTTAAAAACAATGTTGATAGTGACACAAACATTGATAACTCAAATTTTTCAGACTTTTTGGTTGAACATGATCCAGGAAAACGAAATGAAATTTTATCGCATAATCAAAGAAAATTTTTAATAGACCTCGGGCCCTGCCAACCCAATCTTTCAAAATTTCCAATAAACGCCGACATTCCCTCTAGGAAACAAAATTCTTTTACTTCAAAATGGTACAAAGAGAATCCTCACTTAAAATACAGTATATTTAAAGATGCAGCTTTTTGTTTCGTGTGCTCCTTATTAACTGATGGTCCAGGAAGAAATTATGCACAAAACGCTTGGACTTTAAATGGAATGCGAGAATGGCATCTCATGAAGACCCGTGGTGGTAATAACAATGGAAAACTGTCAAAACATTTTTCCTCCCATGCACATAAAGCTGCATTAGAAAATTACTGTCATTTTACATCTGAAGGCACTCACGTGGGTGAACTTCTTAGCAAGCACAAACGTGGAGAATTAATTCGATTACAGGAACAAAAAATATACAATTGAGAAATCATCAACGTAATATTGGATACTGTTGGAACTTTGTCAAAGCAAGGACTTGCTTTATGGGGAGATGGAGACGATAGTTTAGGCAATTTTAATCAAATTGTCCAATTAATATCCAGACATAAGCAGCCTCTCAAAATGTGGTTACTTAATACTAAATATCGTCCATATAATGTTACCTACTGAGGACCGAATTCTCAAAATGAATATATTTCATTACTGGGTTTAGAAGTGAAAAAACTGATAGCAAATGAGATAAAAAATGCAAGTTGTTTTTCAATAATTGCAGACACTACTCCTGATTCGTTTCATATAAGCAGGTTGTCACTTGTAATACGATATACTACGGAGCTACAACCATATGAACGCTTACTCGAGATTGTTGAAGCACAGGATAAAACAGGAAAAGGCTTGACTACAAATATTTATGCACATTTAATTCAAAATAAAATGATTATTCAGAACCTTATATTTCAAAGTTACGACTGTGCAGCAGCAATGAGCGAAGCTTCTGAAGGTACTAAAAAACATTTGAGTGGCCTTGTGGAACATCAGGTACGTTATTTTCCCTGTGCTGCC
Organism: Mylabris sibirica; assembly: GCA_039776855.1. Taxonomy (NCBI): domain Eukaryota; kingdom Metazoa; phylum Arthropoda; class Insecta; order Coleoptera; family Meloidae; genus Mylabris; species Mylabris sibirica. The sequence continues at coordinate 500,729 of CM077840.1, forward strand.
CATAGAATGAATACGTTTGTAGAACATTGCATCAATGCTAGTTCCATTGTTGCAGAACTTTTCAATATTATTGAAGAGTTGTATAGTTTTTTTGTTGATAACACCAAACGCTATAACATACTAGAAGAGGGATTAAAGGAGGTGGAGGAAAATTTATATTTGCGCAACCTTTCTAAAAGTCGATGGACTTCACGAGCAGAATCCATCAAAGCCGTGTGGGTGTCATTCGAAACTATATTATCTGTACTTGAAAATATTTTATCTTGTACGCCAAATAAGGCAAAGTCAAGACTTATTGGGCTAAATAAAAGAATGAAGAATTTTGATTTTATATGCAGTTTAATGTTTATGAAGAATACTATGTACAAAATGAAACTGTTGACAGAGAAAATGGAGCAAGAAGATTTTAATACCTTAGATGCTATCTGTTTGGTCGATGGAACGAAAACAGTAATAATGAAGTCAATGAACGACGGCGACATCAATAATTTAATAAGGAGCGCTAAAGCATTTTCTGAAAAACAAGGTGTCAATTATAATCACGAATTTGAAAGACATCACAGAAGAAGTGTATATCCGAAATTTTTGGATGAACACAAAAATACACAATATTTAGTAGGATTTGGTACATTTTACAGAAAAGAGTTTAAAGCAGTTATAGACAACTTAACAGTTCTTCTTTCGCATTTTCTTAGAACTTTTGAAAAAGTAGAACCTTTAATAAAATTTCGTAAATCACTGGTAGGCTCCGAGAATTGAGTTATCATAGACTGCATTGTAGATGATATATTAAAGATGATGAACTTAGAAGTGGATAAAGGTGCGTTTAAAGCAGAATTAGAAATTTTCTCAACAATACTTAAGAACAATTCAGATTGTAAATGAAAATATTAATTTCAAGAAATTATTTCATATTTGAAACCTTTAAAAAATATTAACGAAAAGTTTGTTAGTTCTTCCCAAGGAAAATTTTTACTTAAAAATCAATGGCGGTGGACCGGTTTCGGCTTTATTGCCGATTATCAACATATCGTTAATAATAACCATAACATAGATGTCAACAACATTAAAATTCTGCACATTTGTAATAAAAGCTTTAAATTGAAATTGCTGGAAGCACTAGAAATTTATAAAGGTAAAAAGAAAAAATTAGAACTTCTAAATGATCAAACAAATTTAAATTACGAGCCATTGTTTACAGAGCTACGATTTGCATAAACTACAATAATTTCAAAAAATACCCCTTCCACTTGCCTTCCCTATTCACCTAGAAAATTCCAACATTAACCTCATAGTTGATCAAAATGGCCAACAACGACCACACCCAAGAAAATTAACAAGAAAAATAAATTAAGAACAAATTGATTAAAAATAGTAATTATTGGTTGAAAATTTACAGGTCATTTAACATAATTCACGGTTTACTATACCATAATCAATTTCAAAAAAATTATGATGGTCGTTTTTGGTTAAATTTTTCTACATATATCGTTCAAATCTCAAGTTTTGCTTTTGGTACATTTTAATTGACCTATCAGTTTTTAATGATATAAGGCCGCTCCCAACTATATAATAGCCTTGAGCTGAGTGGGGGTGTTTTAATAGCCTTAAGAAAATTTCAAATTTCAAAAAATTCAAGATTTAAAATAATTTAAAATCTATAACAACATGGGTTCTTTTGCACGTAAGTAATAACTTATCAATTTAAACAATAATTTTACATGTCTGAAGATGGAATTTATTTCGAAACAGCTGTAACAAATTAAAATAAAACATCATTTAATTTTTTGGAATAAAGACTTTGAGATTTAATACATATATAAAATAATCAAACTTCCAAAATAAGAGAAAAATGAACTTCGAATTATATAATTTAACTTTTCAAAAATTAAAATAACTTCATCTAATTATTTTATTCATTTCAAATACAAAAAAATCTCCAAAGGCAGCAAGTACCTTATATAGCGAATTTTTTTATGTATCTACATACTGAAATATTAATTGCAAAACATTCTTATGATACTGACATTTATTATATTTTAATAACATTGAATCAACTAATAAATTCATTTCCCCGATGTTATTTTAATATTTATGATTTTTATTGAAAAATACTTTTAATCCACAAACAATAAGAAACACTAAAAAAAAAAAATAATGAAGTTTGTTGTTTGTCTAATACGTCTAATCAAGGCCTGCTTGATTTTTTCAAGCGAAATTCTCTAGCAGGCCTTGGGTCTAATATTAACTGTCAAAATTAGTTGCCCCCCCGCGATATTCAATTTTTTTTCTAATATCAATAGTCAGAACATATAGCCACCTGAGATAATCGATTTTACTGCTTATACTCAAAAAAGAGATTTTTGCATTTTTCTTGCGAACCAACGAACCGATTTTGATGATTTTTTTTCTGGGTCATAGAGAATGGTCGGCTCTACTGTTATTTTAATTTTCATCAAAATCTAAGCAAATGTAATATTGAAAATGATTTTTTTTAACATTTCTTCAGCTCTTATTCCAAAAGTGTTGGCCCTACCAGTCTGGCCAACGAACTCATCCAAGCTATCCCAAAGACCGATTTTTGTACCAAGTTTCATTCAGATTGGACTATTTTTACGGCAGTTATCGTGGGTATACATATATATATATATATATATATATATATATATATATATATATAAAAATTTTAACGAACGGTGGATATGGGTTCCTTAGGTCCCAAAACGAACTTCTGTGCAAAAATTTTTCGGAAATTCAAAAGTGAGGATCTCGTCATTAGCTAATTTTTTTTAAAAAAATTCGCTAAAATTCATAATTCATCAAACAAACGTTTTAGAAAAGAAGTGGTATCATAATGTTCTATATTGTAAAACTTGTTGGTTGTGTATTATAGAGTAAGTCATCGATATCGTTTATTGTTGTTAATATTTATGTAAAATTTTTTATTGTGAATATTGTAACTAGGGTGCTGAGGATGGCAATAAAGCCAAAACTGGTCCACCGTCATTGATTTTTAATTGAAAATTTTCCTTGGGAAGAACTAATTTAACAAACTTATGGTTAATGTTGGAAAATACCAGGAATGGACAACGATCATAGACTTTAAAAAATACTTTAAAACTAACAACCTTAATGATGAATCATATATTATCTATTCCTATATCTGTAGCTTCTGGGGAAAGAAGTTTTAGTAAATTAAAATTAATAAAAAATATACTTCGAACAAAAATGTCAGATGAAAGGCTAAATTACCTTATGCTTCTTGCCTTTGAAAAGGATATAATAGTCGAAAACTTAGATTTAAAGAAATTGATTGATCGCTGGAGTACTTTAAAAGAAAAAAGATATTCAGTATAAATAATTTATTGTATATACTTAAGTAAATATATATTTTATTGAAAAGAACCCCCCCCCCCAAATAAAAATGCTTCGAATTGTCCCTGGATTTAGGGTCCTGTATATCTACTTATAACCCACATTGTTACATTAAGCATGTAATATCGCACCCGTTTCTTTGTTTTAGACATTTTTATTGTCGAGAGAGCAACTCCAGATTTTTTTGGAGCATTTAGAACAACATCCGTGCCTCGAAAGCATACTTAATGTTATGGACGTCGATGTATTAACAATTGGCGATTTAAAGTGCAAAATTAATAACTTACGAACACAAATGACAATTGAATTATAAAAAAACACCACACCGAGCGGTAGTGCTGCAGGCGATGTACACGAGCCGGTGAAGTGGTTTAGTTTCGCTCAATTCTTGGTCCCACATCTGAAATGCAGAAAATCTGAAGACACTTTAGAAAGCGTAAGTTGTCTTTTTGTTTCTTTTTCAAGTGTTGAATGTCTATATATTTGTAGGAATATTCTGGTAGTATGGTGGACGTGGAATTTTCCAATCCACCATCGTCTTCCGTGGAAATACAAGCCACACCAACAATTAAAAGAAAAAGGAACGACAGTGAAACAATACCGTTGTTAACTTCTACGCTAGAAGCGTTGCAACTAGGTGTTGCTTCTTTGAAACAGAACCAAGAGGACAACTATTGCAACTATGTTGCTTCTGAGTTATCATCAATAGAAGATGAAGAGCTGTTAAATGACTGCAAACATGCTATTTCGAATATACTGTGTGATTTTAAGAAAAAATTCTTGCAAAATAAAAAATACGTTTATTAAATAGTTTCAATTTATTCTACCCCACACCAAACAAAATCAAAATTAAATACATGTTTATATAATTATTTCTTTCTGTAAAAGCGAGTAAGGAATATAGGTCTGTTAACAGCTATAACACCAATACCGTATATTCAACAATACTAATTTATTAGATTCAATAAATCGGTTTCTTTACATATTAATTAACAATAATTAATAATTACACATTAATGACATCAGGTATGTCAATAATATAAGATTCATGAAAATATTACGTTACAATGTGCTGACACTTGTTTACAAACAAAGAATAGACATAATTATACAATTGTGTCAGCATTAACAATTAACAATTAATTGCATCTTTTAATAATGCAATATTAATGAATTTAGTTCAAATAAACAATCTGTTTAATCTAAGATTAAACATACTGCCTCTCCGGCAGAACCAAAGAAAAAATATTGAAAAATTTTGTTACCTTAACTATTACATTTTATTAAGATTCAATTATTATGAATCTTTGTTGGTTGGTCTTAACCTACCCAACTAACTACATATTTTCACTACGATACCCCAATGTTCTATAGTAATATATATACCCAAGAAGACACCAATTATTGTCCAACACCCCTTTTTTTTACTCTCCCTAAGACCGCCTCACTACTTGCCACCACACCCCACTGGACACTACTCCACAATTTCCTTAATGTTGGCCTTTAGTTGTTTTCGTCCGTTGGGTCCCAGTGAGATGTCGGAGAAGTCGATGGAGGCCTGCGATCCATAAGGGGCCGGTTCTTCCAAGATATTCCCCATGTTGGGTATTAATCCCAGCACCCTCTGGTCTGCCTGGGATAGTACCAAGAATGGCCGTCGGATCTCGCTCGGCGTCTCCGGGTGGCACCTTTCTACGTGCCTTATTAAATTCCTCGTTCGCACGTAATGTTTATAATTGTATGGACACACCATCATTTCTTCCATTTCAGGATGGTACGTTAGCAACATATTTCTTTCTTTTTTCCGTCGTATGATCAACAATAGACTGAAGTTGAAGTGATTGTTTTAGCCTTTTATAAGTTCGGTTTCCCCCATACATTTTTATTTCTTTCTTTGTTTCATTAAGGATCGTTGAACACCTTTTTGACTTTGACTTGCAGACTTTTGCTGACTTTGATTTTCTACAAACTACCTATAACTACTCTTAATCGTCGAATATTGTAATTTGACATTAATTGTTTATTCGTCAGTATTCCTAGTGTCTCCGGAATCGATGAAACCGGACGTGAATGTCTGCGTTTCTAACCATGGGGACCTTCTGTTGATGGTGACTCCATTGATCTCATCTCTGTTAACATCTCAGTCGATGCTATTCTGTTTATCCCAGTTGGCTTCATGTGTGCCGACGGTAGTTTACTGATACTCCTGTTGATTATTTTATCATTTTCATCTGGACCGCTTTACCAATTGCTCATCTCTGTCACCGCTACAAGACCTTTATTAAACTTTGTTTGGAATTTTTCTTGTTTTTTGCTGATTCTAGCGTCTGTGTTACTGAACTTAGCTAGTGCTGACAGCGTAAGTTTTGCTTGTTGTTTTGTCGTGCGAATTAATTCCTGTTGATTTTTATCTAATTTTTTGATGTCTTGATAAACTTTATCATTGACTTCTACCACGCTGGTTGACAATTTCCCTAACAAACCCTTTTTTCTCGGCTATTATGAATTTCCATTATTCCCTTTGATTTCCATTGTAATTTTCGACTCATTTGTTTTAAATGTCGTGTCAGCATACGACACTGTATTGTCGATTTTAAACCTTTTGCATGATTGCACAATTTTTCTATTTCCGTTATGAGTTCGTCAACTTTTAGTCGATCGTCCTTGATTCTTGACTTTGGAATTTCAATTTCAATTCTGTAGGTCCCTTTTTCTGTTTTTGTTGTTCCTACTGGTTCCATATACAGTCCTGTTTGTGGATAATGAATTGTGTAATGTGATTCGGTTGATTGTATGCATGTACCGATTGTAATAGTTAATAATATCACGATTAAATTGCTGATTACGGGTTTTCTTCGGGTTTTAATTTTTCTCGGTTCTTCTGTTTCTTCGTTTGGAAGTGAAACAATTTTTGAAATTGCTCATTTGGTTGTTCCTTTGGGGTGTTGAAGTTCCACCACTCGTGTTAAACCATTTTTGTCGGGAAATGTTTGCGTGATTCTTCCAAGCGGCCACTTACTTGGCACAATATTATCTTCTTTGATTAGAACCAAGTCTCCAATTTCGAGATTTTTCTCCCGTTGTTTCCATTTGTATCTTTGTTGTAAGGTAGAAAGATACTCAGATGACCAAATCTTCCAAAAGTTTCGTTTCATTCTTTCAATCATTCTCCATTTTGTTGATAGGCATGTTTCAATTTCTGTGGTAATCGGATTTGGAGGTGTTACCATTGGTTTTCCGGTTAGGAAGTGCCCAGGGGTCAATGCCGTCATATCAGTCGCATCGTTGGTTAGCGCACACAAAGGACGAGAATTCAAACACGCTTCAATTTGTTGAAGAAGTGTAGAAAACTCCTCATTTGTCAGCAAAGACTCTCCAATCATTTTTCTAAAATGACCTTTCATTGATTTGAGTCCAGCTTCCCGAATTCCTCCGAAATGAGGGGCTGCTGGCGGAATGAAATGCCATTGAGTTCTGATGGTGGTAATATTGTCTTGAAATTGATCATCCTTTAACAGTTTGGCGATTTCCTTTTGAAATATTCGATCAGAGCCCAGAAATGTTGTTCCACTATCACTGTATATGTGACCGCATCTACCTCTCCTTGATATAAACCTTTTAAAGGCTGCGATAAATGCTTCCGATGATAAATCACTCACTAGTTCCAGATGTATGGCCTTTGTTGATATACAGACAAATAGGGCTATATATCCTTTATGAGACTTACTGCCTCTTCCTTTTGATGCTTTAATTTGTACTGGTCCTGCATAATCAGCCCCAGTGTGAGTAAATGGAGCTGATATTGTGACTCTAGCAGTTGGTAACTCTCCCATTAATTGTTGTTGGGTTTCCTTTTTGTGACGAACGCACGTAATACATTGACGAATAATTTGTTTCACTGCCCTTCTTCCGTTTGGGATCCAGTATTTTCTTCTAATGTACGCCACTGTTATTTGGATTTCCCTATGTAATGTCATTTGATGAGCGTTTCTTATAATCAACTGAGCTAAATGACTTTCATATGGTGTTATTATCGGATGTTTCTCATTATAATTGAGATGAGAATTTGTCAACCTACCTCCCACTCTCATAATTCCATTAGAATCAATAAACGGATCGAGTGGATAGTTTACTGTTTCTTTTAACGCACTTGCTATTCTCGATTTCTCTCAAATCTTCACATAATTCAATATGTTGGACTGAGAAAATAATCTTGTTAAGAGCGTTGTTCATTTCTTTTACTGTCAATGTTTGCTTATTCTCAGTTTTTTTTCCAAATCTTCATACCCGAGCCAACACTCGCTACATCTGAATTAACGATGAAAATCTTTATGTAAAATGGGGGGTAAACCACTGACCAAATTTTGTACACTAGATTTCTATATTGACAAAGATTTCTAGCGATATCTGTAAGATTTCTAAAGACTTCTGAAGATTTCTAAAGATTTCTGGAGATTTCTATAAGATTTCTGAAGATTTCTAAAAATTTCTGATGATTTCTAAAGATACCTGATGATTTCTGAAGATTTCTAAAGATTTCTAAAATTTTTTACAGATTTCTTGAAATTTTTTTTCAAATAGTAACAATAATTTTAAGATAATTATAATAAATTTTATTAAAGAAAGTTAACAGAAAAACATTACATATACATAAACTAAAAAAAAATAAATGATGTCACAAACAAAACATTATAAAAATAAAAATAATAGTAAAATTTATTAACTGTGTAGGTACATACATACCTACATACATAAGAACATAATCATCTAATGAGGGCAATATAAGTAATCTTGGACGATATTGTTAAATAAAAGAGCCCCTCTTCTTGAGATTTCTGGGGTCGGGAGTTTTCGAATTATTTCATTCTTGTCCACTTCAGCTTCATCTGGTATCGATGGGTAGACAAACATGTTTTTAGTTTTTAAAGCTGGTTTTAAGAATGTGCAACGATATGGATTTAACGCTAATATTTTTGCCACAAAACGTTTTTTGTGACCCTTCAATGATGTCAGCTCAACTATTAGATAGTCTTCCATTTCTATTTCTTCAAAATTGTTAATTGATTCTTTAGTTTCACTTTTTATAGTCTCAACAGTTTCGGTTTGAGATGAATCTGAGCCGAACTGTTCTGTATCAGTACTGTCGTCTAATTCAATTGTCTCATCTTCAGAGGTACTTTCATCTGAACTCATTTCTTTGTTGTTCTTTGTTTTTTTACGACTGGTACGTGATTGTCTTCTGCTGTTGTTGTTATCTGTTTTGTTTTTTTTTTTTGAAAAAGTTACTTGTTGATTCGGTTTTTCTAAGAGAATTTCTTTAGTTTTACTATTCTGGCGGATAAATCTTCGCAACCGATCGGTACTCACTCTTTCTTTTGGATCAAGTAGCCAACATAATGATGATTTTTTTATCACTGCAGTTTTTCCTTCACCAATAGAAACTCTAACCAAATTTTCGTTTTCAAGTAATAACTCCGTTTTTTCACTCGAATAATCTTTTAGTTGTAGATTCTCACCAAAAGATTGTCCAGATCTATTAGGCAAATCAGATGATAAATCTAATCTCTCATCGCTGCTTCTTTCATCATTTACGGTTTGGTCTTTAATAATGCGAGTCGTTAAGTCACATAAAACGTCTTCTTTATTTTCTATGAAAACAAGTTCGTTGTTCATTTGACTTTCATTTAAAGGTTTATCTTCTTCAACTATGTCAGGTTCATAATTAACCAGAGGTAAGGTCACTGTGTTCCAGGAATTATCCCGTACATTTATTCCCAGATTTTTAATATCTGACAAGCATTCTGCCAAAGCTCTTTCAACTGTAAGGCTAATCTTTTCATCAGAAATTGTTTTTACATCGTATTCTGTATGTATGTCGTAATTTATTTGATCGACACCGTGTTTCCTTTTCTCTCTTGGAAAAGTAATAGTGTTTCCCAACTATATTATTAATCATTTGATTTCTATCATTTGAATTCTATCTGTGCGACGTAAAATGTCTTTAATGCTAAAATTGAAAATAGTAGAAAATGTGGATGATAAAGATCTGGTAGCTCTGAAATGTTTTTCACAAGTTTGGCTACTATAAAGCCAAGGAAGGAACATATTACTTGTCATAGCTTTATCTTCGCGAAGTCTTCTTATCACTAGTATCAGACTATGAGCATTTAATTCAATGCATGAATAACAATTTGAGGACAAGAAGTTTTCTGATAGTTTCAAGTTTTGCTCTTTGATCCACCACCGCCAAATTCTTAGAAAGAAAGTTGTATACCATATCTTATATATCCTTTCCTCTACAGATATGTTTTTGTCTACAAAAGCTGATACAGTAAAGTTCATTATTTTTAAAAACGCAACCGTTCCTTGACTATCTGATATATTTTTTATCAAAAGTTCTCTTACTTTATCAGAGCACATCTTTTCTGCTGCTTGAAAGTTCATTTTATCTTCGCCATTAAGGTCCGATGCAGTGAGTAAATGCTGATCTTTCGTAAAAGTTCTGACCAGAAGGTCGAGATAACTCACAGAAGCCGTGTAGTTGCCGACAGGTAATATATATTTTTTATCATCTTTTTTCAATAAACGTGTTCTTAGTTTTGTTGCTATGTGATAGGTATCTTGACTGACTTTTTTCATCATCAATTTTAAAAAATTCCCAGTTACTTAGTGAAATTCTATTTTCAGGACTAGGAAGGTATGCACTCTGACGCATTGCCTTTAGGAGTCTAGGATCCCCGTCAGAAGAAAAGCCCACAATATTTATACCAAACTCGTTTGCCTTTTTGCCATAAACGCCCATCTTTCTTTTACATCTTCAGATGTGAATTTGTTGTCCGTTCCAAATATAGTTAAACAGTATGGTGGAGCAAATTCACATAATGGTTGTGCCATTACAGCATAAGCATAGTGAGCTTTCGTTTGGTATAGAAAATAATCTTCTATTGTTTTTGCTGATGTAGCAATAAAAGCGTCGACTTTCGGTAACCCATGCTCTAACGGTAAAACAAATCCCATAATTTTGTTACTCATAGGATCGTATTCTATTTTCCCCGTTATGCGTGTTCCATCTTCACTTACCCATATATACAGTGGATACTTACGCTCTTCTAGAAATGATTTTAATCCATCAAAATCAAAAAAACCTTCTTCAGCGTTTCGTTTATATTTAGCTGAGAATCGATTTAAGGATGATATTGATGGCAATGTGTTTTTCAAATTTGCATGTAATGTTTCATACAAAAGGCGTCCTCCGACATCATAAAGATAAAGTGCAAATTTCTTCAGCGGATTCTCAAAATTGTTTTTTTTATCTGAGACTTTTGAATTTTGCAAAGAAACTTCGTACAATGTCTGAATTAGTTTGTTGGTAATATCCTCATCTCCATCTTTTACCTTCAAGTTTTGTGTAAGATGTTTCTTCATTTCTGGGCACTGATCCATAAAGGCTTGAATTTTTTGTACAAGGGGAAAAAAAGTTGTTATTACTTGTTGTGTTTTATCCATTTTTTCTCTTAATCGTTTTCGTCGCTCACGTCTTTGGTATTTGCAGGTTTTCCATTTCTGGACTGATAAAATATTTTGGGACAGATATTCAGGGCAGGAACTATTTGTCCCCGTGATAGTCCTGCTCTGACAAAAATTTTGTGTTTCTTCATTATTATCTTCTGTTGGTGAACTGTTATTACATGAGACAGGTTTTATTTGGCTGTGTAAAGCAACATCAGAAATTATATTTATCTTAGCTATTTTTTTCTGATGAGTATATTTTTCAGGTTCTTGAGTCACTTTATATAGATAACTGTCAATTTTTCTAGAAGATTCTTTCTTCCGCTTTCTTGTGTCCGCAGCTTCGGCGCTATGTTTTTCAAAATGGCAACTGTTGATGTGTCTGTGTATATTGGAATAAATCCACCGTGGGCGGTAATTGTTCTTTTCCGCTTTCTTAAATATCTTGAAACGTGAATTGCAAAAACATTTTATAACGCAAATTATGCTATCACTATCAGTCTCTAATTTTGAGTTATATTCAATTTCATCAAGCTTGCTATTAAAGAAAGTCCACTGTTTAGGATCGCACTTACTTTTTGCCCAGTTTTTCAGTATTTTTGCTATTAATTTATTTTCTTCAGTAAGGTCAACATTTAGATTTGTTTTTAAATTATTATCAGAGGAAGAGACTGAAGTTTGTTTGATAGAAAGGCTTTTCGGAGTTTCATTTGACAGACTTTGTGGTAACTGAGGTGGTATCAAAGAATGGTTATTCCGAGATGTGTTTTTATAAAACTGCGCTATTAAAAAAATTAACTTTCGATGGCCACTAACAATCTTAAGTTTTTCGATGTTATTGGAAAAGAAGCCATAGTACAGATTTTATTCATTTTCTGCTATTATACTTGGTAAAGTTTCTCGTGCGAAAATTTTAATTTCTGTCAAGTCGCTTTCAGAAATATTTGCAAAAACCTCTTTATTGTCATATCCGTTTATAATTAATAATTTCTTCAAATAATCCGGAATTTTTACATTCAAAGCTTGCTCAGCCAGCGCAAACATATCTTCATTTTTAGGGTTTTGTTCATTAGTCATATCCGCTGTAAATGACATCGCAACTGAGAAGCACTGGACATTCTAATAGAATAAGAAAAATAATAATACAATGTGATGAAAAATGTCCAGATGATAGCGTCTCCCAAAACACAATGTGTCAAAAACACATTGAGTAAATATCACAGCCCCAACCTCTTTCATCAATAAGTGAACATTATTATCTCTGTTGATCGCCGCCTTCATTTTGACGCTTTTGACAAATTATATTCACTCGACGACTCTAATCCGACATCTTTATGTGTTTTGGGCGACGATACATTCTCAAAATCTCATTTCATAGCAATGTGATAAAACCCCAGGTAAAACTAATAAAACTGCAGGATTGAACAAGTGGAGTGGCAATTTGAAAAAGTTACATTTGTAGGTTAGGATATCAAAAAAGTTAATTTAAAATATAGAACAAGAACCTTCTGCTTTGAAGTCTACCCATAATAGATATTCAAGTTACTTACCAATCAACGTTGTAGGTAGATATTTTATGTTTTATAATATCTATGGCGAAAACTGGCGAAAACTGGCCAAAACGGTAAAACAATCTCGCAAATAAAAGCGCATGCGCACAATTCTCTACAACCTGTGATGATTTCTTAGATTTCTTTATGATTTCTTCAAGATTTCTGTAGACTTCTTTATGATTTCTTTAAGATTTCTGAAGATTTCTTAATATTTCTAAAGATTTCTGAAGATTTCTAGAGGTTTCTAAAGATTTCTTTAAGATTTCTGACGATTTATAATAAATTTCTAGTGATTTCTTTGAGTGTGTACACTAGATTGCTGCAGTGGTTTACCCCCCAGATTTCACCCTGTATTGACCGGAAGCGACGTGATTTGGCTGATTATTTGACAACGGTAGAGGGATTTTTTTTCAGATTGTCGCGAATTTTATTTTGTTTGTAAATGGAAAATTTTGTATTTCTCTTCTCTTTTTTACATTTTAATTGCCAATTTTTTGTAATAACTGAAGAAATTACAATTTAAAAAAGATGATAATAAAAATTTAAAATATCTGCTAACTTTTTGACCGACGGATTGAATCTGTTTTTTTTCTGTTAGTTTTTCGACGGATCCTAGAAAAACTGCATTTCCCGGAAATCAGCATTTTTTTATTGAAAATTGTTGTTTGTAAGAATAATTCTTATCATTATTTATAACAATCAGTTGCTTCATTTCCCAAAAATGACTGATTTTACAAAAACTATTTGATATATTATTTCCTCATTGTTAGACGATATCGTAACGCGAATTTTATCTTTCACTTTTAATATTATAAAAACCTAATTTTATTTTAATTTTTTTTTTATTTACAATTTTACAATCTTTTTTATTTTAATATTCCTTAAAATAAGATTGTTTTAACGCGACGATTGTACGATTTAATTACGATACTTAATAATTTAGCCAATAGTAAAGCAGCACACAGTTCTAATCTGGGTATAGACTGAGTTTTAATAGGAGCCACTTTAGATTTGGCACATATTAAAGCACTCTGTGTTAAACCATTAAGTTCTGTTCTGATATAGACAACCGCAGCATATCCTTTTTCGCTACTGTCCGCGAAACCAACTAACGAAATCAAACTATTAGGGGTTACTGATAGATATCTATGTATCTTAATATCTATTAATGTTTTAACCTCATTATAGAACATAAGCCAACGTTCCTTGAGCCAACTGGGTGGACTTTCGTCCCAGTTCAAATTTGAAATCCAATAGTCCTTAATGAGTAATTTAAGGTACATAGTAACAGAGGCTATTAAACCCAACGGATCAAACATTTGTGCCACCGTAGAAAGAATATTCCTTTTGGTCGATTTATGATTAAAATCAGTTACTCTAAAACCGAAATAATCACCTAGCGGATTCCAAACTAAACCCAAAACCTTAAAGTTCTGATCAAAATCTAATTGCTGAGTGAACCGTAAAGATTCGAGAACTTTATTCAAAAATTTGAAAGAATTACTGGTCCATTTAACGATTTCGAATTGTCCTGCTCTAAACAACTGGACGATTTCCTCATAGAGGTTTTCAGCTAACTTTTCACTTTCGACAGAATATACGAAGTCATCAACATAAAAATTATCCTTAACAACAGCAGCTGCTGTGAGAAAACGAACCGTTTCGTCATTGATCAACTGCTGGATCGTTCGTAATGCGAGATAAGGAGATGATTTAACTCCAAAACATACAGTATTTATTTCATAAGTACATAAAGGTTGCTCTGGACTAAATCGCCATAACAAACGCTGATATTTTCTATGCTCGGGAATTATGTTGATTTGACGAAACATTTGTTTGATGTCGGCGGTTAATGCAATGGGGAACAGTCTAAAATCTAATAACAACTGAAATAGGTCCTGTTGCAATTTAGGGCCTGCATATAATAAATCGTTTAACGATAATGAGTTATCCGTTTTGGCTGAAGCATCAAATACAATTCGAATGGGCGTGGAACTGCTTTCCTTAAAAATAGCGTGATGAGGTATATAATATCCCAAATCATCTAAAGGAGTGTCGGCCACGAATGAAATATGATTTTGCTGAAGATAATCTTTCATCACGTCGTGATAAGCTAAACGAAATTCGACATTATTTTGAAATTTTCTCTCTAGTGCGAGAAATCTCCGACGAGTGATATCATACGAGTTTCCGAGATTGCACGGATCAGTTTTTAAAGGTAACGAAACAGTATAACGACCGTTAGAATCTCGTTTGAACGAATTCAAATAGATTTGTTCACAGTCTGAGTCATCTTGGTTAATTATGTAGGGGGTTGAAATTTCTTCAATTTCCCAGAATCGTTTCAACGTATTTTCTAAAGATGAGGCTACGAAAGATAAACTTGACTCCTTCTGATTCAAAGGTGTTTCTAATATTGGGGCTTGGCCATAACCTAAGGTAGTTTCGATTGCTACGGGCAACCAATGAGTTTGTTGTGTCGTAAGATGCGACCCAGTAGTGAAGCACCAATAATTCCGTCTACCTCCCCAGGAATATGATATGAATCGTCCGCTAAGGGTAAATGATTGAGATGTATTAGCTTACTAGTATCGACGAATGCAGAGGGAAGTCTATTAGTAATTTTATCAATCACAAATACGTCAATCGAATATTTTTGTTGATCATTAAATTGTGATACGAAAGTTAACCGAGAATAACCATCAACTAGTTTGGTAGACGAACCAATACCATAAACCGATAGATAAGTTTGACCAATACTTAAACCTAAGCGTTTAATACATCGATATGATATGAAGTTAAATTGACTCCCAGTATCTAATAGAACTCTAATTTTTTGTTTTTGATTGTTATTATCAAAAGCATAAACTACCGCTGTGGAAAGCAGCACTGTTATATACATGCTTTGAATGGTCTTCACTAGAACACAGGGGTAACAGGGGAATTACAAAGATTCTGATCGTCTTTCGATGTGTTAACGATTGGCTGTAAGGGTTGAGATGTTGAAGGTGTGTTAAAATGCAACAAGCTATGATGTTTCGAGCTACAATGACTGCAAGAATGTTTCGATTTACAATTTATGAGTTTATGATTTGGATTTAAGCAGTTTATGCACAAGTCTTTGTTTTTGACAAGTTTAAATCGTTCATTTGTGTCTAATTTCAAAAATTTCGAACACTGACTTACGACGTGGGAAGTATTGCCATCACAAATAATACAACGATTTCGATTTGTGGAACTATACTCGGTACTATTAGACTTGGGATGCGAAACGAGAAACGATTTACTATTATTGAAAGAAGACGAATTGGCATTACCAAAGCCAGTACGCGATTTGTCCGGTTTGATAACCCTACTTTCTTTTCTAACAAAGTCTATTACTTCATCATATTTTGGAAGATCTGTACCGATTCTGATTAATTCGAATGAATTGACAGCTTCCATCGGAAGTTTAGTCGTGGCTAAATGTGTCAACATATAATCTTCGAGATTCTCGATCTGAAGACGTTTTAAAGCGACTACCGTAGTATGAAATTTTTCTAAGAAGATTTTAAGATGATTTTGATTCGATGAATTATTTAAACGAAAATTATACAGTCGATCTAAATAGAGGTTAGCTAGGTATTTTTTGTCTTGATAAGTGTCTTCTAATAACTTCCAGATAATGCCATAATTAGCTGGCAATGGTTCAATACAACTGCATGTTTGTAACGCCTTGCCGGTCAAGCTAGACAACAAATACTGTAATTTTTCAGCTGTATTAAATTCGGGCTTCACATGAACAAATTGTTTGAAATTTTCATAAAACAATGGCCACAAAGATAAATCTTCACCATCGAACTTCATAAGCTCGATTTTTGGCATATTAATGCGGTGAATCGACTCATTACTATTAGCCTGATCATTGGCCGAATTATTTGATGATGGAACGGGAGGAATTAATTGCAATGCTAAATATTCGATATGATCGACGATATCTTCGAACGTTTCTAAAAGTTGAAAAGATGGAGCTACTTCCGGTTCGATTTTTTGCTTTAAGACTACAATTTGGTGAATTAGCTGCTTATACTCCTCAACTGTCTTCGAAATTTGATTATAACGAATTTGAAAATTTTCCAATTTTTTTTTATCATTCGGCGCCTTTTGCGCTTCTTTGGCAACATCTAAACAAAGCTGAACACGCCTAAATAATGTTTCTCTACGAGCTAATGCAACGTCTAGCTCGCGTTCGGATGGTGTTTTCGACATGTTAACGAGAATCAAATAATTAAACAAAATACAAATGGAATAGTATCGATATCGACGAGACAGGTATGGTTGATACAACGAGAAAATATAATGATAATTTTAAATAAAATTTGTTGATTTTCGACAAGGTCAGGTTGGATCGACGTTTAAATTTGAAATCGAAAAGATAAACTCAAATTCCTAAGATAAAACAAGTATCAACGAAGATTAATCCAATGAAAATTCAAGATAGTTGGCAAGTTTGCTAGACAAATTTACGAAAATGTGCAACAACTATGCACAATGATGCAACGACAACGAAACGAAATATAGATTTCAAGCAATCGAAAGGACCCAAATCACTCAGGTCCCTGCTCGGGCGCCAAAAATATGTTTGAAACGATATCCACTTAGGAATCTCGTCTCCGAACGAAATTAAAACTAATAATTATAGATAAAATCGACTTACCATTTCGCGATGTTACCCAACTGGTGTTCCACGCTGTAAAAGGGAAAGGACCAAAAGAAAGAAAAACAACGGGACTTACAGGTGGATGTCGTAGTAGCACACCACGAATCGTCGATGTAAAGCAAAAACAATGAAGGGACCGAGCGTTGAGCGATTTCGATTGTTGTGAAATTGATTTCAAATTCAAAATGATTCAAATATGAAATGATAAAAAAAATTCGTTTAGCATCACTTGCCGACACGACGAAAGGTGAAACTCAACTGTTTCCAAGAACCCGAATTATTATCAGAAAGAAACAAAGAAAAACTAAATTTACAGATAATAAAATAAAATTTTCAAATTCGACGATACCAACCAAAGATTGTGTCTACTTCTAATGCTCCTTCTACTACTAATTATCCCTTCCCTTTTATACTATAATATTTATACTATAACTTATGATGACTAATGATGACTAATGTTTGAATCAAAATATTGTTCGAAAGAAAAATAACAAGTGTATTGTTACAAAAAATGATGATCTAAATACAATCATTGTTTTTATTAAGAAAAATGATGAGCTTAATACAGTCATTGTTTCTATGGATAGGAAAAATGATGATTTAAATACAGTCATTGTTTCTATTAAGATAACTCGCGCGCGACTATCGTAGGCATGCATGATTCTCGATTCTTACTAAAGTCCGTGGTGTGAGTATTATATGGTTTGCCAACGCGCATGATTTTCTATCTCTCTAACACAATTTGACGTCACCTTGGTCAAAATTGCATTTCTATGTCCCAAGCGTACTTATAGAATAGACTATTTGAAAGAATTTTGTTTAATACTTTTTGAAAAAACAACCTGTCCAAAAATTTGAAAACATTGGATTGTATTTATTGCATATAGTTAAATAATTTGAGGTCGAAGATCAATTTTTAAAACAAACCTTATTTTTATTAGATCTTAAATTGTTACAAATTTTGTATTAACTAGTGATGTTAATTTATGGTATTTTATTTTTTTGTACAATACGTGTATAATTAAATATATAAATATTTTGATACTAATTATCGGCCAAATTAATTAATTTTAATAGCTGTAAATAACAGGTGAAAATGGGATTCCAAATTTTCCAATAAATCACATAATTTTCAAAATTTTCCTAAACCCGAGCTTTATTACCTCCGCCCTTACCATATCTTTCTAAAAACAACAGTACAAGATTCTATCTTTAAAATTGTGCCTTATATCTAGGATCAAAGCTCATTTAACTTTCTTCAAAATTGGGAAAACTAACAAACGTATCGGGAAAATTCTTCAAGATTTGGAAAGATCTCATCATTTTCCATCTAAATCACTCAATAGATATTTAAAATCAATCATATTGGCCAATTTTTAGCCAATTATGGAGGAAAATGTACAAAAAAATATGGTCCAACAGTTTTCTCTATCGTTCCGAATTTTATCAGATTTTTCTTTAATAGAAAGCTTCAGAACATGCACCTTGAAATGCTCTATCCAACGCACGTTTAAATTTCACAATATCTTAAAAAATAAGCGAAATATCGTTGTTTGAAAATTGATAAATTTCGCACGCTGAATCGATGTCTTGCTACGACTCGCCCTTAAAGGTCATGCCTGAACTGAATAGATTTTTTTTTTGTATTTGTGGAAGAAATTGATTAACAGTTTTTGTTTAATTACATGACATTTACCCAAAACATTTCATTGAGATACATACCGATATAGTGGTATTTCATAATGGTTTTACCTATGTTATGTTCCCCCTATAGCTTTTATTGAATAATGGATAACGTAAGCGTGTCTCAAAATGTTGAATTAATACTGACACGAGACTATATGAAATCCAAGTCTGATTCTTCGCTTTCGCTACGAATCAACTTCGTGTCAAAGTCTTTTAGGCGATGGTTTCCTTGTTTCACCTCTTCTAAGAACAGGCGTACACTCAATATTGTTACAGCTTAGAGTCGATCAATCAGTTTTTGGAGTTATAACTCTGTTCTAAGCCTCATTTGTTTAGTAGACAAAGAGTAAATCTGCTGTGGTTATTTTTAAATTACAATTTGTCCATGTGATGATAGCGATGTACTTGCATCATTGATTACATATCAAATTTTGGTTTGCAATGGACTTTATTTCAGTTGTGTTTTTTCAACTGCTCTCTGACCATACCTAGAATACTCTTGTGAACGAAAGTATAGTATTCTATAAGACGTCTAAGAGAAAACAGGAGAGTACTGTTCTACAAAACCACTGTATGGTTGTACATTAAAAAGAGGTGTTTAAAATATTTTAACTTAATTTACCGTATTGTTCTTTTAAAAAGGATCACGTCTATAGTGTTGCATTTCTAATACCATTTGGTGTACTTTTAAGATATGATATTTTCAGATGCACATTTTAGTCTGAGTGCGCCTGAGGCCATTTATTTAAATCTTTAGGGTATAAATTGGAAACTGATAATAAGATTGTAGTGGCCTTAAGGGTATTGTCAAATGCGAGACTGTAATCGTACAATTTACATTAAAATTCTTTAAGAGAAATTTTGGGTCGCTTTTTTTGTAAATTGTAAGAGGTACTGAGCTCTGAAATATCTTAATTGATCACAAATTTTATTCTTCACGGGGAGGCGTCCGATTTTCTGTGGAAAACTGATTAGATTTTCCCAATATCTGGAAATAGCATGACTTTTGTCCTAAAAAGGAAGTGTCAAGTGGGGCCACATAACTTTTTGTATAGTGAAAATAATTCAAGTGAATTTATATGAATAGAGGAAAGTCAACTGCATGGGGTGACTTTTATCAAATTTCAATTTTATTTTTCATTTTTGAAAACGTTGAACTCAGAGTAGTGTATTTTTTTAAAAATTATAAATCTATTGATGCAATAAGAAACGAGTATTGTATTCAACCTAATCATCCATATCTACAAGTGCACATTAGGATGAACAAAATATTAGGTACGTCGGAAAGTTCTGTCGTATTTTTTCAATAAAACAAATGAATAATTGGAAGGGTTTTATTAAAAAATTAATCACTAATATAGTGTCCATTATTTTCTACAACTGTCCTCCATCTTGTAGGTAGCCGGTTAATGCCTTCTTGAGAGAATTTTGCCGGTTTGGAATTAAAATACTCCGTCAACGCGTTTTTCACGTCATTCTCATTTTTCATTTTTATTTTCATTAGGAAAATTTTGCAATGATTGGAAAAGGTAGAAATCCGAAGGTATAATCAACATCCGGGGAGTACGGTGGATGCCGTAAAACTTCCCAACCAAGGTCTGCTAATTTTCTTTGAGTGGCTATACACACATGAGGTCGAGCGTTATCATGCTGGAACACAGTTCCTTTCCGATTGGCCAGCACTGGCCTATTTTCTTTAATTGCTGCATCCAGCTGTGTAAGTTGTTGGCAATACTTGGTCGAATCAATGGTTTCGCCCTGTTGGAGAAGTTCGTAATACACGGGACCTTGCTTATCCCACCAAATGCACAACATTCTCTTTTTCTGATGCAAATTTGGTCTAGCTACCGTTGGAGTCGATTGTCCAGGGTGCACATATGCTCGCTTCCGTAAAGGATTCTTGTAATAAATCCATTATTCATCGCCCGTGATTAGACGATCCAAAAATTGGTCAGTTTCATTTCGTATCAATAGCGCTGAACACACTTCAACGCGGTCCATCCGATTGCGCTCCGTTAATTCATGTGGTACCCACCTCGCATATTTTAAAACAACTCCTGAAGCATCGATATTTTCCAGAAATGCTGAGCGCGATACATTGAACATTTGTCCAAGTGCCACTGATATGGAATACGGATTTTTTCCAGTTCCCTTCGTAAATCTTCATTGTCAATATTCGAGGGTCGGCCGGAATGAGGCTCATCTTCTAAGCTGAATTTACCTTCTTTAAACTTTGCAAACCATCTTTGAACTGTGCGTACATTAACAATGTCATCTCCAAACACACTACACAAATTTTCACACGCAACTGACGCGTTGTTTCCTTTTTCATACTCATACAGTAAACAGTGTCTCAAATGCTTTTTGTCGACAGACAAATTTCTGCTTTGAAAACTCAACAAATACTAACTGCAGAATTACAAATGTAATGTGTACCTGCACCCAAAGGGTAGGTAATTTAACCAACTTAAGAGAATTTCTTAGAAGGACTCCGACCGTTAGTCATTAATGCTTGTTTTCTACGAAAAATAAATACGACAGAACTTTCCGACATACCTTAATACAATCATACGTTATTCATTATTCTAAGTGGCCTACTACATTTGCAAGGAAGACAACCGAATGTCTATCGTAATGCTAATTGTAAGTACAGAAGACGACACTTGTGTGCATAAAATCGATCTATAGATTAAGTATCATCGTGTCTATAGTAGTTGGAGCAAGTTGGTTAGAGCGGGGATTCGATTTCGTGATACTGATCTCCCACGTTCTTAGATCTTTGTGTGAACACATGTCTTGATACCCATTTAAAATTTCCATCAGTCCAGAAATGTATTTATAGGTTATTGTAGAGTAGACTGTTAATGTGTATAGTGAATTACAAATTGTATAGTGGTATTCACCAACTTAAAGTAATAAAATTAGTTTACAATGGTTTCAGTGATAATGGAGTTGATGGGTTGCTGAAATATTGGCGCTGTCGTAAATATTCAAAATTTGCCATCACCATGAAGAACCCAGATGTTTTGTAAAAATTGTCGAAGGGATTCTCTTTCTTTGAAAGCAGATAGTTTCTTCACTGAAAACATTTCAAATAAAAATACTATCATATTTATTGTAAGATTTAAATAATGAACACTCTTACATGTATATGTATGTACAATAAAACTGTCTGTCCTTTTACTCATAATCACTGCTGGCACTATCACTACCAGTACCAGTATTTTCATTAATTTGAATGATCATTTCTCGTGGTGGTGCTTCATCCAAATAATTCGCCTCTATAGATTTAACGTGGTCAACACATTTGGCCCATAACTTTTTATTGATTATATGAACTACTTCTCTTATTTTACTTACTGATAAATGAAGCGAATTACTGTGTTTTTTTAGTTGGTGCTACAATTGGCTCCACACCAGTTCTAATGGATTTAGAACAGAATAATATGGCGGCAGCCTCAAAACTGCACGACCACGTTACTTCGTCATCTCGTCCACTACACTTTTTTCGTCTTATCTATATCTGAAACAAATTATTTGCGATAATTCTGACTTCGTTTTCTTTGTTGAAACAGTCATATGGTGTTGTTCCATATAATTAATAATTTCGCACACTTTCATTGCTGAAGTGGGAATTTCAATAGTTTGCCTGCAGTGATATCGGCCATTATGCATAAGTATGACGCAGTTATCTGACAAGTTCGGTAGCATTTGATTTCTGAACCATGACTTGTAGAGTTGCCACATTCATATCCTGGTGGTAGTCAGCTGAAGAATTTGCTATATCTTTCGTAGACAACAAAAGGCAGGTGGGCACCCAACCATTTTGGTTGCGTGATATGAACGAGTCCTTAAGAAGCAGTTCTCACTGGTATCTATCCAACCTTTTTTTTTACGATGTCATGTGTGTTGAACCACGTTTCGTCCAAAGGAACAATATTTTGTTTCTCTGCGCGATATTTTCTAATTTGCACAATAAAATCGCTTCTTATTGCGTGAAGCCGTTACGACTCCATTATACTTTGTCGTGTGTCCAATAGATTATATTTGAAACCAATTTTTCTCACTATTCTTCTTATCAACGATATGCATGCTACATACCACTTCCATAGACTATACAGACCCCCCCCCCACTTCTTGACTTCAAATATTCCACCGTTTATGTATAATTCCATCCAGACGGCGCTGTAGCTTGTGGATAACTTAATGAAAGAAAATGCAGGAAATTTGAATCTTATTTTGATTGTATGTATATTGAAATATTAAAAAGGTACTACTAATACACAAAATAAATTAAATATAAATATATTTTTTACATTATAAATATGTATATGTAATAAATATAAAAAATGTGTTGTGGACTTGTGGATGAGAAATTATTTTCATATTTATGAAACATGTATGTATGTACATATGTATTGTGTTTTAAAAACACCAACTTCTCATCTCAATTTAAATATATGTAGAATACATGGTTTTCAAGAGCACATGTAATACAATCCATTTTTACAAAACAAAATATAGTGAGTGTCATACAATTTTTTAGAAAAAATTATACATAAATAAAGGTTACTTTGAATTGAATTAATAAGTGAAAGCAAATAAAAGTATTCTAAATAAATCAACTATGTATACATACATACGTATGTAGGTACATGATGAACGTGCTGATGTTCATTTTCATTTTCATTCGACTTGATCCATATGAAATGAATCGCTCCATATGAAACGTGAGAACCCCAGTACCCAGTATATACAATTAATATATTGTTGTGAAATTTTACCCACTTTGCTATGATTTTGGAAAAATAATACAACGGGACTTCATTCCCAGGATCTCAACACAGCACACATTCATCTAAAATAAAAAAAATTGCATTTGAAACGGTAATATTAAATATTTTTTTTAAGATATAAAATCATTTTTATAATACTTACGGGTTCTTAGATTTGAAAAAAGCAAATAAAATTAAGAATAAAGAAATAACTTAGATGAAGATGCTGAAAACTGTCAAACTCAAGCAATTTCCGATGACTTAATTTCTCCTAATGCCAACATTCAATTTTTTCCCCCTAAACGCGATCTCAAAAACCCCTAAATCTCAACTACAGCCGTCTAAAATAAAATTTTGTAAAATATAAGTATGTCGAAAATATAGTTTTTCTTCTGTCTAATATTGAGATTTTTTAATTTGAGTAAGATTCCTGAAAAAATTACCCTTTTTGTATGTTATTTATTGTGATAGGGGAAAACTCATAAGTTGACAATACTGTTTATTTTTGAATTTTACTTAGCGACATCTTTATCCATTAACATAAACTATTATTTTACACCTAGTTCTAGTTTCTACGTCTACGCGCCGCCACAATCGAGAAAGTAACTTCCGAAGCGCCCCTTGGATGTAATTGTACATAAATATCACGTGAGCTGTAGAACCACCCTCCAATTTAAGTGGAAGGGGCCTGACACTTCATAATTAAGTAGTGTATACAGTGTGTGTCCTAGTGATGGGACATCAAAAGTATAAGAAATTCTAATTGATAAATGTTTCTGAATTTTTTTTTTCGTTTGAACGACCTTTCGAAAGTATTTTCATTGTTGTAGTAGCCCCCGTTATATGGGGTAGTGCACCATGCTCTAATTTTAAATAGAATAGTATATTTTTTATCACATTTTTGCATTCTTTGGATAACTTGAAGGGGACTTTGATTATACCTGTGGTATAACGTTGAAAGTTTTTCAGATATTTTGACTTTTCATGAAATTTTAAGTTTTGCAGTGTTTAACTAAAAAATCTAGATTCTTTAAACGATTATTGCTAAAATGTTGATATTTGGAATACAAATAACATAATCAATGTACTTTCTACTAACGCTACGTGAAATGTCGCTTGTTTCATCTACTAAAATTGAAAACCATCGAGCGTTATTGATTTTTCGTACGATTTCATCTTGTGCTATTTTTCCACAAATTTGAATAAAATTATTTTGTATTATTGGGCTAATGTACATAGCATTCAATAACTGATTTTGAATATGATCAACTATATCTTTATCTCCACATGAAAGGCGCATACGCAATAATGTTCTGAAATTTCCATCATTATTCACCGGTGCTGCTTCCTCCAAAGTAATTTGTCCAGAATCAGAAGTTTTGCGAAGTGCTATTTCTTGACGACCACACATTATAATAGTTTTAATTATAGGCGTTTTCTTCTATTTTCAGAAATCTGTTTGGCATGGCTTGGATCTATTTTCACTACTACTACTAAAAGTTGCCATGAAATTATCAGCGTAAACACAGCTATTTTTGTGATACTGAGATTTACTGTGTTGGTCAAATATTTCTAAGGCATTTTTCCAACTATTAAAAGGTCTTATAACTAACGCGTTTAATTTTTGATGGTTCCCTTTGCCACTACATTCACGGGTAAAAACTGCACAATATTTGCACACCGCACTTTCATCGTCCCTTGCAGTATAACATAACCAAGGAAAACGTTTTAGCGAATTTAACTGAAAATTTAAATTTCGTTTATGGGTAACAGGAAATTCATATTTTTCATCCGGAAACCAGGAAGAGATCAACAATTTGAATTTGAGATCATCACTTAGTTTGGAAATAAAACAATGACCGATGTCTAAACAATTATCTTCTCTTTCATTTATTGCTAAGTCATTTTCTTTGTTTTCAGATTGTGAAGGCAAAACAGAACTTGAACCACACTCAAAATTATTATCACTCTGTTCTGTAGCTTCTTTATCATCCACAACTTTGCTCTTTTTAAACAAAAAATCATTTAAATTACCTTGTAATTGTCTTTTCGCCATCACAATGTTGAAAAATTAGAAACTAGAAACTAAAGGTACATACTAGATATAAACTAATAACTGGATGCAAAATATCGTCTCTTATCTAATTAGATTCGTCCCTAATCTTAATAGCAGGTATATTTTTGTCAGCTTGTCGAATTTATTTAAAAATGAATAAAAATGATACCACACATTCACACTACTTAACGCAAATAAAGATTGTTGGTATATTCTGTTTTGGTTCTGAAAAAGAGTCGAATACACAGTGCATACTTGGCAAGGCGCGGAATGGAAATATTCACAAACCGAAACAACGATGGTGATAATAATAATAATGATAAATTGACTTAATAGGAGTTTCATAAGAATCAACCACTTTAAAAAAGACCGCCTGTATATTTGTAGTAGTAGAGAAGTACCTACTCAGAATATCTTTTCTGCACCCGCAAAAGATAAGACAAAGCAGTATGATCGGTTTCATACAAAGGAGGAAACATAAAACTGGTGAATTCGTGATAAGATTTTACTAGCGACAATTTTGACAAAGCCTGTAAAGTTACAGATTCAAACAAATTTTACGATTATAATTGTAATTAGATACCAAAGACAAAAAAAAAGCTGCTATGGTCAGTATATTATTAATTAATGTATGTTTTAAATATAAATAAATTCATTTTGAAAAACATGAAAAATACGACATTAACTATCGAACAACCCATCAAATAAATGGCCCTAATTGTCTTGGAACCCTAGACTCAAAATATTCAGCCGAAAGAACGGCCTTGTGGAAATATAGTAACTTTGATATCGTTCGACCAAAATGTTGGATCGAAGTGAATTCTTTCGCAATGTATGCCATTTTTTGTCCAAATTACAAAGTCATGCCATGGTTTTCCAACGACACATTTGTATTTGAAAATAGTATTTATGGTGTTTCTTAATTTCAAGGCGACCAGCATCATTCAAATTGCAGCAGGACGCGCTGCGCTGTTTTGAATCAAGAACTGACAAATTTGTTGGCTCATGATCTTTTAAGACAATTCCATATGGTGGGCAAGCTAAACCTTTCAAGTTTGGGTTAATCCATAAGCTCGTCTCCCTGACTTTATACCCGTATGTCAGTTCATACATCCTTCTTGCTGTTGGTTCGAATCTGATCCCATGCTTTGTATATTTTGAGATAAATGTTGTGTGTGACCACGTTATCTCGTCAATAATAACTTCATATTGTGATTTTTCACAGTGGCAATACTATTACGTTACGAGTAGTTTTCGAATACGGCACCACGTTGTACTAGTTCTTTGCTCCAATGTACTATCCACTTCTCCAGGAGCATCGAAACCGAAGCTCAAAGCTTCTTGCAGTTGTCGTACATGGTTATTGAGGACAATTCTTCTGCAATCCTCTAGTTTGTAATTTTCATATTGAAAAAAGGAACATACTACTCCAAATTCCTTCATGACCTGGAATATCAGAAGCTCTTAGAAGTTGGTTAGCTATCACATTGCTATCCTCTTGATAACCACTTCTTATCGGCTCATACGTAAATTTTGGCGTTTTGTTCCGTTTATCACTATACTGCCGCTCCACGATATGATCAGGCTATTTTCTGATCCCCCCAACATTCCACTTACATAAGAGACTTGTGCAAGAAACTGATTGAAACCCAAATTGTAATGTGTAATCCTTGAATGCATTCAGTAATGCCGCAACATGACTACATCAACGTAGAACAGATGCTGTACAATCGCAAGGCCAATCCATTACTCTTCCCGAAACACAATTTAGCATAATTAGCACTTTATGTTGAATTTGTTTATAAGAAACTCGCACATTACATCTTATACAATAATTGTGCAACTTCGTATAACAATCGGAAATATCTGTTACATGTCCGCTTGAAAAGATTTACTGGAATCATAAGGACTGCCGTTATTTTCGGTATCAGACTCATCTGAATCTACAGGTGCTGATGTGGTGGTTCCTGGGGTAATTATTGACGATTTTACAAGAAAATAGAAAGTAATACCGATACAAAAATTTTTTAGGAATCTATATGAATGGAAATTTGTTCCAGCCAATAATTGGGAATGTTTCAGGTGGTGTAGTTCCCATTCCCATAGAGTTTGTTGAATTCTCAATTTTTTTTTATACCATATATTATCGACTGCTGGATCAATAGATGTTTTATTTTCGAGTCATGTTAAAACTCTGCAATATCATGAACAATTATTTTAAAAGAATTATAAATTATCATTTTAACAAACCGTTGCACCAAAATAGGTTTATTTCCAGAAACTTTCTGGACCCTACATTTAAGCCACCTCTGTAACTCAGTTATAGTGTGACAATCCACTGGCTTGCCTTCCTTTAAAGTTCTTCCTGGTACATCCGTTTCTACGAGAACCACTTTAGGGCGAGGAATTTATGAAGTCAAAGCTTACAACATTATTTTACATTATTAGTCAAAGTAACTAATTTAATTACTTATAGTAGCTATTATATGATATTGTATTGTACTTACTTTGAACAATTTACAAATACAAAACGAAGATAAAAATAAATCAAATCACAAACAATGGTTCACCAAAGTTAGTAGCAATTGTAACGATGCACAAGCACGTTGCTAAAGCTATAATACGTGTATAGATGCGCAATGTGGCGTTATTTTGTACTCTAGTACAGTAAAACTTCGTTATAATGCTCCCACTTATAACGCTTTCCCGGCTATAACGCTCTTTTTCTCTGGTCCCGGCCCTCTGAACGGTCATTCAATGACAATGTTATTTGTTTTAGCGCTCCGATTTCCCGGTTATAACGCTCCAATTTCGACTTATTTTTAACTTGCCGCTAAGAAAACTGAGAATTTTCAAAATTTCGGGAAGTTATTGGTTTTACCCCTATTTTCGAAAATTGAGTTTTCAACAGATCTTGACGTTTTGGGCTCTTAGGAAACTATTTTGACTATTTTTGAGAGGGTGTCTGTATGGCTGTATGTGTGTGTGAGTGAGTATGTAGGCAGCTCATAACTTTTGAACGGCTGGACGGATTGAGCCGCTCTTAGCGGCATTCGAAAGACTTCCACCAAACTTAGATTTTGGGTAAATTTGAATCGATTGGGCCCGATACATTTTGCGAAATTCAAAAATAAACCGATTTTTTTTTTGTTAAAATCATGTTTTTTCTACACACTTTTTTTATACACTGTACAACGCTATTTCACATCACAGTTGGCTATGCCTTTGTTATATCGAGTTGTGTAGCTTGATATAACAAATTGCATATTTTACTCGATTTGACATTTATGAATAAAGAAAAACGGACGGTCAAATCAAGCTACGACACTACGCAACCAAAAGCTGCATTCCCTCAAAATCTCGGCGTTGTAGGGAGCTCCACCACAAGAAAATCCTGTCAACCGAAAGAACATGACTCCAGCAGCTGCCTGCCATCTCAATTATTACATTACCTTTATTACTGTCCTTTTTCAACTATCTACTAATTATGCGCGTTCTCTCATGATACTGTTGACGAGAAATAACCCCCTAGATGCTCGATTTATAATATATAACTCCTCTAATAACTTATCATTTGTGTAGTTCTTTTCAACGTCGTAGAGAATGATTTCGGTCCGATCTTTTTTGGGGGCTCCACCTTTATATCCAATTTCTCAAGCTCAAGGTAAGATTTAATTTTCCTATTGTCCGAATCGCTTTCGGCTTCAACCGCAATACCATCTTTTATATTCCGCAGAGCGCGAATCTCTACGGAGCCGGCCTCCGGAGCAACCTTCTCAAGCACCACTTTCTTTATTTGATCTGAATCAATTGCGCCTTCAACCGATCTTACTACAAGTACATAGGACCGCCTCTTACCCGCCGTCAAACTAGTTTGACTACTTTTCTACTTCCTGAGTGGGCGCTTGCGGCACCCGCGCACTTCCGCTCTGACCAAGACTGCTTGAAGCAGCCCTAAGCCCACTCCTAACCGACGTTTCGTTCTCCATGATTCTACCACGAAGGTATTCGTTTTTCATCAAAAGAGAAAGAAAAAAAAAATATATAATTTTCTTTATGATGGTGTCTCCCATTCATCATCGCTATCATCAGCCGGCAAGGCAGGCCGCGTTGTCTGGACAAATTCGCCGTCTTTGGATTGTTGCAATATCCAGTTCATATTATTTAGCATTTGCTGGGGGGGGCTTCAGAATTGTTTGTGCCCTTGGGTAGCGATACTCTTTCGCGTAGATATCAATTACGTCTTTCCCGATTTTGAGGATGGCCGCCCGAACGTGAGCCAGGCGGTGGCCCTCACAACGGACGTCCGGAAGGTCTTGCTGGCGGAGAGCCTCTCCGATATTGAGCTCTGGCTTGTTTATTAAGTTAAAAATTGTGGTTTTCAGGGCTTCCGTTGCAGGCCCCTGTGCCTTACGCG
The DNA here is from genome assembly GCA_039776855.1 of Mylabris sibirica. Taxonomy (NCBI): domain Eukaryota; kingdom Metazoa; phylum Arthropoda; class Insecta; order Coleoptera; family Meloidae; genus Mylabris; species Mylabris sibirica. The sequence goes on from CM077840.1 coordinate 530,799, forward strand.
CGGCTCTGGCTATATCTAGGAGGATTTCTTCCTCCCAGGTGGCGTGGTTTCTGAATAGCTCCCGTTCCATCGGAAGTCTAAAAGAGTAGATAGAGAATGGTTATTCATCGTCCACGGAAGAAGATGACAAAGCAGGGGATTGGGGGTTGTCGGTGTGGACGGTATCAATTCGCTGAATTGCTTCCTGTTCACTGAACCAAAGTGCATGGTAAGGTAATATACGATTTACATGGATCGTGTCAATGATTGGTTTTCGTTTCGTTCCCATACGGGCAACGTAGTCGACGTCGCCGCGTTTGCCTATAATTTCGTATGGTCCGTGCCACCGAAGTATAAGTTTATTGCTCAATCCTACTACGCGTTTTGGTGTGTATACTTTTACAGAATCGCCAATATTATAGGTAATATCTCTATGTTTAGAGTCGTACCGTGTTTTATCCCGTCGTTGTTTCTTTTTGATATTTTCTACTGCTTGTTCCCGTATACTGTTAGTATTTTCTAAAAATTTGCTAACATCAAAGCCTGTCTTTGCGGTTAAATTCGCTTCAGTTGGTAAAACTGGTTCCCTACCATATACTAATTTAAAGGGAGTAAATTGTGTGGTATCTTGTATAGAACAGTTATACGCGAAAATTAAATGTTGGATATAAATACACCAGTCGGTTTGTTTTGAATTCGTGTATAGACTCAGCATATCAGCTAAAGTTTTATTAAATCTTTCTGTTAAACCGTTACATTGTGGATGATAACTAGTAGTAAATAAAGGTGTTATCCCCATTTCTTGTAGAAGGTTTTGGATTAATTCTTTATTAGCAAAAAAGTTACAAACTTTACAAAATTATAAATGAAAATTATCAAAATTGACGGGAAATTGTAAATTTTGTCTCCTATCTTTAACAGGTTGAGACAATACTCTTATGATGTTTTCAACATCTACAGTGTCCAGATCTTCGATTTCTGGCCAAATAAATGTATTTTTTTATATTTCAAGAATTTAACCACCCATCCTTCTTCTTCTCTTTTTGTAACCTGTCCTACGAACTGCTTAATGTTTTTTTTAGTGCTATATTGTACTATGACCCATCGCCCTATTGCAACTTGCATAGCCTCCTCTTCTTCAAATACTTCAGGATCCATATCTTCATCGGAATCAATAAGGACTGGGTCTTCCATTTCTTCCTCAGAGCTTGAGCTACCAGAACTGTATTTTCTATTTGCTTCTTTTTTCTTACTTTTTGGCCTATTTTTTATAGTCTTCTTTTTCTTTCTCTCTTGAGCAAGTCTCTTTAATACCTCCTGAGAGGTTATTACTTCTGCACCTACTGCTACTTTTTTTCTCTTCATTGAAATGCCACTTCTTTAGGTTTGCTTCATAGTATTTATCAATAGTTCCTGGCAGGTGCAGTGGACGGTCCAGCGATATCAAGAATCTGGTCATTTCCGGTGTTACTTTCTTGGACAGTGTCGATTACATTTGTTTCATTGTTTAAAGGTTGTTGTTGAGATTTTTTATACCTTCTTAAGGTTTCTGGATCAAACTTGTCATCTGGAATTACATCGCGATTAAAAGGGTGAATTCCTGCTTTTCTAAATCCGTTTTGAAGTATCTGTGGATTCAGTTCCTTCCACGTTGTCCCAATGAGTTCAGAAAAAACTTTTTTTGGAATTTTTAAACCGATGTTATGCCTTTGCCAAGTCACGAGTTTCAAATCCCACTTGTCCTTTACAGATTTAAACACTGCCAAATCTAAGGGCTGTAAAAGATGACTCGTGTGGGGAGGCATATGATATAACACGGTTATATCATTAGCCCGTGCGAATTCAATAAGTGGAATATTCACATGTGTACTGTGCCCATCGTATATTACTAAGACTGGTCTTGTTGGTCCCAATGCTGGAATAAGAGTTTTCTCAAAATAGTTAAAGAATATATCTGTTTCCATCCAGCCATTAGAGCTGGCTGCATAGGCAGTTCCTCTAAAGGAATTTTCTTCATCCGGCAGCCACGAATCCCACACATTTTTGCCTTTGAATATAATTAGGGGTGGGACCTTTAAACCTGACGCGGAAATTGCTGACAAAACGGTAGTGTTCTCCCTACCAGGTCCAGAAGTTGTCCTTGAACTGGACTTTCCTCTTGCTCCAACAACTTTTGTCTTGTGGGGATCGTGTGACAAAGACGTTTCGTCAAGATTCCATATTAAATCTGGCTTGTCAAAGAGGTGAAGGTCGTTTGAAGTCTTGTGTAGTAAATCGAAATATTCGCTGACAACAAAAGGATCCGTCATTTTTTTTCTGGCATATTCAACTGACTGAGGTTTTTTAATACTCAGATTATGTCTTTTTTGAAATTGCAAAATTTATTTTTAGTGACAAAATCCCCAACAATATTTAAGAGTTCTGTTCGAGAAATACCAAATCCCCAACGCTCCAACGTCTTAAGACCTTCAGCCAAACGTTTCTCATCTTCAATTGGGATTGCTGTACTTCTTCCTTGAGTCTTGCTCTTTACACCACGAGCTCCAGTCACATGGTAAAGTAATTTCGTTTTAGGGGTCTTGTATAGTCGATGTGCACGATATATTGTAAGGGCCCCTCTTTTAATATCCGAAACAGCAGCTTGAAGATCGTTCGGAGAGTATTGGGAGGCCCTCTGCCTTTTTCGCTTGTAGTTTCTACCCATTGCGCCCTCGATTGCGCCGCCTAAAAGAAAATGGTATTTCAATCCATGATCCCCAAGATAACAAGTTCACACTTTCCCAATTAATTCGGTCACACTTAACCTCACTTATGTTTTTGTTGAGGCAAGTGTGACCCATTCCGTGAAATAATTCAAAGAGGAAACATATAATTGTCATATATTGGACAGCAAATTTTAGCCTTTAAACCCTATAATGCTGTAAAAACATCTAAACTTACCTTACATTTAATACTGATCAGGATGGTTTTAAAAACGGATTGCTTACTCATTTGACAAGTGAAAATGACAAACTTTTCAAATCTGTCAAATTTTTATGTCACTTAGGGTATTACAGATATCTAACTTTTACCATGTCTCAGGACGTAACAGAGGCTATCTCTTACCAGATGGCGCTAAGATTGGACCAATGGTTGTTGATTATTAATACGTGTTCACACTTACCCCAGATTCACACTTACCCAAGTTTACCTTAATTGAAAAATGAAAATCCAACCCCCCCCCTCAAGTTATAGGAGGAAGAAAATTATGCACTTGTACTGTTCTTGACTCAGTCTTTTTTTTTAATTATTTTTTTTTTAATTTTAACGTATATGACAATCTCTTTGAAAACTATAATGGAGAAACAAGCATGTGCAAAATTTTTTATTAAGTAAATTTATACAAAAATGTTAAACAAAAATACATTTTATTGCCAACTTAGTTATCATTTATTACCAGGATCTTCATCTGAGTTACTTTGTTTCCAGGAAGTGATATGATAGTAAAACTAGAGTGTTTCATCGTTAATATATTGCATAACTTTTTTAATATCAACGATCTTGTTATGATTCATATATTTGGAAGGGGTAGATTCTGGATGTAATTGAAAGTTATACCGGCAACTTCAGGTCGATCTTGACACAATTTTTGAATCTCCTGTAGTTTGTTATAAAATTTCTTGACACGTCGTTTATGGACAATCAGTTCCGCTGTGGTGACTCGTTTCGCATGGTCATGCAAATTGTGACTCTTTATTTTGGCACCTAATCCTTCACATTCGGAACAGACGTCTATTTGTGGCCTTCCAAATTTGAGTGCATAGTTTTCTTTGAAATATTTTAAATAGAATTCATACTTAACGTTATGTTGTAATTCAGGATTTTCTTTAATAAAAAGAGGGTGCATAGTTTTAACGTTTAGCCTTACATCTAAGTATTGGCATACTTTTGAAGAATATTTTGTACTTTTGCGTGGAAGACGCTCTATGCGGTCTTTTATTTTGACTAGCACTTCAGCCGATTTGGAACGTGGCCTATTGTTGTGTAGCCCCCTCAAATCTTTTGAAGATTCGCCCGCCACAAGTAGTGTAGTTAAACGTTGAATTTGGATAAGTGTCACAGCATAAATGCTCATAAAAGCTTGTTTGCATACTGCCACACGGTTACCAGAGCTATTCAATATGAAGTATTTAAAACTTGCGGATTTGCGTTTACCGTTAACTGGGACCCGTCTTTTACGTCTTACAATAGGTTTAGCTTCGATCAAGCCTTGTAGGAATGTGTCACGTTCATTTTTAGCTTTACCATCATACAGCTTCGAGTTTAAAACAGCCTTTTCTTCAGCGGGAAACTTCTCTGTGCATTTCTGCTTACACCTTCAAAAGAAAGGACAGTAATAATGTCCGTTCTTTTGAGTATTAATAAATAGAACTTACCCGAACCAACGGTTTTTGGTGCAACCAATATTCCGGATGTAGCAACATAGGCCTTACCCTTAAGACCCGCAATTTTCCTTTTATTATCTTTCCAAGTTTTCGGATCCCTTTTGCGATTTTTGCTACCATGGAGACCCTCAACACTACTATCACTAATATCCATTATAACTCCTAAAAGCTATTGCCTTTAACTTTTAAAAACACTGCAAAAGTATCGTATTGCCAGTTTGACAACAATAAAATAACCTAACTTTCATAATTCAACCGCAGGCGCGAACAATGACATCAGTGACATCAGAAACAGTACATGTCCTGGAATTGTAATGTTTTTCATCTCAACGCCGTAGGTAGGCGGCACTTAAGACTGGGTTAGTCTTGAATGTAGTAATGTTTTTAAGCGCAACGCATGTTTCTTCGAATTTTAAACACTTTAGCTATCTCAAGTCAAAACGCCATTTTGTGGACTTGTACTGTTCTTGGACTCACCGATTCAATTAAAACTTCTCTCCGTTTCATTCCAGTGAATACTTTGTCCGCTAATTTTTGGAAAGTTGCAGGTGCGTTGCATAATCCGAATGGTAATACTTCAAATTGGAACAGTCCATCAGGGCAGATGAAAGCTGTTTTTTCTTTACTATCTTCCGTAACGCAAACTTGCCAATATCCGCTGAATAAATCAAGCTTCGTAAAATAACGAGCGTCACCGAGATAAGTTAATATATAATCGATTACCGGAAGGGGATATAGATCCTTCTTTGTTACTGAATTTAGTTTTCTATAATCGACGCAAAAGCGATATGTTGAGTCTTTCTTTTTAACTAAAACGATTGGTGATGACCAACTTGACATTGAGGGTTTAATGACGTTATTATCTGGCATTTCTTGCATTTTTTCTTGGATAATATCACGTTCTTTCTGCGAAACTCTATATGGCTTACTATGAACAGATATATTATCTCCTGTGTTTATTTTGTGTTTTACGAGATCCGTTTGTCCCATTTCTGAAATATTAAACGCAAAAACGTCCCGGTATTCGCGTAAGAATTCGCGTATTGTCGTTTTATAATCAGCTGGTATTGACTCATTTATGACAAATTATCTGATCTCATCTTCCCAAGCTATCATCGTATTTAACGGAAGCGGTTGCGTGTTTAAATCCGTTTCTACATTTAAAATCCCAATGACTGTATTTTCAAATAATTTGAATTTTCTAATCCCTTTTAATTCAATCGTTGCTATACCGTTCTCGGTCAAAGGGTTTATCATTAGCCCTTTCTCATCTATTAATTTATCAGAGGGTGTTATTTTTATTGTACGATCGCATGTTATTTTGTTATTTGCTTGTAAAATTTTTACAGGTACAGCGGTTTCATTATTCGCTTCTAAAATTACATTTTTTGCCGATATAATTTTTTTCTGCTCACTATTATCTTCCACAAAGCAAAAATTATGATTACAATTTTGTAAAATAAATGGAAAATCCCGATTATCTATATTTAAAGAATTATTTTCAAAATTAATATCTACACGGTTATCTAGTAAAAAGCGAATACCCAAAATAATGGGATATGGAAGTTCTTCCACGATTGAAAATCTAGTAGGTTATCTTAAGAAGAATTTGTAGAGATGCCTCGATTCAGCGTGCGAAATTTATCAATTTTCAAACAACGATATATCGCCTATTTTTTAAGATATTGTGAAATTTAAACGTGCGTTGGCTAGAGCATTTCAAGGTGCATGTTCTGAAGCTTTTCATTAAAGGAAAATGTGATAAAATTCGCAATGATAGAGAAAGCTGTTGGACCATGTTTTTTTGTACATTTTCCTTCATAATTGGCTAAAAATTGGTCAATATGTTTGTGCTGCGAGCGGTATTGTAGTTTTAATATACCACATCTATCCGGTTTGTACCAGATATGCGGACTAAATAAGAACAATAATACCGCCCGCAGCACAAACTTGCTTGGTTAAGAAAATTACCTACGGACAAATTTTCAAATATTTTTCATTATTATGATATGGTCGTGAACGAAAATGGATTTTCCTATATTTTGATACTAATTATCTGTCAAATTAATTAATTTTAATAGCTGTAAATAACAGGTGAAAATGGGATTCCAAATTTCTCAATGAATCACATAATTTTCAAAATTTTCTTAAAACCGAGCTTTATTACCTCCGTCCTTACAATATCTTTCCTAAAACAAGAGTAGAAAATTCTATCTTTAAAATTGTGCCCTATATCACAGATCAAAGTTCATTTAATTTTCTTTAAAATTGGGAAAACTAACAAACATATCGGGAAAATTCTTGAAGATTGGAAAAGATCTACTCATTTTTCATCTAAATCACTCTATATATATTTAAATTCAATCATATAATTAAAATCAAATCAACGCTTTTGAATTTATGACAGGGGTATTCCGTACAAGAAATTCGTTTCGGGGATCCCGTACCAATGACCTTTCGCAAAATTCACAAATTTTGTGATTTTTTTTCGCGAAAGGAAATGAATTTTTCACAAGAAAATTATTATTTTTGTATTTAGTTGACTTTGAATTTTTGAAAGTAGTAATTTTTCATACAGTATTACGTAATTTAAAAAAGTTGACTCCAGTTTTCCCTATTACCAATAATCGTAGAAGGGCGCTTTCACCTCCATTAGATAGCCTAGGTGTTCCCTTCAAGTCGTTATACCGATTATCTTAATATTAATCTAAATAAGAGACCTATGGTCACTCTCCATAGTTGGGCCAAACACACTATATATATATATATATATATATATATATATATATATATATATATATATATTAGTGTCCCAAAAAAAACCAAATTTTTTTTTTCAAGTCTCATATGAAAATATGTCAGTTTATCATTTTAAGGGCCCCCTTAAAAATACAGCTCGAAAAAAAATTTTTAAGAGGTCGCTCCGAATTTTTAAAAAATTCAAAAATGGTCGAAAATCGAATTTTTTTTTTCTTAATTTTGTTTTCTCATTATTTCATTTGCTTCTACATAAAAAATTATAAGAATCCTGAAAATTTCAAGTCGAAATTTTAATATTTAAAGGTCGTTCCGAATTTTTAAAAAATTCAAAAATGGTCGAAAATCGAATTTCTTTTTTCTTAATTTTGTTTTCTCATTATTTCATTTTTTCTACATAAAAAATTATAAGAATCCTGAAAATTTCAAGTCGAAATTTTAATATTTAAAGGTCGCTCCAAATTTTTTAAAGTTTCCAAGTCAAGTACTTTATATCCTTTTGAGCTACTTCTGAATATAAATATCAACCAACTTAATATTTTTTTTCTTGAATTTCACATAGTAAAGAATAGAATTAAGGCTAGAGGAACAAAAAAAAAATGGAATTCGCATTTTTCACTATTGTAGTGGAATTGTCAAAAAATCATAATTTTTTAAATCCTTTAAATTCATTTATTTTTCAATAATTAATACTTCAATAATATTTTTATAATTTTTTATAACATTTTTATAAATTGTAAACACAACAATAGTCAATTATCAATATTCTTTAGAATAACTACATTTCTCAACTTACTTTACCAAATTATTTTAAACATAATAATTAACACTTATTAAAATTTTACTTTAGTTTAGCTCTTGTTGACACTTAAACAGATTAAAAAAAATCAGAAATTTACTTTAACAATGTTTTAGTATTTTTAAATATATTAAGTATAGTTAATTTTATTTTGTGGCTTTACCGAAATGATCCATCAAACTCTTTTTTGTAGCGTTCGGAAACATTTTTCTGTTTGCTTCAATCACTTGCAATAAGTATTGTTTTTGTTTCTCGTCAGTCACCGTATCATGATATGATTGCATTAAAGCAATTCCACGTTCAGCTGAATCATTCACGACTTCTAGCTCCTGCACAATTTTTAATCCTTCTAAATAACTTTTATCTGATTTCCAGAAACGAGGATGTAATTCTAAAAAGGAGTCATCAAGTTTCAAGGATTGGAAAAAAAACTTATTATTTTCCGTTATAAAGTCACTTATATCTTTGTCCATTATTTTATTTGGATCAATAATTATTCGATTTTCAACCGTTCTTTTCGAAGATTTTTTGTTCAAAGCTGAAACCATTTTTATTTTAGTCGTTACGTTCCAACTAAATGTTCATTCAAGTACCATAGATGTCTAGAAAATACCTTTAACGCAGAAGCTGCTACGGATTCATCTTGATTTGTATAATTTACCAATTTTTTTAACATTTGCAAATCATTCCGTGGGGCCGATATAGCGTTAGAAGAAAGGAACCAAGCTTTTAAATAAATTTTTATTACAAATTGGTTAAATTTCTCGAGGTCTGATAGTTCTGTTGCCGATAATGTGAATTGATTTCGAAAAATGTATATTTTCAGGCAATAAATAATTTTTGCCATCCATCTAGCCCTGTGATAAGGTCCTGGCATGTTAATACGTATCGTTTGATCATTATGATCAGTCGTTTTTCCGGGGAATAGCAAAGATAATTTTAAAAATTCTCGATAGTCGTCGCGAGGTTGTTTTGTTTTTAGCTGATTAATAATAAATTCAACCGTATCAGATTCATCATCAACTGCTCCACTTAGGAAATCTACTTTATTAAAATTTTTCCACTGATTCTTAAAACGTTCAAACAGTTTAATATTAGGGCCACTTACTACTGGCTCTAGCAGTAATCCGAATGTTGCAGTTAAAATTAATTCGAAAATGTGATGTCTACACGCAAGATGAAGTAATTTTTTTCCAAGTTTTTCTTCCAGCAAAGTACACGCTCAAACTTTATTACCAGTATTACTTGCAGTTGTATCGAATCCCATCGACATTATATTACTTTCAAGATTCCATTCTCGGATTAAATCGTAAACAGCATTAGACTGACTTAAACCTGTTGATTTTTTGACTATCACGACACCAAGTACTTTTGAAACTCCTTGACCAGATACTACCACTGCTAAACGGTCTTCTGATTCAGCAGATTTATATGCTTTAAATATTTTTGTATCCCAATGCACCGTAAGAGGAACTTTTGGACAAAAAGACGATTTCAACTTTGATGCTTTTTCAGCTCGGTGCTTTTGACGTGTACGCCTGATAGATTCTTTGCTTACCGTGACATCTGAGAGTCTACGGTCTAAAGCTGCTGAAATTGCCGACACCAAAAGTACACCGTTTCGATAAGATGTTTTAGTACGATCAAACATTGATGATAGCTCTGGAGAAATCTTAAATTTGGGCTTTTTTCTAGGAGGAGAAGCATAAAGCTCATGGGAAGATGTGCTTGACAGAGATAAATCACTATTTTGAGATAGTGGCTTACTCAATTCATTATTATTGTTTAAACTCACTGCCGTTGCCGTAGAGGAAGCCGAAATGTGAGTTTCAGTAGTAGGCGCTGAGTATTTAAGAGAAATGTCAAACAACTCTTCAAGCGATTTTGAAAATTCAACTTCATTCTGCTTCTGAGTCTTAGATGACTTCAATCGATTTTTTTTTAAGTTTTTCCAAACTGTAAGCAATTTATTTATTTTTTGCTTAACATGATAATCCTTTATAACGTTTTTATCATTCCAAATACTTAAAACTTCCTTTGTTGTTCTTTCTAAACTTTCGTTTACTGTTTCTTGATGTTCATAGTGAAAATATAGAAAAAAACTTAGTACTGAACGTTTTGTTGGCAGCTGAGAGTAATTTAATTGAGTAATATATGTATTTTCCCAGCAACCATTCACCAGGTTGGGATTTTTTTGATCGTAATCCTTGCCGAGAGCTCATTTTCAAGCTATAAAAAATATATAAATTATTGTTATTATTAATAATAATAATTGCCAGATTAATAAAGTGAATCAAAACTCTAAATCATTGACAATATTTTTTAGCATGCACGATGATTTCTAAAAAAATTTTTAGGTTAGGAAAGTGTTTAGATGCAAAAAATATTTTATGCAATAAATAAATATTTATATATTTTACCTTTAATTAATTAATTCCGTCTTTAATTGCTGTTTTTATTTACTGTCAGCGTTGTCTTCAGTACTAAACTTATGCGTAATTCGTCAATTCAATTTATTTACAGGTCATCGTTTCAAAATGAAACCAGAAATATAGTTTTATCATTGTTTATGAAATTACTATCAAAGGTAACTATTTATTTATTTATTGCATAAAATATTTTTTGCATCTAAACACTTTCCTAACCTAAAAATTTTTTTTAGAAATCATCGTGCATGCTAAAAAATATTGTCAATGATTTAGAGTTTTGATTCACTTTATTAATCTGGCAATTATTATTATTAATAATAACAATAATTTATATATTTTTTATAGCTTGAAAATGAGCTCTCGGCAAGGATTACGATCAAAAAAATCCCAACCTGGTGAATGGTTGCTGGGAAAATACATATATTACTCAATTAAATTACTCTCAGCTGCCAACAAAACGTTCAGTACTAAGTTTTTTTCTATATTTTCACTATGAACATCAAGAAACAGTAAACGAAAGTTTAGAAAGAACAACAAAGGAAGTTTTAAGTATTTGGAATGATAAAAACGTTATAAAGGATTATCATGTTAAGCAAAAAATAAATAAATTGCTTACAGTTTGGAAAAACTTAAAAAAAAATCGATTGAAGTCATCTAAGACTCAGAAGCAGAATGAAGTTAAATTTTCAAAATCGCTTGAAGAGTTGTTTGACATTTCTCTTAAATACTAAGCGCCTACTACTGAAACTCACATTTCGGCTTCTTCTACGACAACTGCAGTGAGAAGGAAGCCCAAATATAAGATTTTCCCCAGAGCTGTTATCAATGTTCGATCGTACTAAAACATGTCATTGAATAAAAATATTATTGAAGTATTAATTATTGAAAAATAAATGAATTTAAAGGATTTAAAAAATTATGATTTTTTGACAATTCCACTACAATAGTGAAAAATGCGAATTCCATTTTTTTTTTGTTCCTCTAGCCTTAATTCAATTCTTTACTATGTGAAATTCAAGAAAAAAAATATTAAGTTGGTTGATATTTATATTCAGAAGTAGCTCAAAAGGATATAAAGTACTTGACTTGGAAACTTTAAAAAATTTGGAGCGACCTTTAAATATTAAAATTTCGACTTGAAATTTTCAGGATTCTTATAATTTTTTATGTAGAAAAAAATGAAATAATGAGAAAACAAAATTAAGAAAAAAAAAAATTCGATTTTCGACCATTTTTGAATTTTTTAAAAATTCGGAGCGACCTTTAAATATTAAAATTTCGACTTGAAATTTTCAGGATTCTTATAATTTTTTATGTAGAAAAAAATGAAATAATGAGAAAACAAAATTAAGAAAAAAAAAATTCGATTTTCGACCATTTTTGAATTTTTTAAATATTCGGAGCGACCTCTTAAAAATTTTTTTTCGAGCTGCATTTTTAAGGGGGCCCTTAAAATATGATAAACTGACATATTTTCATATGAGACTTGAAAAAAAATTTCGTTTTTTTTGGGACACCCTAATATATATATACATATATATATATATAATTAATTATTGTAAAATTATTTGTGTGATCGACGTACCTGTGGCTCCTTCTTCAGTCGTGTTTATGTCTGCTGTGTTGTCCCACGCAGTAGCAGCGTCATCGTCGAAGTTGTTCGACAGTCCCTCAACTGTTTTTTTATTTAATATTAAAAGAACTTGTTCATAAACAATATTTACATTGTGGTTTTGAGGGGAACCACCACCTGTTTTATTTATTTGTAGTTTTTGATTGGCCACATACTTTCGTGTCGCAGCCTTTAAATTGTCATACTTGCTCTTCCACTGGCTTAAAGTGCGTTGACTATCTAAAGTATTAAATTCTGTTAAAATTTTATTCCATGCTTCTTCTTAAAAGGACAATTTATTCATGTTTTGCATGTTTATTTATACAACTTAAATATCAATTTTACTACAAGTACTTTATTTATCAAAAATTTAGGTTGTTACAATTCGATGGACAATATTAGAATAATAATTATTAAAAATTATTTGATTGATTTCGGTCAATAAATTTAACATAAATTGCTAGTCTTTCAATTTCGAAATATTTCGGTAAGTGTTACAAATATTTTGAAAGTCAGCAAATTATTACTTACTTGCTATGTAACTTACATGTATTTATATTTTTATAGACATAACTTACTTTTTGATATGGTTTTATATTATTTTTGCACTCAACTATGTTTTTGTACTTCAAAATTATATTAATTAACCTTTAACTACTCGCGCCTTAAAATATAACACTAGTACTCGCGCGGTGTATTTTGTACACCGTGACCAAAAAGTGCTCAAAAAACAGTAAAAAGAATACAGATGTTTTCAAACAATGCTATAGAGTTGTTACATAAACGTTTATTGAATAAGATGTACAAAAACAAGTACAAAACAAAACAAAGACCCGTAAGAGTTTGTGGAAAGAACTACTCGCTAGCATCCTCATTGTTGCCAATGTTATTGCACTCAGGACAAGTAATTATACTAATTTCATGTTCTTTGCATACTGGTTTGTGACTAGGGATTGCAATCCGGTACGATTTCCAATCCGGCCGGAAATGGCCGGATCAGTGCTAATCCGGCCGGAGCCGACCGAATCCGGCCGGATTTGAATTTGTCCATAATTTCATCTAATTCACATGTGTTTTTCATTATGACCTCTCACCTCAGTAAATTCCACTTTACCTAAGGAATTATATTGCTCCAAATCGATGAATGAAACTTTTATTTTAGTTCTGAAAATCAAGTTTTTATTTATTCATAATGTAGATAGATAACCAAATCATCTATGAATTAAATATCATAACAAGTTTAGTTTACTTAAGCGCTAAGTCTTATTATGAAATCAAACAATGGACTATAATTATCAGTCTTAATAGTTGCCAATTGTCGCAGCCAATAACGTGTACTTTTTCAAGTATCCTAAATTTACAAGTCTTTTATAATCCTTAATTATTATTTTAAATTTAAACTTTGGTAGTTATAATCAACAAAACATAATAAAATAAAATATACATTCTTATAAATTCTCAAGTCAACATAAATTTTTTTAAAAAAAAACTTCTTGCTTATTCATCGCAAACTAAGAAAAATAATCAATTTTAATTTTGAAAGTACGATCTGAGGAAACAAATAGTATCAATTGTATCATCCCCTAGCCTACTTCTTATAGAGTTACAAATATAACCAGCGGCCGAAAAGACCCTCTCAGCTTCAACACTAGTTGGTTTCACAGTCATTAAGTAGTCATACATAAGAGACAAGTTTTCTCCTCGGACGCCATCTGTTTCATATGAACTCATTTCTTTCTTCAGAATTTTTTCATAATCTATTTCTGTTCTAAATTCTTTTTTTTTTTGAATACTCTTCTTTTTCTTGCAGAATTTGCTTTTCTAATTCTTCCTTCAGTGTTAAATTTTTTTCGAGTGGAAGCGAGTCTTCTTCTTCTTCTGATGCAGGTTCTATATTTTCGTTGTTATCTTCAATGACTTGGTTTAATATTTTTTTCATTTCCTGTCGCATGAGATTCTTTTTTGGCATAGGAAACGTATTGTCAGCTTGCCTTATGTATTGATCATATTTTTTTGGGTTGTTTAAATATAATAATATTCCTGTTATTATTGTGTTTCGACGTTCTTTTACCCTTACACGCAATGCTTCAGCTAATTCAAAACTTAAGATGGTATTTTGTTTCTCCAGTTTTTCGAAAATAAATTTTAATGTTTCGGTTGTAAGAAGGGTAGCATCTCTTCTACATATTGTCTCCACTGCCAGTTTAAATGGTTGCAAATTGTTTATTAAATCTTTCATTGTTGTCCACTCTTCATCAGTAACTTTAATATCACATCGTATATCAATCAAACTTTTATTTATGCAGATTTTCAGATCATAAAATCTTTCTATCATATCAAGTAGGCTGTTCCATCGTGTACGACAATCTAATATTAGACTCAATTCTTTGCCTTTTTCCTCTTTGAAATATTTTTGAAGGTATAGATCATTTTTAGTAGGCGATTTTTTGAATAATTTTACTACTCTCCGTACTTTTTGAAGAAGATGATTGTATTCAGGGATTACTTCAATGCATGGGAGATCTACGTGATGTGGATCCATTATTACTGTCATGTCACTTGCTTCTTCATTTGTCTCGTCCATGTCTTCGTCTTCGTCGGATTCAATAGAAGATATTTCTATACGTTCGACTTCCCTTTCCTGTCCTTTTTTGTATAAAATGTCTACAACGGCCAGTTGTATATCGTGTGCGAAGCAAAGTTGTTGGTAGCATGATACAAGTTTACCAACTTTGATCATCACGCTTGCACCGTCTGTTGTTATACTAATTACATCGATGTCCATGTTAATACCAAAGCTCGTCAAGCGGTCTTTTACCAAACTGATAGCGTGCTCCGCAGTACAGGAGCCACGTATTCTGATTAAGCCCAGATTAAAGTGTTTTTCCTTTGTGATGAACATTCAAATTTAAATATCTGTGATTCTTTTGAGACGTCCATTCATCGAAAGTTAATGCAAACTTTTGACCTTGTTGCTTCAGGAGCTCAAATTTAATTATCATATCAGCTCTTACGGTATTGGCAAACTTTGTAACTATAGATCTTATAGTGTTAGGTGAACTTGGAAGTGGATAGCCGCATTTTGAAAATAAATATCTCATATCTAAAGATGTACAGAATGAATTCAAGGTGTAACCATCTTTACAAATCATTCTGGAAACCATAGTTTCCATATTCCTGTTGTTTTTAGAGTAACTATCAATAGTTTTTCTTTCCTTTGGTTGTTCATCCTCTGTATAATTTTCATCTTGCTTAGATGTAGATGGCTTAGTATTAGTAACTAAATCGGAATAATGCCGTTTTGATTGACTATTTTCAGAACTTATTTTCACGCAGTGCTTTGTTTCTAAATGCACCTTCAAACCTTTGTAAGAGCCTTTACTTATTTTCAGTGTATTAGAACACAATGAGCATTTTGCGCTATTTTTGTCCTCCGATTTAGAAAAATAATGCCATAATGTGTTTTCGTCGTTTCGCGACATATTGCTTACTTTATACTTTATAGTAAAGTAATAAATATACCTGTAAAATTAACGAAAAACAAGTAAGTCAATTTTGTGGGCATTTCCGTTACAACTAATGTTGCTATAGCAGCAACAACGCACTTGTGAGGTACACTCGTAATTCCACATAAGAACCGACTTATAAATAAAATACATTGTATACTAAGGTACTTACGGATTATGTTCCACGACAACACAACTCCGAACATATGTTCTCAAACAGAGTCAACTGTCAACTAAGTAGACGAACGGTGGGTGGGGCGGTTGTGCGTAAGTGTCTAGTGAGGCGCTTAAGAACTGCAACGTCGCGCGCGTCACTTGCTGCTTTCAGTAAACGCGTGCTCACGTTGGCTTTTTTTACCAGATCCATCTATCGGATCCGATAGATATTGTTGGATCCGGTAGGCAGCCAAAGAGTACCGGATCCCCCGGATCGCCGGATCCGCCGGAGCGGATTGCAATCACTATTTGTGACATGTATGACACGAAATTGTTGTCACTTTGTTTTTCTGCCTTCCACAACAAAAGCACCTTCCTCGTATTTTTGCTTAAGGCTCTTCCTCATGCTCCTCTTGAGGAGGTTTGTACTTCTTTAGAAAATGTTGGATATCCGAGGGTAATGTCCTTATGGTAGCTCTTTCTGAAAGGTGTGGCTTCATCAAAGACATCGCCAATTCTTTTAGAAAAACTCTTCTGTATTTGTGACCATTCTCGATGTGTATGGTGGTATATAATATTTGACTGTTTATACCTGCAATGTTCACCAACTAAAAAAAGAAAACTAAAGGTCATCTTCTGGTTCTTCTGAGAACGGAGTACGTGCCACACATTTTGTCCACTGTATCGACGCCTCCTTTACAACTATTGTAGTCCATTATAATATCTGGCTTATTGGTTACAAGGTGGATTGCAGCATCACAGTGCATGGTAGCAAGCAAGTAGTTAGTTGCACCGTGTACACCGTGCAACTAAGATTAGCGCGGGCCAGCATTAGCTCAGTTGGTAGAACATTGGAGTACAAATCCAAAGGTCGTGGGTTCATATCCCACATGCTGGTTCCAAACTTTTCTTAGTTGCTACGCGGTGATAAGGCCGGATTCAAATATTAAACAATATTTGAATTAATTTAGAATATTCATTTGAATTCACACCGAGCTTAAAAACTGATAATTTCTATTGCTTGCATTTTATTGCATACACAAGCGTACTGTAATAAAGTACAATAATTAATATTCAATTCTTTTTATTCATTATTAACCTCAAAAAAAAATAGACACAATCACAAAGAAAACAACAATTTTAAAACAATGGATTTTGAATACACAAATATGTAATACGCAATTAATAGCTATCTTAATGCGTATGTGCAACAAATTTAAAGACGGCTAAAGATACCTCCAAGTCGTGAAGACCAAACTTATGAACTAACTTAATCTACCAGGGCCCCCACTAAAACTATGACAAGAAAAAGCACATACAGAGAGCAGGCAGTAGTGATCAGGTACTACCAGAAAGGGAAGCCACTTCCAGTAATCAATATAAGACTAGATCTGCACGACCATCAAATTCTATTCTTTACATGCCCAAGGAACATGCGTAAAACGAGATCGGCAAGATCTCTCAAGTCCTGTTTCACAAGAAACCGTTAGCCCCCAATCTGTATTTCCTGCCCTCACCTTTTTTTGTCCCCTTACCAAACCTTGTCCTCTACATATGAATCCACGGCCTCATATTTTTAGCCGCACACACACCAGTATAAGGTATCTTTGCCCGGATTGCACCAGGAATATGTTTAACCTCATATCGGTCATTTCCCAATTCAGCAGTTACTCGAAAGGGACCATTCCATTTTGCTAACAACTTCTGGCTACAGCTTGTGGCAGGATTACAGGTTACTTTGACCAAGACAACGGTACGGGTAAAATGATTGAAAACATTTTCCTAATTCAAGCAATTTGTTTACATTTAGTTGTTTCAATACATCTCCAAAACGTAATATGCTGACATGTTTACCCTTTAGATTTCCAACAAACACTAAATATGATTTTCAATTACCCAGTGTTTTAAGACAAAAACATAATTAATTACCCAATAATCAATATGTTTCCAATTATATTGATGATAATGATTTATAGAATTACTACACAGTTGTTTTAAATTTGGAGCATCAACTAAATCAATTATTTTATTTGAAAAAAAATTTAGAAATTGTGTAAATTTATCCTCTAATAATGGCGTATGTTCTTGAAATAAATCAATAATCTCATACAGAGTGTTCTTATTACCTGAAATTACAAACAACATTAGAGAGAAATTGTTTTTTCTTTTCCTTCTTTAGAAAAATTTGTTCAACTACCTTTAAATGTTGATTTAAAATGCTTTCAAAGTTTTCAGATGGTTGAATATTTTCATTGGGTTGAGTGTACCATTCTAATCCATGTAAATTTTTTGTTAACCAATTTATTTGTTTTTTGTGCAGCAATCGATAATTGTTCCAAATCAATTGGAAAATTAAATAAAACATGAATTTTACAACAACATTCATGTAGTTTAATTATTGCCAGTTCGTTACATAAAAATTTTCCATTAATTTGAATATCAACAATACATGTTGTCATGTTTATTGATAGTTGACAACTAATCAATTATTTGAAATTATAATCTTATAACTCCAGTAAGCGAATTATATCTAATTATAAGATCATGTATTATTAAACAGTATCCATAAGTGTTATCGGCTATATCTTGGTTTGTTTCAAATTCTATAAGAATATCAACCGTACCGGTATTTAAAACTTCGTTTTGTCTTGAACAATCAGTTACAACAATTGGTGCTAGTTTATAAAAATCATGTGGTTTTAATAAATGTTCATTTTTTTGATCATAATATGATTTCTGAAAATGTGAATACATCTCATATAAACTGGCATACACCTTTAATTTTCGGCTGTATAATATTGATATTTGGATGTAATAGAGGTGGTGGTGGTGGTGCAGATTTTTCTAAAAAAAAAAAAAAAGTTTTTTCAGTAATTTTTACTAGAAAAAAAAACTTACCTCGAATTCTTATCCACACAGTGGATTCCTTGTCTAATTTCGCTTGGTATATTTTATTATCTTTTTCAAATGTATAATAGCCCTCTGGGGGCCCAATTATGGGACGGGCGTGGCCCCCTTTTATGAGCACATATTCGAACTATGTAAAAAATGAAAAATTACAAATAATCAAAAAAAAACAACTTACAGATTTGTTTTATTTAGCTTCATAGTACTCCATTATTTGTTCTAAAAGTGATATTTAATCGAATTATTGAAAGAAAAACTAACTAGTATTCGAAAATTATTAATACATACCCATTTTTGTTGTAAAAACTCTAGATGAAGACTGAATTGGATTGAAGCTCATACGTTAAATAAACAAACAAAAAAACCGTTAAAAAAACAGATTAAGACAGAAATTGAACCAACATTAAGTTTCGATCAATGTTTATTCCACATATTATAAAACTAACAAATACTGAAGGAAGATAAAATTAATTACTCTGTTATAAAACAACTTCTCAAGATTGTTTATTCAACTATTACATAATTTTTAAGACTTGATTCTCGTTTCTTTGTTTGTTTTTTAAATAATTTTTCAGTGTTTTTTTTTGCAAAATCAAAAGCAAGATGTATGTATAGGTATATTTTGTTATTTACTAAAACGATTTATATAATTGTTCTACAAAATAATAGTAATAATAAGCTTGAACTACATAGATTTCTAAACAATAAAAAGTAATAGACTGTTTTCAAAAAGTAGAATGAAACATTATGTTATTTTAACACTTAAAATAGGTTTGTTTTGATTACATACATATAATATATTAGACTCTTCACTTTGTGACATCACAATAATTATTAAATAATATTCCTAACCGTTCCAGTCAATTGTTAGTATTCAAATAATTTATCATGTACAATAATACAATATGCTCCAGTTTTATCAGAAAAATTACTATTACTTTCAAATTCTAATTTAACATCAACTGTTGATGACTTGGTGGCTTCGTTTTGTTTAGAACAATCAACGATTGAAATCGATTGATGTGAAAAATTCGTGTAAGTTGTAGTTGGACTTGATGAATGATTATTATGAAAATCTCGATGGAAATCAATGAATGCTTGATAGTCTTCAGTATATTCTTTTTTTCTAAAATCAAAATTTTGATTTTCATATGGATAACATTGTGTCTTTGCGATCTGTTTGGAAAGCAATAATTACATATCGTGGTGGTTCTAGATTGGTTGTTGTTTTAACACTCCATATGTCCTTCTTCGATTGTCTTAATGAGGGTAATTCAAGGAATTTCCAATTTCTAAATACAATTTGAATGAACACATTCTTATTCATTTGATTTAGAAGATGTAATTTTGATTGATCACCTGGATATACATGTTTTGCTTTTAAACATAAATCTTCAATCTTAACTGTGGCTTTATTTGTTCCACTACTTATAGATAACAAATTTAAAGGGCTTTTTAAATGTTCAAGAAATTTTCCGATCGGCATGTTAGTTTTCCGGAATTTTAATAAAAACGGGTAGGCTTATGCAGTACTTTTTTTGTACAGTTTTAAAGGTGGACAAGCGAACGATTGCTTTTTCGAAAGCTTATCCATGTGAGGGAAACCTGACGTCCGTGGAAAATCCAATTTTTGAATTGGAAAATTTCTGGAAAGCTCATTTGTCTTTTTTATCTATTAAAAAATATATGTTCGTAATACAATTGTCTAAAGATAATATTTTTGTCGGCAAAACTTATATATTTTCCCGTGAAAATTGAGATTATAAGGATTTTACATATTTCATGTGTAAGTTGTGTTATCTACACTTATACGGGCCAAATCACATATGCTAAGCCTGGTTATCATGAGTCGACCACTTGCTGTTTGTGGTTTCATTGCAAGGTTGTCACGTTGTCACAATTGCATTCAGATTTACAATATGTATTTACGGTTGCCACCCATACTAATTTTTTCACGATTTTCAGAATTTTAGGCGTTTGTTCTGCGTCCGGTGTGAATTATGATCGGGACGTTCTTTGGTTCGTCTGTTTATTTTCTATGTTTGTCGTGTTTCGCTATAAAATATATGTTATTGTATTATAAGTATTTCTTTTTATTTGATTTTTATTCTTTGACTCCCGAAATGGTGGCAGGAACCCTAATGAGGCCACGACTTATTCTTCTAGTGAAGAAAGTTTGAAAATGGGCACCTTCTCTTGCTGTTACAATTTGAATATTTGTGAATAATGAAGTATAGATTTACGAATTTACATAACAAACGGAAAAAGACAGAAAACGAATTTGAGAAAATGGTGATAATTGGTATTTTTTGTGGAAAAAATTGAATGAGGAAATAATATGCAGATAAATATATATTTTAAAACATTATTTATTTATTTTAACAATAATAGCAATAATAGTGGTTGTTGGTCACTTTTACGTGTCCACTTCCACCACCACCACCATTACGTCTACGTCCACCACCACGTCCACGTCCACCACCACGCCCAGATCCACCACCACCAGCACCACGCTCACGACCATGCGATCCCCTAGCAGGCCACCCTGGAAATTGAAACGAAATATTAATGAAAATTTTTGTCTAAATAAGGTTTGATTGACTTACATCTCTCTTTTTTTTCCTTTTCATCGGCATTTTTTGTCTCCTCAATATTTGTGTGATTAATTTTTTTCTCATCATTTTCATCTAAAAAGAAAAAAGATTATGCAATTGTTATATCTATCTAGAAAAAATTTTTTGAACACCACATTCTTGTATAAAGTTTGATTTTTTTTATTGTTTAGAATTACATAATCAAATTATAATATCACATCTTGAATTATGGCAAACACCCCTTGCATGAGATGACCAACTGACAAGTAATAATTGCTAAGTTCTTTAGCAATGCTTGCTTTAGATTCTCTTCAATACTTAGATTGTGAAGATATTATTGAACAATTTTCTGAAATGAAAATTCGAAAACGAACAATTGAATTTTATTTAAACATAGTCCAGTCATTTTAGGTTTTATCTGGGGAAAAATGCCTAGTGAGCTGAATTTTTGTATACACGTTTATTACGGCGTTAGCATGAAGTTGTGAAAAAAATTACAATGGTCAAAATGTCACGAAAATCAGTTTTTTGCAAATATTGCGCGACCTATTGCTCGCAGATCAATAGAGGTCATCATAAAAATTGTTCCTCATAAAATTGTCTACAAAAAATGTCTCTTGCAGTTTTTCTGTAACATTAACGGTTTTCGGATTAAATCGCTGAGAAGGCGACTATATTATTACATGACGATGCACTCTTTTCCTCACCACCTTCGAGGTAGAATGCGAGGCGCGTTTTTTTTTGGCTTCCCCCGTAGGCATAATCCATGATATGTACTGAAAGGTTTTTTTATTCAAGAGTTAATAATGTCTTATCTAAATTTTGAAAAATACAAAAAAAATTAGGCGTATAATTTTGTTTTTTGTCATTCATGGTTGATATTTTCAGTTTCATTACCATTATTGGCAGCTGACAAAATGCCGAGTGGAAATACTTCTTGATTTGAATCTACATCTTCATCATTTTCATCATTTGTTTACTCTGCGTTTAAGCTTGACTGGCCACGGCAATGTCCACAAACTTTTGAACATCTCAATCCAATTTTTTTGCATCCACATTTGCCACCACAACCTCGGGTGCTAGTGGTAATAAAGTTGTTATTGGCTGTAGTATATTATTTTTTAACTCCCAACCTCACTGTTCTGGATCGATGTATCCTCCTAGCCAGGTTTGTATTTGGTAATACACTCGATAAATATGCTGTTGAGCTGCTGAAGAAGTAGGTGGTAATAAAGGAAATTTTACAGCTGTACTTTGTCTTGTTAGTTTAGCAAAGCTGTAATTATCTATTGAATGTTCTGATTTTGGAGCACCGTATATTGCTAGTAGAAAATGTATTCCAGCATTGACAATGACATCTCGAGAGTAATTTTCTTGCTGGAATATTTCTGTACAATTGTTTAAATCGGATCTTTTTTCAAACAACTTCATGACTTTCAATTTTCCTCTCCCAAAAAGTGCTGAAGCTGTATCACATCCGGTCATGGCATGTAGAAACAGAATATTTTTCTTGCAATGTGGATACTTGTTGAGGCTATCAGTCGAGTATATTTTTGTTTCAACATTCTTTCTTCCTGGTTTTAAAAAAAAAATTGATGTAGATTGATCAAGTATTTGAGTGCGTGCTATGGGAAGTACCAACAGATCTATGCCTTCGCCAACAATAATTGTCGTATTATTTATTGATTTGTCAATCGCTGTTTCAACTATTAAGACGTCGGCATCATCACGTGATTGTCTTGTAGCAATACCAACTTCTTCGAACTTCTCAATAAGCATCTCAATTAATTTTCTTTTGTTAAATCGATTCGATAAGAATTTTTCTTGACTGATAGAAACTTCCATCGATTCGTTGAAGTGCACTTCACAAGATGTAGAAACGGCAGCAGTTCGTCTTAATTGTTCCATCGCTTTGATATTTTTACTGGTATCGGAGTAACTATCAAAAATGACAACAGTATTTGTATCGAAATTATTTAAGAAATAATTATTATATTTGTTAATGATAATATGAAATGAATCATTTTTTTGCCATACGACACGATGCATAAAAAATCCACCATCAATTATGTATGTTGCATTATCACAAACTACTTTATAATTAATTGCCTCAAGGTAGTCGTATATTTTCGACTTTTGCGTTTTTCCCATGCCAACATTATCAAATAGAGCTGTTGGATATGGGCTTAATTCATATTGTAAATATTCACAAAGATTTTCTTCAAATTTTTTATTTAAACTAATTCGTTGTAATAGCAATAACGGATCGATCGTCACCTTGCAGTTATGAACCATGATAGAAGTGTTTACGGATGATAACGGTAGGACTCTGTCAGAGCGTTTTAATTGAATTTTGTCGAAAGTTACTTCTATAATTTTTTTTAATTGACTGGAGACCAATTTCTTTGGCATTATAACAGTTGATTTTATCATTGCCAATAATTCCGGTTGATACAGAAAATACTTTATTGCAATTTGAAAAGGGATTATGCAAAGCAAACTACTCTGCAAGTTTTTTGATGTCAGTATTGTCTCTTTCAATTCGTGAATCTCTTGAGTCTACATGTTGACCTGTGGTATCAAATGAAAGATCGCAAAATTTTTCAATTTCCTCACAAATTGCATTTGTTGCATGCATGCCATACTCGTATATCTACTTAGATAAGACGCTTTCATGAGTTCTCCCTCCTCGAGAAACTCCTCCTTCAGTTTTCATAGACTTCATCAAACTTTTTGCAATATTCATGTCAGTCCAGGTTCCACAATTGAACGTTTTTGTAAAGTTTGTGTAGTCTTGGCTACTCATTTTATCTTTCAACGCTATCATATCTTGTAAGTATAAATGTGCAGATTTAGCATACTGGAAATGACCAGATGCATGAAAATATGGAAGCATTCGCTGAACACTTGTAAGATGATCATTCCATAACCCTAGTCTCTCAGCACGAATGAAATCATTAGCTATTGATATCATTTCAATGTATTGTAGCCATAACTGAGCAGTAGGACCATCGTTTTTCAATTTAGCTACTTCGTCATTAAATAACTGCACTAGTTTATTCAAAACATCTTCAGATTCTTCAATATTGTCATGAGACCTCGTTCCTCTCATAACGTTCATGATTTAACCATCCAAAAACTCCTGCAGATTTTGATCGATAGTTAATTTATCATAAATAAGTTTCATTAGTGCAACTCTAACAAGTCCATGTCCTCTTACACTTCTTGAAAAAGTGTGACCATCTAGCATTTTGTCAACTGAATTTGGAGCATAAACGAATATTTTTAATAAATAAATGGTGTTTTGATAATTGATTTTCAAAATAATCAATTTAGATCTTATTGAACAATTTTACATTTCCTTATTTAAAAAAACAAATCCAGATGTCTTAATTAATGAAATGACACAATTTTATTTCAAAGTTTTTCAAAATATCAACATTAATTTTTAATTAACTTAATTATTTTTTTAAAATTCGAAAAAATTATATCTCTTATTATATTTAATTTATTTTTGATCTTTTTATAATTATTTTTTATATTTGGTAAGAACCATACAAAAATATTTTAACATTGTTAAGAAAAAAAATTTTCTTATCTGTAGAGATCTGAAGATGGGACTTAAAGTCCCGAAACAAATGTAATCTTATCGTTAATAATAATAATTTTCATGGGCAGACTTTGAGATTTTTGATTTTAATTTAATTTTAATTCAATTTAAAAAAACCCATATTTGAGAAATGGATATTTGGTTTTCCAAAATAATGTTTGTTTTTTATTCGATAAGACAAGACTTTCGACTTCTTCACGACTGAAATTTACATTTCGATCACGTTTTCTTATTTTACCCGTTTTCAAAAAATTATAAAATACAATAGAAACGACAATAAATAAACGACAACAGGCGCAATCAGCACAACGGTTTTTTACAGAAAAAAATCAAATTTTTTACATTAACCGATTATCTGATTCGGTAGCAATCGGCACACGGTATGCAACGTTGTCTGCTTATTCCTCTGTTAAAATATCTGATAGATATGAGTCAGATATTTTATCGGGAACATGAGTGGTGAAACGGTGGAAGCAGTATCTGTCACTTTTATTTGGTTGATATTTTATCTAGCAGATTGCTAACAGATATTTTATCAGTAAGAGGTGAAACAGGCCCTAAAGATTGTATAAACACCAATAACTAGACTCGTAAAAATTCCAATGTCGATGAACCATCCCTATACTTGTTTCATTGCTGATTTTGCCAATGTTTTTAGTTGCTCAGTATCGAATATTTTCAACATATCGAGGCCTTGATCATCAGTAATTGCACCAGATATTTTTCGTGCGATGATGTTGCTTACAGCTTGTCTTTCATAACCAAAAATTATACTCTTATAACTTCTTTCAAATTCTTCTTGCGTATAGGTACAATCCACTTGTGCCAAGGGCTGCGATTGATGTGAAATGTAATTCAGTTTCGTTGTCAACTTCCAAAACTGGTTTACTTGGAGCCAACCCAAACCATTCTCCATCAATTTCGTATAAAGGAGGGTTTAAAGGGTCACAGTCTATTTCTTCACCATAATTTGAATCGTATGGGTTACAGGAGACATAAATATTGAAGTATTTTTATAGGAGATTGGCAATTCATCATAACAATGGATGTAACGACGAAGATATACTATCTGTGGGGCACATTTAAGGAGATATACTACTTCTCCCAAAACACGGCCTATATACCCCTTTTCTTGTTTTATTAACCATCCAACTGAACTTGGTAACAGTGGAGCAGAAATTAGTCGCGCCTTCAAAATTTCCCCACGTAACTCACATCTTCTCTGGACAGTATCTATGTAAAATTCACTGAGACTTCTTTTATAACTTTGTTCTATCTACATAAATGTATTGTTAACGTAGCTTTTCAAATTAATATTATACAACGCAGGTTTTCTTTGAGAAATAAATGGAGCTTCTTCGGCAGTATCCAGCACAACAAGCCTTGGATATTCAGTAATCCAAACAATCATATTACAAAATTGCTTTTTCCTTTGCAAAGTCAACGCAAATACTTTATCACTATTTTGTACGACCAAAAATGTTTCTCTTGTACTTAATTGCGTAATAAATTGCGCATCCCCTAGGTAAATTACGGAGATACTTTTAACACAATTTTTATTTTGGTCCATTGTCCAAACAGTTTCACCATAACTCGAATCTATAGAGTATTCCTTCGTAAAAGGA
This sequence comes from Mylabris sibirica, assembly GCA_039776855.1. Lineage (NCBI taxonomy): Eukaryota > Metazoa > Arthropoda > Insecta > Coleoptera > Meloidae > Mylabris > Mylabris sibirica. Next base: position 557,197 of record CM077840.1, read on the forward strand.
CACGTAATTCCATTTCGAAGGTGTAGTTCATTATTGTCTAGCTGCACCTGGGCTGAATATTCATTTAACTCGACTTTTACTTATTGTAGCTTGAACCACTACGTCGTACTATGTCTTCTGATCTTCACTATAAGTAGCACCATGACATGTGCCATCTCGACCCACATTACCAAATAAGGTCGATGAGGCTGTCGTCGTAGCATTTATAAGAAGTTTTCCAATATTTTTATCATACAGCTGTAATATTCTTTTCTCATGAATCAGCAAGCATTTTTCTTTTCCCACTGGTTCAATGTATTCGGCCAATCCATCAAATACGGTTGAAATGTAGCTATGCATCCCACAGTGGAAGATTTGTCTGATAATGGTAACCAGACAAGTACGAACCAAAATACCATCATACTCGTCTTGCTGCAGAACTTGAACTTGTTTATACACCCCTTTATACTCGCACTTTTTTGTTGGACATGATGTCACATGATTAAACGAAATCACTGATAAATTTAAACCAGGTCCCTCACAGTTATAGGCAATTAGTGCGATAGATGTCTTTATTACAATCACCCAAAATGGGATCTTCATTATTACAATCATTCCTTTTTCTTTAACCCTTAAAATAAACAAAATTTCATTAGAACATCACAATTAGATATCATTTACATTTGATATAAAATATGGACAATAGAACTCTTTCAAAAACATGTCAAAAAAAACTTTAAAAAAAAAATTATGGACAAGAAAACTCTTTTAAAACAATATGAACAAGAAACCTTTTTTTAATTCATGTCCAAAAAAACTTTTTTTTTAAATTATAGATAATAAAAAAACAATATGGACAATAAAACTTTTTTAAAAAAACACGTCCAAAAAACTTTTAAAAGTAATTATGGGCAATACACATCTTGACAATAGCACTTTTTTTTTACATGAAAATTTTTTGAACAGAATAAAAACAAAGATGGAACACAGAGATATACTTCCCACAAAATCGTTTAAACGGATTGTACGAGAAGATTATGGTAATTTACCTAAAACTTCAACAACAGTTAAATTCATTTCAACGCCTATACAAAACTTTTAACAGAAATATGGACAATAAGCCATATGGACAACAGAGCACTTTTTTTAAAAAAAAAATGTCCAAAAAAACATTTTTAACAGCAATAAAAATTCTTTCAAAACAATATGGACAATAGAGCATCTAAAAAAAACATGTCCAAAAATAAACCAGACAAAAATGGACAATTAAACCTTTTTTTTCAAAAAAAAAAAAATTAAAAAAAACACAGACAAACACAAAGAGGGAAAACAGTGAGATATTTCCCACAAAGTCGTTCAAACGGATTATGCGAGAAGATTATGGTTATTTACCGAAAACTTCAACAACAGTTAAAATTCATTTCAATACCTATACAAAACTTTTTTAACAGAAATATGGACAATTAAAATTCTTCTAAACTATGTAGACAGTAGAGCACTTTAAAAGAACATGTCCAAGAAAACTTTTTTAACAGAAATATGGACAATTAAATTTTTTTTCAAAAAAAAAATTAAAAAAACAGATCAAAATAATGAGGGAAAACAGTGAGATACTTCTTGTCAGAAGATCTACAAAACCGTTCAAATCGGCAAGATAATTAAACGGATTATAAGAGAAGGTTACGGTAATGTACCGAAAACTTCAACATTCTTAAAACTCATTTAAATTTACAGCGACACAGGTTTTTATCCTTATATACCATGAGGCTATTCTACCCCGGCCTCACACAGGGACTCACTCTTTTAGTCGCCTCTTACGACAGGCAGAGAATACCATGAGGCTATTCTACCCCGACCTCACACAGGGACTCACTCTTTTAGTCGCCTCTTACGACAGGCAGAGAATACCTTGAGGCTATTCTTTCCCGACCTCACACAGGGACCTACCACATAAATTTAACATTATTATTAAATAATACCGATTCATTATCTAAATTTTTGACATCAGGTTTTAAAAATGTACACTTTTGCGGTACTTGATATTAGCTTTATCTAATCGATCAAATACCGTAATTAATCTATCTAAATGATCATTTACATCTCCCGAATTATATACGATTATATCATCTAAATAAACCAAACAAATATTTCCAATAAGTCCTGACATAGTCAAATTCATTACTCGCTGAAAAGTTGATGGTGCATTCATTAACCCAAATGGCATTTTATTAAACTCATAATGACCATCAGGGATTGACAAAGCCGTTTTTTCTTTATCTTCTTCATTAATTTCAATTTGACGATACGCGGAAGTAAGATCAAAAACACTAAACAAGTTTGCGTTAGTAAACTGTTCAAGAGTCTCGTGTAAATTTGGCAACGGAAAATATTCGCGTTTCGTTACAGCATTTAATGCACAATAATCTATACATATACGAACTTTAGGATCGCCGTTAGGACTTTGCCTTGTAACTACAACAATTGCAGCTGACCAGGTTGACTCTGAAGATCGGATTACTTTCATTTTCAAAAGTTTACTAATTTTCTGGTTAACTATCTCTCGTTGATGACACGGTATCCGATAAGGTCGCTTAGTAATAGGCGTTACATTTTCAGTTATTATCTGATGCTTAACGTTATTAACACTAGACAATTCGTCGCTTTCCGATCCAAAAATACCACGATATCTAATCAATATTGGCTTTAATTTTTCTTGAATTTCTTTCGATAAATGATTTAAATCAAAACTATTTAAAAAATCCTCGTTAGAACAATCATCTATAAATATCATTTCATCTTCGTTTTCATATCTTTCTAATATTTCCACGTCACTGTACACGTTTCCCAGTGGCGTACCCTTTTGTAATTTTACCTCAAAACTATTCACGTTAACTAATCTCACAACAACATATTTTCCATTTTTATGCACACTTTTTGCAACCATTACACCCTTTTTACCGGTTTCACTTGGTTCAAGTAATATGTGTTGTCCGAGAATAGTTCCCTTTAATTTTCCCATTGTATTTACCTCGCACCGTGCAGGTAATACCACATTATCATCTAACACTGATTTACCTTTTGTCTTCGAACTTGCCACAACTGTGGCTGGTAACCCTTGTCCCAATTCAGAATTTTCTTCAATACTTACATTATTTTCTTCTTTTTTCTCCTTATTTTCATTTTCCACTAATTCAATAATCTCATTATCATCATTATCATCGTTTTCACTTAGTTCTCCATAACTATTTACCGTTTTTTCGGGATACAACTCGCGTGACTCATCCCTCAACGCTTTATCCCTATTTTCAACTACTTCCGTTTTCATTATATCCCCATTTACAATATTATGTCCATCCCCTTCTCCTAATATTTTAATTTCTTTATTCCACAATTTCAAAATTTTTCTCGAAAAATCGACTACCGCTCCCGATTTATATAGCAAATCTCGTCCTATTAGACCCGCTATATTACTCCCCGTAGTAAACATTAGATCTTCACAAACTACAAAATCAAATTCATCCAAAATTTCATCGAGCTTTACTCCCAATTTTAACGTTATTTTTCCCAAACTATTCATTTCGTGCCCGGTAATTCCTGTAAGTTAAATACTATCATCAAAAATTTGATTTAATCCAATATACTCATTTAAAATAATCGAAACACACGAACCGCTATCTACTACAAATCGTAGACATTCTTTTTGGACGAAAAGATCAATAAAAATCGGGGATTATTCTGAATTTTCATCAGAAGATAACGTTGGAATTAATTTTAATTGTTTATTATTTTGAATAGGAGCGCTTAACTTGGTTTCAGATACAATATTTACTAATTCCCTCTCGTCTGGGGACGTGACGGGGGAGGTTTGCAGTTTAAATGCTGAATTTTTTCTTCTTTATTTTCGGTGTTTTTATCAAATTTTCTTTAGGGGTGCCGTGATTTCTCTCATTTATTTCGTTCTTTTCTTTTATACAATTTCGACTTATGTGTCCCGCTTGTCCACATTTATAACAAACAATTGGTTTTCGATCTCTAGTGTTTACTTCACGTCCTTCGCTGACTTCCGTACGCGGTACTGAATACGATTCGTTCTTTATTTTTTCACGATCTCGGAAAATTGTTGATTTGATCGACATTCTCTACTGAAATGACCTAACTTTTCACATTTAAAACACGTTTTTTCATTTCTTTCTGTATAACTAACAAATGTAGTATTTTGACGCGATTTCACGATATTTTCATTAATTTCAGTCTGACACGCGTATTCTATAGCTCTTTCTATCGTTAAATTATTTTCTCGCATAAATAACGTACCGAAGTCCCGTATAATTTCTTTTCGTAACCCGATTTTAAATTGACTTAGCATCAACTGATCACATTTTCTTTTGTGTATGCATATTTCACCAGCAGCAGCCCCAATCGAGTCTTCCGTTAATATTTTTGTACCGATAGCACATATTCTTATCGCGAATTCTTGTACGTTTTCATCATGTCGTTGATAACAATTTCCCAGTCTCATCACACTAAAACCTGGGATTTCTACCGGCGCGTATCGTTTTATAAATTTTTCTTTCAATAATTCGTATGCTAATTTATCTAAACCCGGATCTGCTATGAAAAATTTTAGGGCCCCGTCCGAGAGTCTAAATTTAAACAATTTGAGTGTATCGTCTTTATCCCATCCATCTAGTGCGGCGCGTTGTTCTAATTTATCAAAATAATACGAAATGTTTTCTTTTTCCCGAAAATGGTTCAACGGTGTTTGCTATCATACCCAACGGAATTTTCGCGGTTTGTATAACGAAATTCTTTAAATCAGGATGTACACCTGAAGGTCCTGGTTCCGTCATTTTTATTTTTATTTTCTATCAATTTCTATCAGATTTTGATAACTATAAAATTTATATAAACAAACACAATTTCAATTTAATACGTTATAATTTTTTTTGCAAACTTTCTACTGTTTTATATTTTCAAAAAAATCAATTGCTTTTGAAAAAGCGAATCCCACCGCTGCCACCAATTGTTATAACGTGGGTGGGTTAAACCTCACCTTTGCAAGTAGCTGAACAATTGGTAATACCGCTGCCACAAAACTGCGAATTTTTAAGGGCACAGTCACCCTTAACTTTCTTATTATCAAGTGGTTTTTACGAAAGCTCAATTTAATTTAATAATATTTAATATATTGAAAAAAATAATAAAAGATTTACTACAAAATAAAATACAATTAAAAAAAACTTTACAGGGAAAGTTCCAAAGAAAAGTTATACTTAATGAAATTTCCAAAATTTCCGGTAACAATACAAAAATATCTAAATAAAAAAATCAATACAAGAACACTTATCTTAAATCTGGTTCGATCTTTCCATCTTGTTCCGACTAATTCCTTGATTCAACTTTTGGATTTTCACCCCCAAATTTTCAAAGACAATTAATTTCCTAGTTTTCTTTCCACACAAAACAATAACTTTAATTTATAATTACTGACTTGAACCACGAAACAAAACTTCAACTGATCAACACCAATTAACAAACCCAAACTCAAATTTTAAAAACTTTAACACTTGACGCGCTCAAGAACTCTGGAAAACTCGAATTGTCCCCGTTTTCTGTGCCACCCCCCTTTATATGTTTTAGGATAATGACGTAAAAATTAGTCAGGGAAATTTTCTAGAATTTTTTTTTCACAATCTTAAATCTCAAGTTGTTTAGTCTATCTGATTATTTATTTCATGTTATCTAAATGGATTTTAAAAATTATTCACAAGGGAAACTTTTCAAAGTCACAGATAGAAAGAACTACCAGTGGCGTATCTAATGAGGTTTATTACAACAACATATACTCAAAAAAACATTTTGCAATCGTAGTAATGTTATTAAGCATCGTCATACTTTTTTCCAAAGAAACTCTCTTTTAGTAAATACCAACGTCACTTATGCAGAAATTGTTGGAAAACCCGTAAATTGTGAATTAAATTGGTATGTTTGAAAAAAATTTTATAGTCATTTATTGCGGTAATTTTCTCTAGCTTCTGGCTACATTGTGTTGGGCATAGAAGACAAGCGGATGCGTATGCAGCATTCACTCGCCTTTGTGTTTTTGTGCTTGTTTGGGTGTCGTTGCTTCCAGTGGCGTCTTTTTGTTGTTAAGTCCATTTTGTATTCCTTAGTTTTATTATAATTTTGATGAATTCTTGGATTTATTTAAAAAAATCATGCATGTCTATCAATTTTAAATAAAATTGCAAATATTTTGAGAATCATTCGAATACAATTCAACAACGTTAATGCATGCAGTTTGGCTAGCGGCAATTTTGTTTTGATTGATCAATTGTTGAGTCATAGAAATCTTGATAAATAAATCAAGGCACTCTATAGTTATTAAGAAAATATCAATCAAAATGTTCGTTATGCAATATATTACCAATAACAGTCATCGGCGTCCCTATGTATTCAGCCGCCCGTATGTAAAGGGCACTATGGCTGTCCCACACATTATTGATAAAACAAAAACCTTTTTCTCTAACTAAATTGAAAAACAAAGAATACAAACGTAAAGTTTAATCAAGTTTGGCGGCTCGATAAAATACGATAGAAATAGAACCATTTCAACCTTGCTTAATTTCAGTTTGTTCAAGCATACCTAGTTGTGTACAAAAGTTTTCAACATCTAAATGTTTCTGTATTAAAAAGAGTGTTTTTCGATCATTCAATTGTAGCGTGATTGTAACAACTGTAGGGTGGGTTGCACCTTTCTTTGTCAAATATTTGTCAAAGCTTTGACAACGTATTGAATCCACTTTTCTGTTGCATCATATCAATTTGACACTAGTAATGAGTGATGAGCAATATGGTGATTTTCTGATATCGTCGTGATCAGTTACTGCTACTTTGGATTACGGTGATCTTAAATCATGACCATGATCACCTTATTGTATTAGAAACAAACAAACTCCTTCTTGCGCCTAGTGAGTTAGAGTTGTTATTTACGAATAACCACTTAACCAACCACTGTACTCTCCATATCTGCTAATTACTTTTTTTGCTTCGAATTGGGATCCTTGTCGGGTTTTACTTGAAGAATAAAAAACTGAGATAACATTAATGGGAACTTATATATAAATTTCAATAATTTCTGTTGGGTAATAATAATTTATTCACGAGATTATAGAGAAAGTATGATGAGAACTCATATGTGTGTAAAAAATTATCATAAATAAAACGAATAAAATTTTTATTAACATATACTAAATTAAATAATTATAGAAAATTATGATTCTTTGGAAATTTTGGCGAACCACTGATATTAGCGAATTTTTTTTAAAAAAAAATTAGCTTATGACGAGGTCCTCACTTTTGAATTTCCGAAAAATTTTTGCACAGAAGTTCGTTTTGGGACCTCAGGAACCCATATCCACCGTTCGTTAAAATTTTTATATATATATATATATATATATATATATATATATATATATATATATATATTTATATATGTATACCCACGATAACTGCCGTAAAAATAGTCCAATCTTAATTAAACTTGGTACAAAAATCGGTCTTTGGGATAGCTTGGATGAGTTTGTTGGCCAGACTGGTAGGGCCAGACAGTAGAGCCGACCATTCTCTATGATCAAGAAAAAAATCATCAAAATCGGTCCGTTGGTTCGCATGAAAAATGCAAAAATATCTTTTTTGAGTATAAGCAGTAAAATCGAATATCTCAGGTGGCTATATGTTCTGACAATTGATATTAAAAAAAAATTGAAAATCGCAGAGAGCAACTAATTTTGACAGTTGATATTAGACAAACATAGATCTAGTATCTAGTATGTTGATATTAGGAATAGGAATAGCTAATTTTCCACACAATAACACACAAATTCAAAATAAATATTTGTAAGTAAGCTGCTTGAAGTTAACTTTGATTCAGGATCTGCAGTGATTGTATATAATTCTGTTGATGCTTGTTTGACTCATGGTTACAGTTGATATAGTACTTTTATTGCGTCATATTTTCAAGACCATCTAGTATCATTTTGACATTTTAGCATCTGCGGTAATTGTCTTGTAAGAACTTGCCATCTAATTGTGGAGCTGGAGAAAAAAACGTAAAATCTCTGAAGAGTTTCAAAAATGTTACCATATTGGGCGAAACTTGAACAGCAGTATAACAGGTCAAATTCAGCGAATGTGCTCAGCAGGGAACAAATCTTATGTTATTATTTACTTTCAATTTTTTTGTCTAAACACCTTTGTATTTCCCAGCAATAATAACTCCGTTATCGTAACTTTGTGCTCGCACATTTTTTATATTAAGTCTATCGTTTTTAAGCTTTTGCATAATTTTTTTGGATAATGCAAGACCCGTCTTTTTTTACAACTAAGATATGAAGCTTTCTTCTATTTTCACTTTACTGTCTTCTACTGAGACGTATCTTAATATTTGTGACATTTGCTCTTTATGGGTAGACATCAGCAGTGCAGTCAAACAATAAAGAATTTTTTTTTATTTTTCTAAATATTTTCAGTAATTACCGATTTAACTTTATTTACTGATGAGGTCATTTTGTATATCTGGAGACAAATACTTAATAGACCCCTTTTTAGATATTTATACATGAGTTTTTATAGAGGAATTATAGTGGCTTATTAATTATAACAAATTTAAAACACTCAGGCTTGTGGATGACCTATAACTTCATGTGTGCCCCCAAAAGGTAAACTATTTGTTGCACAAAATAAAATTATGTCAAGCAATACTTTAAGAATTTCCCTCCACATTTGTTATTAATTGTTAATCATAATTTCTGAAGAAGTGTCAATCCCGTCTTTGATTGAAGTTGTCTTTCAAGTAACTTCCATTGTAGAAAGCAGTTTTTGTAATCGAATGAGTTTTCGTGATCTTCTAGCCTGTAAAGGTGTTCCCAATCTGAGAATCCTTTGAAACGGTTCACGAGATTACATTTAGACAGTGTTTTCTTTGAAAACAGTATACAACAGAATCAAAATAAGGACTTTTGGTCTTCTGAGTAAATTCACCTGCAACATTCTGTTGTTTCGCCGTTTTTAAGTTTTTTCATAAACTATTCACCACAAAACTGGATCATTCATATTAATACATAATTTTACATCAGTCTTAAGTTTTTCTTATGCTTCTTCCTTTTTTACTTATTCACCAAACTGTTTTCAATCTTTTTGTTTTTTGTTTCTAATTCAGAAGCATTCTTAACATTGTCGTACTTTTCAGTTGCTTTTATTTCTTGATCTTCTTGTACTACCACAAGATCAGGACATAAATTGTTAACGCTTGATGTTGAAGGTAAATTTCATTCCTTTGCTTTTTTCAACCATTTGCTCCATTGTTCTACCAACTTTTGATTTGCTTCGTCCATCAACTTTCTTCTCTTTTTATATTCTGCACCTGATGCCTTTTTAGGTGCCATTATTCCATGTTAAAATTATATTTTCAAGTATAAGTATGCCATTTTCTTGCCACAGCACAATATTAGCAAAAACATTTGTTCAAATGCTTAACATTGAAATAAGAACTCCACAAAAAACTCCTTCAATGTTACTTTTGTGAAAGCTCTTTTAAATATGCAGCAGTGGGTATTATACAATAGGTCGAGTAATGTGGAAAATGCTTTTTCCAAGAAACGCAGATTTTGAAAAACAGTATAAATATATAAACATCAAATTACAGAGACGCTAAATAAAAATGTTGTAATGGTGTGCAAGTCTTAAACTTTTTTAAAACTTGGGATGGAACTGCTTCCCAAATTTTGTAAAAAAAAATAGGCCGAATAGAAAATTTCACATGCCTGTTAATATAGAACCCTATCTAGGCAAAAAAAAAGATTTTTGATAGAAGAAAAAAATATTTCTATCCCAGTAGACTACAGTAAAAAATAGTGGAAACAGAAAAATAAAGACTGTCATTCTTCTGATTAGTTTCCCAGTGTACTGCATTTTTACCAGCTATAATATTTCACATTACCCTACCATTTTGTCAAGACTAAAAAAATGCATTAAATTACTTATGTTCAAATATCAAATATAATTTCAAAAAAATGCTGTTTCGTTTTGGTTACGTATAATATGTCATAGGACGCTTCTAAGGAGTCATATAGTTTAATTTCTCATAAATCTACAACAATATTAACGAAAATCAAAATTGTATCTTTTAATACCCTCCACTACTCTAAGTATTTATTTATGTTTTACATAAAAATAATCAACCTCAGCCAACTTTTACATATACGAAGTTTTACCTCTAATATTCCTTAGAACTGCACTATTTACCTACTTATGTAATAGATATATATATAAAAAAATAGTTAATCAACTTGTAGGGGTCTATTTGTGTGAAACACTTAAGCGTAATGCTCTATAAACGATTGAGAAATGATAAAGACGTTGAGCATTTATCCTTTTTCTTACTTGCAAGTTTAAGTGGGCATTCGCCATCTATGTATATATACAAAAAAAACACGAATTATTGGAAAAGCCGCATAATCACTTTGTATACATTCACATATCAAAGCGGTCGATTATACTGACATGTATATCTATAAACTTACTTACGACTACCGCCGCCTTTACAACTATTTGCAAGTGACGAACAGGAGAGGCGCCTGATATCTTGGGTGCATTTACCAAGATATTACTTTATACATGGTGATTCACGTCAGACGAAAAGTTCTTCTGGCAACTCCCATTATTTGGCGAGTGATTTGAAAAATATTTCAAGTATTTATAGGCGGGTGTCTAGAGATCATTTTAGCAAAATTAGAACCTCGTAGCTTATTTATAAGTTGGTCAAAAAACGTTCGTTTTGGACAGCATCGCGATTTTTTTAAAAAAAGTTAAAGACACGAAACGACTAAGAATGACTCGGAGACCCTCCCAACATTGATTTTTTTTGTTTTTCTCCATTGCATTCTAGAAAAAATGAGAAACATCCCCACCTGTTCGTTGTTGGTGAAGGATATGTAAGCGTGTCTTCCCAACATTCGTGAGTGCTTCTCGATACTGAAAAAAAAACACATCAATAAATAAAATTCATTATCAGTAAATTTGAGTGGTAGAAAAACACGTGTATTATCATTTTTTATTACCTAATATTAGAGAAAAAGTGACGTTAAATTTTATATTATACAGTAACAACAATACAGGGTGATTCAAGTCGGACGAAAACTTCTTATGGCAACTCCCATTATTTGGCGACTGATTCGAAAAATAGTTCAAGGATTTGTAGGGGAGTCCCCAAAGAACATTTTAGAAAAATTGGAACCTCGTAGCTTATTTGGAAGTTGGTCAGAAAACGGTCGTTTCCGACGATGCAGCCGTTTCCAAAAACGAACTAAGCACGCAAATCGCTTTAGAATGACTCTAGGATTCTTCCAAAATTAATTTTTTTCGTCTTTCACCATTTTATTCTAGAACAAATGGAAATATTTTGTAGTTTCTCTGGAATACAATGGAGAAAAACGAAAAAAATCAATGTTGGGAAGGACTTTGAGTCATTAGTGGGGTGTATCGAGTTAGAAAGACAGCGGAGTCTCACCATTACTATATTTATTTTTACGATAGTTCAACAGGATTTCTATTCTATCTAAGGAAAAGTGAAATATAAAAGTGAAATAAAAAGTTGTAATATCTCAAATGTACAACCAAGTTGTTCCATGATTGACCAGGGTGCCGATGATAGATAAATAACTAGCCGGAACCAGTTCACCGACACTTCTTTTTTATTATTTCACATTTTCTTGGGTAGAACAAAAATCCTATTGAAGTGTACTGTACTGTACTGTAATACAGTACGGGGACCTAGAGCTAGGAACATTGGAGAAACTTTGACCACGCCTATTTAAACTACTTACATATTAGTTAGAAAGAGACAGAGAGACCTTGGGTTGTCTAGAAATAAAAATGATGGCGGAAATTATTCCCAACCCTTAGTCCTATGACCAAACACAGCAATTTCTTTTGTACAAAAGAACCTTGAAAACTTTCTGTTTTAAAATATATCAATAACCAGATCTGGTTTGTGGATTTGGTATTTCTGTCTGTTATTCATGAAACATGTGATTTTGACAAAGATGGGATATGGGCGTGGCCAAAGTTTCTCCAAAGTTCCTAGCTCTAGGTCCCCCTACGATATAAATGGACATGGGAATGGACATTAATCAACCTTATAATTACTATGTTTATGCATGTGCCGTAGAAAGAGAGATTTCTTCACCGGATGGTTCCCTTTCCCACCCAGGTTCTCGTTAGCCATATCATTTCCGAGTCGTAACATCATCTCCATCAACCATCCGTCCGTAACCAGTAAATTGTAAATTGAAAATTAAAGAAATGCACTCGACAAAAAATAAGAATTTACAGCAATTCTACTGACAGCGTTTTCAGCGGAAATTGAAATTGTGTAAAAATTGATTACAGAGTTCTATTTTAAAACTGTTTTAAAGAAATAAATCATTATTATTATAGAATTTAAGTAGACAGGTCAAGCTTACACGCCTAGGGCGGATCAATAAAGTTGGAATCATAAATTCGAACTCACTCGTTCAGATATATAAAGGCGTTAACGAGAGCCAATGGAGAGAGACTTATGAAAAACTCTAGCACTAAGTTTATGGATGTTTTAATGCCTCCCATTATTTTTATAATTTTTTTTACATTACCCATATTAAGATACAGTAACTTATATTCAGTTGAGATCTATATGTGAATCTTGAAACAACGCTTCCTTTATTTACTTCAATATATCGTGCTCGTTACTTTTAATTATATAGGCAGAAAATGCGTAAAAAGCAATATTAAGTATAATAGAAAAACATTGTTAGTTTTTATCATCACCTGCTTAATTTTTTCATGAGAAAATTTAAATATCGTTTATGGTTAAATCCAAACATTTTCACAATGAATAGAGCGTCTAAGGTTTAAGCTTATTACAAAAAAATTAGATTATAGAAAGCAACAATGGCAAGCTAACTTTTAGATTGATCAAAACCAGCAAAGTAATGAGAGGTCTTAAATGTACTTTTCATGATTTTATTTACCTTTACTTTTTAGCCAGGTGGTTCTTTGTAGGGTAAGAATTTTTTATGACTTACGATTGTTGTGGTTACCTACATATATTTAGTTACTGACACACAATCATTAAGTCATATTCAATAAATTCCCGATAATTGGGTCGTCGGCTTATTGGGAAAGCCGTTTATTTCAATTTGATATCGAAATAAACGTTTTTTTATCTACGACTTATATATAAAGTGATCATTATACTTGTGGTCTTTATAATATAATGACTTACTTTATGTCCGTAGGGAGGTAAACTAAATAAATATCCGTCCTCATCAGCCAATCAGAAAATAGTGTTTCAATTATAATTTCCATTAACTGTAAACAAACCATGGTAACGACCAAAATAATTAACAATAGTTTCATCAAGCAGGTCTAAAGTGGGCGTTTTCATGCAATTTTGAATAAAATTGCATTTAATTTTTCTGAAATTTCGAACAAATATTTAGTTGTGAGAATATACGTTGTATTTACAATAGAAAGTGGTATAAAGACGATTTTAGTACTAGATAACAGTTTCTATTAAATGTAAGAAACCATGGTAACGACAAAAAATAAATAACAGTTTCAACAAACAGTTTTAAATGAGTGTAAGTTTCTTGTGCGATTTTAGAATCGAAAATGATAAAGAATATAAATATTCTTGTACACTACCAGTACCTGTATATGTAGAAATAAGTCGTAGATAAAGTATAGTATACAACGCGCTTATAATGAATGCTAATTATAACCTCGAATGATTACAACACTCGCTCGCTCCGCTCGCTTGAGTTGTAAACTTCATTCCCGGTAATAATAGCATTCATTATCGACTCGTTGCATAATATACTATTACGTTTTAGCCGTTTATTTCGGCTAAAACGTAAAGAACGGAAAAGGATATAGCAATTACGGTTAAATCGGCCACATTAGGAAAACGCATTTTGGTCACATTAGGCGTCTGGTCCGATTAAACTGAAGTGAGGTTAGGAGGTCAAAATATATAATTTTCAACAAATAACAGCACAAGTTATAAACATAACGAAAATCTATTCCAATTACGATCTTATTTTTTCCAAAAGAGGCAAATCTTTTAGTGACATATTGAGACATTTTGTAAAGCTACAACTTTATGACATTGAGTCAACTTCTTTCTGTCATATTTAAATAAATGACAGCAACTTCCAAAACATACAATCACGACAAAAATCAAACAACGATAAGAAGATGTCTGTTTTATAGCGACATCCATACCCCTTGGTCAATTTACATTAATTAACCTTGTATTCTTGAAATTACATTGAATTTAATATTTTCAAGGGACACTTGACAATGATAAGGGGAAAGAATTCGCGTTTCATTGCCTTCCAACTAAGCAACAACTGAAGTCTAATAACGAGACTAAGATTATTCAAACTAAATTTACATATTATTTTACAGCATCCTAATGGATTGTCGCCATTACAATTGCTTCCTTAATACAACGGTGTTTTTCTTTTGTTGAGATTAGTGATATTAATAAAACATTTAAATAATAAAAGTAGGTGATATTAACAGTTAAAAAAAACCTATTGTCCAATGTTATGCAAACTACAGTAATATATTTTAAGGTTGATCGATAAAATGGACGATGTGAAAAGTTGTATGCATATATGAAGGTTCTCAATATTACGTCGTATGTACAGTGGAAGCCTGTGAAGAGTGCTGTGCACGTATCTAGATAAATTTATCTAGATGACTCTAGTTTAAATTATTTATCTATTATCTAAACTAGATAATTTTTAATTTGTTATCTCCAACTTTATATAAGATAATTTTGAACTTTTTAGTAAAATAAATCCATATTAATAGTGGTTTGAATATTATTAATTAATATTTTATTAATTAGAAAATCTCAGTGAAAAAACTTTCATACAAATTAATATTCACACAGTGTTGTTATCTTAACAACCCCAATTTACTACATATCTTATATTTATCGGTAAGTCTTGTTAATATGCTTCATTGTATGATTTTTTTTGAAGAAACTATGAACATAACATGTTGCGTTAAAGCTGTTGTTTCGTTTGGCTCTGCATTGTAAAAGTCATTTTCAGTTATCACTATTGTTCTGGTTTCTTTATAATCCTGTAAGAAGATACGAACATATTTTCAGGGAATCTTCATTGTCCAGATCAAACGGCGGGAATAAAAATAAGTTATTTATATGGACAATGTTTGGCCGGATTTTGACTTATAATTACAAATCAGTAGCATGTATATACCGAATGCTGTTGAATAGAATCGTGAGTAATGCACAGCGTAGTGTACAGCATGTCCCAGCCGGGAGGGTTGGCGATCATTACGATTCTTTTATAAACATAATCAAATGCGACTTTCGGGAAGCTAGATGGGATCATCCAAGGAATGGTTGAAATATAAAATTGCCTATCTTGGCAGCCTGTAAGTAGACCAAATCAAAATCAATTTTTGTACCTTTTACAAAATATAAATAAAAAATGTCGTAGAAATAGGTCTTAGCATTCAACATTTGTATAAAAATTCGAATCCGAAATTCAATTTGGTTGGCTTAAAAATTACAAAGAAACATTCGCTTTACAGAGGTTATTCAAAGAAATATTTAAAACATAATAGTGTGTATTGTAAGTTGTTCAGGATATCGCATCAGGAATAAATTAAGTAAACATTTAATTATCACTGCTCCATGATTCAATCTTTTATTAAATTTTATTTATTGATGGCTTAGTATTATTATTATTATGAATTTTTATAGCTACAAAGCAGTAGCATGTGTATGCGAAATTCTGTAGTATAGGAATGTGAGTAGTGCACAACATTGTATATATCTTTGTAATGTACACTGGTGAATAAAAAAGGGACCACTTCTTGTGCGGCTGTGTGGAACAGGCTTATGAGGGTGGTCATTACAATGTAGCAGAATCTTAACAGGTCAGAACTTGGGAAGAATTATATTCAATCATAAGAATAGAATGGGGTTACTGATGGCATTTTTAATATTTACTTGAATAGAAACATACTGGCTCTAATACTTCCTTCCTACTAACTTTCATACCCTCACGACAGAAGCAACTTGAGTCACACTAACGAAAATATGTGAAATTTTCGCTTAAAACTAGGTCTCTTTATCTTAATCGCCACTGTACGTTGAAATGATTTTTATATATGCTTTTGCTCCATATAAGTCACGAATTATTGCATCACAGGTTGCCTAATATGTAAGCGTTAGACCAAGGAGATTGTGTGAGTAAACGACGAGAGTAAGCATAAGAGACTTATACAGTATAATCTCGATAATCCTGCACAAAATTCATTAATTAATCATTCCTTAATATTGTTCCTGTTTCTTTGGGTAACTAATTCCGAAACCATTATCCTCTTAGAGGATTCCTTAATTGTTTCCCGAAATTTAAACAGTCTACGTGTTTCCACACTGTTCCACACCATTGGTCTTTTCATCTTATCAGCTCACTTTTAGAACAAGCCGTTCTAGAATCATTGACAATTGCAATTTCATGCATTCACTCCGATCTTTGGTCGCTCCACATTATCATTATTATTCTCGTTAAGCCTTGATCAAAGTGTTACCATCATCAATTGAATTAAAAATCAACGAACACGTAATTTATTGTAAGTGAGGTTTGTTATTTTGGATACCCAGCATCATATAGTAGAACAATTGCTACACTATTGCTGGTAACTGCTATGGACAAGCTCCTTTGTTGTCATAAAATTTTATGCCTTAAAAGTCAATCCACTATTGTGAGTCTTAAAGTATACCTTCCGCGAATACTAAACCCGAACAAAGATTTGCTGAAAATTTTCAATTAATTCACTTAGGAAAACGTTTGTTCCATTTTCGATTTTAATAAATCATAATAAAGTCATTATAAGGAGAGGTAATAGTTGGAAAACATAACAAATCTATAGCTCTATAATTCAATAGAAGGTTCTAAAGAGTAGTTGTTTATGTATTATTTCAAATATATTTTAAAGATGGTCAGGATTCGTATAATTTAAATTTAAAAAAATTATTTGCAGCCCCTATGAGCTACTTATTTGTTATTTTTTTATTTTGAATACAGAAAATTTATCGGACAGATAACTTTCGTTTTCCTAATTTTCTATTTGCAGAAGAATTCTGATGATGTGTTCTACAATGAGATAGAAAATCTGAAAGACCATAAATAGTAGCACATAATTATTCATGACATCAAGCCCTATCAGTGGATATAAGCGCGGCTTCTACATATTGATAGTTCTAGTAAACCTCTGTCAGCTAGTCTTTGAATCTCTAAGAATTATTCAGTCTTTCCAGAGATATTTTGAGAAATTTGATTTCTCAGGGGTAATTTTAACCGTTCATATCTCCCCTAATTCTTACTATGATCACGAACGTCAAAACCCTTATCCCTTAGAAGAAGTGGTCGCTATCGTTGTCCGTGGTGTGCGTGGGAAGGATCATCGTACCTAAATCTGCGCTCAAAACTCCAAATGCTAATTGTCCTTCTTAAAAGCAATTAATTTGAAAATTGTTGTTCAATTTACTACTTTGAGTGGATGTAAGCACCTTATCACATTTATTTTATCCACTACAGTCACAACCTACTCAGATTTCAAAACACACTTGGAGGTTCGTCTATATTTATATCAAATATTCTCTAGGTAGCACATTACAACCACTTTATAGTCTTTAACATTGTTAAATATAGTTGATATTATAGACACTTAAAATGTTCTAACGATTTCTTGCAAAAGAAATTCTATAGCTGGAGAGAATACAAATCATCGAATCGGAGATTATCTATGTATAAACTTATCCATATACATCCAACTGAAATATATTGATCTTGTTCATCTAAACAGATCCAATTTAATTGTTCATTCTGACATTTATTGTTATTATGGAGAGAGACTTATGAAAAACTCTAGCACTAAGTTTATGGATGTTTTAATGCCTCCCATTATTTTTATAATTTTTTTTACATTACCCATATTAAGATACAGTAACTTATATTCAGTTGAGATCTATATGTGAATCTTGAAACAACGCTTCCTTTATTTACTTCAATATATCGTGCTCGTTACTTTTAATTATATAGGCAGAAAATGCGTAAAAAGCAATATTAAGTATAATAGAAAAACATTGTTAGTTTTTATCATCACCTGCTTAATTTTTTCATGAGAAAATTTAAATATCGTTTATGGTTAAATCCAAACATTTTCACAATGAATAGAGCGTCTAAGGTTTAAGCTTATTACAAAAAAATTAGATTATAGAAAGCAACAATGGCAAGCTAACTTTTAGATTGATCAAAACCAGCAAAGTAATGAGAGGTCTTAAATGTACTTTTCATGATTTTATTTACCTTTACTTTTTAGCCAGGTGGTTCTTTGTAGGGTAAGAATTTTTTATGACTTACGATTGTTGTGGTTACCTACATATATTTAGTTACTGACACACAATCATTAAGTCATATTCAATAAATTCCCGATAATTGGGTCGTCGGCTTATTGGGAAAGCCGTTTATTTCAATTTGATATCGAAATAAACGTTTTTTTATCTACGACTTATATATAAAGTGATCATTATACTTGTGGTCTTTATAATATAATGACTTACTTTATGTCCGTAGGGAGGTAAACTAAATAAATATCCGTCCTCATCAGCCAATCAGAAAATAGTGTTTCAATTATAATTTCCATTAACTGTAAACAAACCATGGTAACGACCAAAATAATTAACAATAGTTTCATCAAGCAGGTCTAAAGTGGGCGTTTTCATGCAATTTTGAATAAAATTGCATTTAATTTTTCTGAAATTTCGAACAAATATTTAGTTGTGAGAATATACGTTGTATTTACAATAGAAAGTGGTATAAAGACGATTTTAGTACTAGATAACAGTTTCTATTAAATGTAAGAAACCATGGTAACGACAAAAAATAAATAACAGTTTCAACAAACAGTTTTAAATGAGTGTAAGTTTCTTGTGCGATTTTAGAATCGAAAATGATAAAGAATATAAATATTCTTGTACACTACCAGTACCTGTATATGTAGAAATAAGTCGTAGATAAAGTATAGTATACAACGCGCTTATAATGAATGCTAATTATAACCTCGAATGATTACAACACTCGCTCGCTCCGCTCGCTTGAGTTGTAAACTTCATTCCCGGTAATAATAGCATTCATTATCGACTCGTTGCATAATATACTATTACGTTTTAGCCGTTTATTTCGGCTAAAACGTAAAGAACGGAAAAGGATATAGCAATTACGGTTAAATCGGCCACATTAGGAAAACGCATTTTGGTCACATTAGGCGTCTGGTCCGATTAAACTGAAGTGAGGTTAGGAGGTCAAAATATATAATTTTCAACAAATAACAGCACAAGTTATAAACATAACGAAAATCTATTCCAATTACGATCTTATTTTTTCCAAAAGAGGCAAATCTTTTAGTGACATATTGAGACATTTTGTAAAGCTACAACTTTATGACATTGAGTCAACTTCTTTCTGTCATATTTAAATAAATGACAGCAACTTCCAAAACATACAATCACGACAAAAATCAAACAACGATAAGAAGATGTCTGTTTTATAGCGACATCCATACCCCTTGGTCAATTTACATTAATTAACCTTGTATTCTTGAAATTACATTGAATTTAATATTTTCAAGGGACACTTGACAATGATAAGGGGAAAGAATTCGCGTTTCATTGCCTTCCAACTAAGCAACAACTGAAGTCTAATAACGAGACTAAGATTATTCAAACTAAATTTACATATTATTTTACAGCATCCTAATGGATTGTCGCCATTACAATTGCTTCCTTAATACAACGGTGTTTTTCTTTTGTTGAGATTAGTGATATTAATAAAACATTTAAATAATAAAAGTAGGTGATATTAACAGTTAAAAAAAACCTATTGTCCAATGTTATGCAAACTACAGTAATATATTTTAAGGTTGATCGATAAAATGGACGATGTGAAAAGTTGTATGCATATATGAAGGTTCTCAATATTACGTCGTATGTACAGTGGAAGCCTGTGAAGAGTGCTGTGCACGTATCTAGATAAATTTATCTAGATGACTCTAGTTTAAATTATTTATCTATTATCTAAACTAGATAATTTTTAATTTGTTATCTCCAACTTTATATAAGATAATTTTGAACTTTTTAGTAAAATAAATCCATATTAATAGTGGTTTGAATATTATTAATTAATATTTTATTAATTAGAAAATCTCAGTGAAAAAACTTTCATACAAATTAATATTCACACAGTGTTGTTATCTTAACAACCCCAATTTACTACATATCTTATATTTATCGGTAAGTCTTGTTAATATGCTTCATTGTATGATTTTTTTTGAAGAAACTATGAACATAACATGTTGCGTTAAAGCTGTTGTTTCGTTTGGCTCTGCATTGTAAAAGTCATTTTCAGTTATCACTATTGTTCTGGTTTCTTTATAATCCTGTAAGAAGATACGAACATATTTTCAGGGAATCTTCATTGTCCAGATCAAACGGCGGGAATAAAAATAAGTTATTTATATGGACAATGTTTGGCCGGATTTTGACTTATAATTACAAATCAGTAGCATGTATATACCGAATGCTGTTGAATAGAATCGTGAGTAATGCACAGCGTAGTGTACAGCATGTCCCAGCCGGGAGGGTTGGCGATCATTACGATTCTTTTATAAACATAATCAAATGCGACTTTCGGGAAGCTAGATGGGATCATCCAAGGAATGGTTGAAATATAAAATTGCCTATCTTGGCAGCCTGTAAGTAGACCAAATCAAAATCAATTTTTGTACCTTTTACAAAATATAAATAAAAAATGTCGTAGAAATAGGTCTTAGCATTCAACATTTGTATAAAAATTCGAATCCGAAATTCAATTTGGTTGGCTTAAAAATTACAAAGAAACATTCGCTTTACAGAGGTTATTCAAAGAAATATTTAAAACATAATAGTGTGTATTGTAAGTTGTTCAGGATATCGCATCAGGAATAAATTAAGTAAACATTTAATTATCACTGCTCCATGATTCAATCTTTTATTAAATTTTATTTATTGATGGCTTAGTATTATTATTATTATGAATTTTTATAGCTACAAAGCAGTAGCATGTGTATGCGAAATTCTGTAGTATAGGAATGTGAGTAGTGCACAACATTGTATATATCTTTGTAATGTACACTGGTGAATAAAAAAGGGACCACTTCTTGTGCGGCTGTGTGGAACAGGCTTATGAGGGTGGTCATTACAATGTAGCAGAATCTTAACAGGTCAGAACTTGGGAAGAATTATATTCAATCATAAGAATAGAATGGGGTTACTGATGGCATTTTTAATATTTACTTGAATAGAAACATACTGGCTCTAATACTTCCTTCCTACTAACTTTCATACCCTCACGACAGAAGCAACTTGAGTCACACTAACGAAAATATGTGAAATTTTCGCTTAAAACTAGGTCTCTTTATCTTAATCGCCACTGTACGTTGAAATGATTTTTATATATGCTTTTGCTCCATATAAGTCACGAATTATTGCATCACAGGTTGCCTAATATGTAAGCGTTAGACCAAGGAGATTGTGTGAGTAAACGACGAGAGTAAGCATAAGAGACTTATACAGTATAATCTCGATAATCCTGCACAAAATTCATTAATTAATCATTCCTTAATATTGTTCCTGTTTCTTTGGGTAACTAATTCCGAAACCATTATCCTCTTAGAGGATTCCTTAATTGTTTCCCGAAATTTAAACAGTCTACGTGTTTCCACACTGTTCCACACCATTGGTCTTTTCATCTTATCAGCTCACTTTTAGAACAAGCCGTTCTAGAATCATTGACAATTGCAATTTCATGCATTCACTCCGATCTTTGGTCGCTCCACATTATCATTATTATTCTCGTTAAGCCTTGATCAAAGTGTTACCATCATCAATTGAATTAAAAATCAACGAACACGTAATTTATTGTAAGTGAGGTTTGTTATTTTGGATACCCAGCATCATATAGTAGAACAATTGCTACACTATTGCTGGTAACTGCTATGGACAAGCTCCTTTGTTGTCATAAAATTTTATGCCTTAAAAGTCAATCCACTATTGTGAGTCTTAAAGTATACCTTCCGCGAATACTAAACCCGAACAAAGATTTGCTGAAAATTTTCAATTAATTCACTTAGGAAAACGTTTGTTCCATTTTCGATTTTAATAAATCATAATAAAGTCATTATAAGGAGAGGTAATAGTTGGAAAACATAACAAATCTATAGCTCTATAATTCAATAGAAGGTTCTAAAGAGTAGTTGTTTATGTATTATTTCAAATATATTTTAAAGATGGTCAGGATTCGTATAATTTAAATTTAAAAAAATTATTTGCAGCCCCTATGAGCTACTTATTTGTTATTTTTTTATTTTGAATACAGAAAATTTATCGGACAGATAACTTTCGTTTTCCTAATTTTCTATTTGCAGAAGAATTCTGATGATGTGTTCTACAATGAGATAGAAAATCTGAAAGACCATAAATAGTAGCACATAATTATTCATGACATCAAGCCCTATCAGTGGATATAAGCGCGGCTTCTACATATTGATAGTTCTAGTAAACCTCTGTCAGCTAGTCTTTGAATCTCTAAGAATTATTCAGTCTTTCCAGAGATATTTTGAGAAATTTGATTTCTCAGGGGTAATTTTAACCGTTCATATCTCCCCTAATTCTTACTATGATCACGAACGTCAAAACCCTTATCCCTTAGAAGAAGTGGTCGCTATCGTTGTCCGTGGTGTGCGTGGGAAGGATCATCGTACCTAAATCTGCGCTCAAAACTCCAAATGCTAATTGTCCTTCTTAAAAGCAATTAATTTGAAAATTGTTGTTCAATTTACTACTTTGAGTGGATGTAAGCACCTTATCACATTTATTTTATCCACTACAGTCACAACCTACTCAGATTTCAAAACACACTTGGAGGTTCGTCTATATTTATATCAAATATTCTCTAGGTAGCACATTACAACCACTTTATAGTCTTTAACATTGTTAAATATAGTTGATATTATAGACACTTAAAATGTTCTAACGATTTCTTGCAAAAGAAATTCTATAGCTGGAGAGAATACAAATCATCGAATCGGAGATTATCTATGTATAAACTTATCCATATACATCCAACTGAAATATATTGATCTTGTTCATCTAAACAGATCCAATTTAATTGTTCATTCTGACATTTATTGTTATTATCATAGCTTGACTCAAATAATAAGATCATATTATCAGATAATTAGAACAGAGGATATACACTGATAAGAAATAATGGATATACACTGATGTAACTGTTAGTACAATTGAAGTTTACTGTCTGAAATAATCTTTGATTGTTGTGGTGCATATAAATTACATATCAATTTCTTCTTGATTATTTGAAAGTGTAAAGGCAAATATTAATAAATTGCACCCAAAATATTACAAGACAAATTTCCTAAAAAATATATCATATTGTCAGGAATGTTCGATCAAATAAGAAAAGACTCAGGAAATGTTACACTTGTCCTGAAGTCTTATTATGAATACATCTGAAAATAATCAATAGCGTAAAATATGAATCATACATTCTATTATTAATAGATGTAATTTGGTAATAAGCTTTACTCACAAAAAGAAAAAAGAAATAAGCCTAGAGATAGATTTGTAACGTTTTCATTAAAGATATAAAAGGACAATAAATGTTTCTAAAAGCCGAAGAAAGCATGTTGGTTTGAGAATAATTATAAAACATACTCTAATCATCATGGAGAAAGGAGAACAATGAAGTGACGCAAAAAAATCTTGGCCACTAAAATTAAACAGTGTATGTCATAAACAATATTCAGTGTCCCAACGTCTACATGTTTAGTGATTTACTAAAAAACCATGAGCGTTGACTGAATAATACGTAGGCGTGTCGATCCCATGCCTTTTGAATTACGTAGAATACAGTTTCAGACAACAACTATCGTTTAAGTACATATATTGCCTAATAGAGGGCAATATATTCACTTTCGAAAAATTGAGTTCATAAGTGTTAATCCATGCAATTGTATCATATTATAACCCGATAAGTATATTAAAGAAAATCTAAAACCAAAATAGTACAATTTGGAGTCCATTATATCAAAAGTCTAAAACAGAAACAGAATTTGTTTTTCTTAAAGAAACACGGAGTTAGAATTATGCTTTTAACAAATAGATTCAAAATCTACAAACACTTGTATATTCAATTAAACTGCAATTTTTTTCACATTTATTGTTTAAAAATACGTGCAGAACGTTAGAAAGACAAATAATAGTATTGTTCGCATTAAAAGTTGATATTTTTGTATGTAATACCCCGAGTGTATACATATAGCTACAGCTAGAATAAAATATATACGGTTCGGGGGATTTAAATACGAACATTGGAGAAACTTTGGCCACGCCCATATCCCATCTTTGTCAAAATCACATGTTTCATGAATAACAGACAGAAATACCAAATCTGTAAACCAGATCTGGTTATTGTTATCTTTTAAAATAGAAAGTTTTCAAGGTTCTTTCGTACAAAAAAATTGCTGTGTTTGGTCAGAGGACTAAGGGTTGGGAATAATTTCCGCCATCATTTTTAATTTCTAAACAACTCAAGGTCTCTGTCTCTTTCTAACTAATATGTAAGTAGTTTAAATAGGCGTGGCCAAGGTTTCTCCTATGTACAGACCTGTACATACTTGATTATGATCATATTAATCATACTTTCCTTTACAAAATAATATTTAAGAAAATAAGAAAATGCAAAATCAAATAAATAGTATCAAATATTACATATAGTATTAGGGATTCTCTTTAGTGAAGCACTTTGTAATATACGACATTTTTCGATTTATTATCATGCGCAAAAACACATAAAGTGTATGGTTTATTGAAATGTGAACATGCTACATACAATTGACCATGACAAAAACATGCATAATCCAAATTCAGACCATAAGCACTCAAGGATTGGCCATGTGATTTGTTAATCGTCATGATAAATGCAAGACGAATCGAAAATTGAATTTGTTTAAACTCAAAGGGCATATCATCTGAATCCATGGAATGAGAACTTCCTCACCTTTGAATTTTCCTTTCAGTATCATAATGAGCCACAATGCTCACAAACAATGTCCATTTGATTAATGCAAACGAAAGTATGTGAGCTGTAATCAGCTGTGCAATCGTATTGAAACGCTGCTCGACTCAAATCAACAGTTGAAGCATTTCTTCTTGCACGTCGTTATCTCGTTGTTCATCTGTGCGATAACCTGCCGAGCCGTTTCCGGGTCGCTTCTCTTTGCTCTTGTGTTTGCTGTCATTGTATGGCCATACTGACGCAGCGTTGTTCTCGCGAGACTTCTTGTTCATCTTCAGTAGATTGATTCGCAATGTTACGGAGTCTAATTGCATTACGGCTTTGTTGGGAAAGATTAGATCTTCTTTGTCGTGGCATTTCTACTAATAATAATAACACTTGCACAAAATAAACAGATAGAACAATTACCCTTATATGCTTTCTTTAAAACAAATCACAGAAACCACAGCTTATACAGGGTGAGTCAAAAGTAACGCATAATCGCCATAACTTTTTTATTTATGAAAATTTTGAAAAACGCCGAGACAGGTAACTTTTTATTTTTAAATTAATTAAGTGGGACGGAGCCAAATTAAGACGGAATATTGTTCTACCTCGTAATACTCATCTAACTCCATTGAAGGCGAAAAGTATCTACTGTTTCTCTATAAGTTGATGAAGAAAAGGATAGCAAGTGGAAACATTGAGATTTCCATAAGTTAGACAAGACAAATAAATACATAAGATGGAATGTTGAAAGCGGGTTATAGATATATACTTTGCTAATACTAGCTCCTTTACAAACATTCAAGATGGAAAGTAGATGAAATTTTATAACGAAAGTCTTACGTGAACATAGATCCACAGATCTGATATGAACCGGATAGATCTGGTATACTATCGGTAGACTGCGGAATAAAAAACAACAATGACGATCACAACACAAACATGCTTGATTAAAAAATTAAATACAGACAGATTTTCAAATATTTTTCACTATAATAACATGGTCGTGAAAGTAGATAAAATTTTCTACATTTTCATATCAATCATCCAATTAAATTAATTAATTCTAGTACCTGTAAATTACAGGTGAAAATGGAGTTCAATAAATCACCTACTTTTCAAAATTTTCTTCTGAGCGAGCTTCATATCCTCCCTCTTTACATTATCTTTCTAGAAACAAGAGTATGATTCTCTATGTTTAAAATTGTGCACAGTATCACTGTTCAATTTTTTTACAATTTTCTACAACTGTGGGAAAACTAACAAACGTATCTGTAAAATTCTTGAATATTTGGAAAGCTCTTCTAATTTGCCATCTAAATCACTTAATAGATATTTAAAATCAATAATATTGACTATTTCTTAGCCAGATATGAAGAAAAATGTAAGAAAAACAGGGTCCAACAGTTTTCTCTACCATTCCGAATTTCATCACATTTTTCTTGAATCAAGAGCTTCAGGACATGAGCCTTGAATTTTTGTATTTAACGCACGTTTAAATTTCACAATAGCTTAAAAAATAAGCGAAAAATCGATCTTTGAAAATTGATAAATTTCGCACGCTGAATCGAGTAATAAGTCAAACAGCCCCTTGAGCTGTTATTTATTGCAACGGACAAAATTGTTTGAAACAGAAGTCAAAGTTATCTGAAACATCTATTTCGGACATTTAAAATAAATGGTTCATATACAGTCTCAATATTGAATTGATTGATCAATTTTATAAGTACCTAATGCCAATTAGTATTTCAATCTTCTGAATTATGTGTAGGTAAACCACAAAATTTTACAAAATTGAACAATTTATTTTACTGTTTTTCATTGTACATACACAAGCTGTGACCTGATGGAAACCTTATTTCGAAATCAATAATTATAGCATAAATGTTCATATATGTGTGTATTTCACCTTAGAATCTTGGTTACCATCGAACTATTATTGTAAGTTCAATTAAATTGTCGAGTTTATTGCGGTCATTTTATAGATGTGATAAGACCAAAGAACACGCGAAGACTTCTGGCCATTATAATAATTTCTTACTTTATCTACAAAAAAAATTTACTCATGACAAAATATCGTGTCAAGATTGTGTTGTATGTTAAGATAAACTAAAAAAAATGTTTTGTTAATTTTAGCTACAATAATTTAAATTCTTTTCAATATTAAAGCCTTACCGCTAATGCTTTTCTTAACAATTAAATTTTTTCACAAAATGGCAAACGAGAGATATTGAATTTTCCTTTGATCAAATATGAATGTCTAATTGTGAGCATTGATTGAGTATCAGCACCAATTAAGTTTGCTTAACTCGTTAAACTTAACGTAGAAGTCTGGCCATGTCTGGCTAGAAAGTTACCGGAATCGCACTCGTTAGATGGCGCTTGCTCCACCACGTCTTTTATATCTATATTTTTATCGACATTTACAGATTGCTTTATTTTCATTGAGAGCAATATGGCGGAATTTATAAATTAAAATTTTAATAGTAATAAAATGTGTTAATTAGCGAAAAAAAATGATTTTGATGGCAAATAATTTCGTGTATGTTACTTCTCATGGCTGATTCTATACAATACAAACTTGGTTTCCAGCATATATGATCGTATACGCTTATTTCGATTTTTCAGCTCTTTTATTTTGTGGCGTAAAAGTTTATCGGTCTCATTCATCCACAAAAATTGAGAAGCTACATAAAACCAACTCGGATATGATAAAAAAGTTTAAACAAAATCTGTCGACTCATTTTCGAAATAAAAAATAAAATAGTGCAAAAAACATGGTTTTTTCGCTTTTTTTCAACAACTTAACGACAGATTTTCTTAAAATTTGGTATAAGTAATGCTTAGACTAATACTAAGCTTTGGTACTTTTTTCAAAATTTTAGACCGATAAATGTAGTTTTGGCTCACCAGACTTCAACCTTAAGGGGAAGTTTCATAAATATGTCGATTCGGCGTGTGAAAATTGCCAATTTTCAAACATCGATATTTAGCTTATTTTTCAAGATATTGTGAAATTTAAATGTGAGTTGGGAGTATTTTAAGGTGCATACCCTGGGGTTTTCCATTTAAGAAAAGTGTGATAAAATTTTGAATGGCAGAGAAATTTGTTGGACGCTTTATTTTTCATACATTTTCCTTTATAATTGGCTAAAACTTAGGCAATATTATTGATTTTAAATATCTATTAAGTGATTAAGATGGTAAATTGAAAGATTGTTCCAAATCTTTAACAATTTTCCCGATAAGTTTGTGAGTTTTCCCAAAATTGGAGAAAATTTAAAAAAAAATGAGCAGTTCTTCTGTGCACAATTTTTAACATAGAGAATCATACTCTTGTTTTTAGAAAGATATTGGAAAGGAGGAGAACAAGAAGCTCGGTTAAGAAACAATTTGAAAATTAGAGATTTTAACGGACTTTTTGAACCCCTTTTTCATCTGTTATTTACAGCTATTAAAATTAATTAATTTGACCGATGGTTGGTATGAAAAGGTAAGAAATTTTATAAACTTGCACGACCATACTGTAATAATGAAACATATTTGAAAATCTGTCTCTAGGTAATTTTTTTACTCAAGCATGTTTGTGTTGTGATCGTTATTCTTGTTCTTACATGCATCAGCATAATATACGAAAAACACACAACCTTTGAATAAGCATTGCAAGCATTGGTTTATTAATGGATTAGGTAGGCGTATGTTGGATATTTGTCAAAATTATTTTTAAATATGGCGAATGTAGTTGTTCAGAATAGAACTGGATATCTTAAGGGTTGTTACTTCTGGGGAGAAAATGGGAAGCAAAGTTGAAGTATATGCGATCTAGTCAACAGTTTTGATGCAGCTAAAACTTCCAATTTCATTTAAATTTGCAATTTAATTTTTGACAATTGAATCCGCCATAATTGCCAATAATTTTATCAAAATTCTACATACGCCTACTTAGTCCAACAAGAAATCAATGCTTGCAATGCTGTTGTGTTTTTCGTAGACTATGCTGATGCATGGATGTTCTCATGACAGAATTTTTACATGCCTGAACGTAGAAAAAAAATTCTTTACTTAAAAATGAAATTAAAAGTAGGGGTGCTATTTAAAAAAAAACTGATAATGGCGTAATTCCTTCGAAATGGTTACTGGTAGAGCCGTTTTGGCTCCGTTTCATTTAATTAAAAAAAAAATAAAAAATTACCTGTCTTGGCGTTTTTCAAAATTTTCATAAATAAGAAAGTTATGGTGATTATGCGTTACTTTAAACTCATCCTGTATGTATTTGAAATGGATTTCTGGTTTTCAAGAAAAGTATTAAATATTTTTTTTATTTTCTACAGATCATGTGAATCTACTCAGATAATAATCAATTAGAACAATAATAACAATAATAAAAATTAATAATAATAATAAAGTCTGCCAAAGCATATGTATATGCATATGCTTTGCAAAAAATTATATAAAAGTATTTTAAAGGGTAACTGTACTGAAGATATTCATAACAAAAAAAATTAAATTTGGAGCGAGTTTTATGACCATTCCCCTTACATCAACTTTCTGGAAACGGGAATGTGATTCTCTATCTTTAAAATTATGTAATACATCATTGTTAAAAAATTCTTTAAGTTCTTTTATTTGTCGAAGCACTAATCAGCCGATCAAGAAAATTCTTTAAGATTTGGAAAGCTCCAATAAATATGTTATCTAAATTATCCGATAATTATCAAAAATCAAAATTATATAAAGTTATAAAAGAAAAAGGACGTTCAGAACGGGATTCAAGGGTTTTCTTTGCCATTCAGAACTTTATTGCATTTTGCTAAAATGAAAGCTTCACTTCTGCCAATATCTTAAAAAACAAGCGAGATATCGATGTATGAAAATTGCCAATTTTTGCACGTCGGCATTTCTCACAATGATAGTTTACAGAAATTTGCTGCTACTGACAGTCAGAAAAGCTGTCGAAGATCAATCAGTGTTCGGGTAAATATATGGCTAAGTACATGGAGGGTGAACGTTAGTGCCATTGCCGATAAATGTGTCAATCAAAAGATTAACGACAATGTATCATCACTTTCAAATTAGTCTTGACTCTTCAATAGAACATTGAATTGAAGTATTGGATGAAAATATTCATGTTTTGAAAAAATCAGATATTTTGTTATAGTTTAAAGTGGTGCTTTTTGAAAGTCTTAAGGTTATTTATTGATTGTACTTTCAGTCCCTAAGCGTGATTTTATATGTCCGCACGTTAGTAGGTGATAAAATATAGAGACGTGTTTTGTGACGTGTTTGACACTGATTCATTCTTGTATTGACTCACTTCGTATCGTAAATAAATTGATAATACACTTATAGCTCGGCAAGCACACGAAATTAAGCCATTAGTCACGATTACAGTTCCTTTCTTCAAAAAGTTACCTACCCTTGGTTTGTGTGTCTACATAAGATATATGTATAAAGAAATGAAATAGACTAATTTGTGTTTTGTAGTTATTAATCTGACGAATTAGAGTTATTTTGAAAAGAATGGTGATATAAAAGTACGGAATATATCAATGCTCGATTAATGTTATATTTATTTCCTTTCATAATTGATTTTTTAACAATTTTGCGCAAAAGTAAAATAATCATTTGGGCAAAAGTTAGAGGGGTTGAAAGTGAGAGAATTACTAGAAAACTAAAATTATACATTGGATTTTTGACGAAGCTAATGTCTGTTGAAAGAGACTTAAAAAGTAGAAGATACCTTTTTGTATTTTCCAAGGGGTTAACATTCACAAACAAATCTACACCGATCAGGATGGAAATTTCCACGAGTTATTTCCCTTCTTTTGTTTTAATTCATATAGGGTAATTTTTCTGAAGTTTCAACCGCTGGTAAATTAGTTTTATTTGATACATAGCGACGCTCATACTTTGCATGTTGAACGTTTTCATTTGTATTGTGATATCCAATTAAAAATTTTTTATTACCTTTTAATTGCGGTAATTTTACCCCCTATATATGTTTTTCCA
This sequence comes from Mylabris sibirica, assembly GCA_039776855.1. Lineage (NCBI taxonomy): Eukaryota > Metazoa > Arthropoda > Insecta > Coleoptera > Meloidae > Mylabris > Mylabris sibirica. The sequence goes on from CM077840.1 coordinate 588,453, forward strand.
CCGATAAAGAACATGCATGCCGTAGATTTTAACAAAGAATAACATATGCAAACTTCATTAAAATTTAAGGGGGGCATCTGTGTAGGTTTCCTTGTTAGTTTGAATGGTCGTTGTGCCAGCCTGCTTACTACTATTTTGGTTCTTATATCTTACGTCCTACCATAAAGACTGTTTCATTTACTTTTTTTTCGCAATAGTGAGCACCTGATTGTTTACTTGACCTACTTAATAACTAATGGCTTGTTTGTCAGATGGAAAAATGATACAGTACTTTACATCTTACAATTTTATCCCACTCTACCTTGAAGAAGAAATTTGCCGCTTACGGGACATTCTATATAATATACTGTACTTCATTAAATAAACAAATCATTTGAGTTAGTAACCAATTTATACATAATATGCATTTGACCTTTCATCATAGTTAAGCGAGGTATTGAAGATAGCTTTTGAGGATCGAAAGTCGTTTACGTAAATTGATAAATTATTCTATGACTTAAGAACCTAATCGTCTTATTGCCAGTACTTACTAATAAATATCAACGATCTGTCAGTATTTAGTATTTGTGTACTAATAAGATTAGTTGTCGTGCGATATACGGTTGTACATATGATAAACGTTTAAATTAATAGATCACAATTTACGATCCATCAGTTCTATAATCGTTTCTAATATTCATATAAGCAGTGAATGCCAATTTATCCAATTAAAATTGTTATATTGTAGATGGTGGACAAAATAAGAGTTTTGTTGATGATAATTGGAAAAATTGATAAAATAAGTCGTAATTCTTATTATATTTGTTTATTTTTGCAGTACTAGTTTCGGGAGTAACCAATCATCAGCTGCACATGATGTTAAATATTGAAAACATTATAATAACATCACGTATAATATACAAAATCAAAACACTTATGTAGGGCATTTTCCGTGCGACTCGGCCATTGGTTTGGGGGTGTATTTCAGCTGCAGGCATGGGTAATTTGGTCTTCATCGATAGTATACTTGATAAAACAAAATATCTACAAATTCTGAGACAAAATTTGATGGACAGTGCTGTCTCTATGAACATACAAAATATGTAGTTTCAAATTTTATCAAGACAACAACCCCAAACATACTTCGCGTTTAATTCAAGAATATTTGTTATATAACTGTCCAAAAGTATTACACCCACCACCACAATCACCCGACCTTAATCCGATAGAGAATTTATGGAACGAGTTAGATAGAAATATTCGCACAACCCCCATACAATCAAAAGATTACGGTTACAAGAAGAATGGCGTAAGATTTCGCTCCCTTATTTACATAAAATCATATATAATATGCCAAAACGTTTAAATGAGGTAGTCCAAAACAAACGTTACCCTACTAAATATTGAAAGTGGATGTTTTATGTACCACAAGTGTAATTTTCATATATAATACCATAAGTAGTCAAAGTTATGTCGAATATTTTTGCCGTGGTATCACGAATGCCCTTTACGCTTTATATGAATAGCACGAGTGCGTAAGCACAAGTGCTACCACGGCAAAAATGGTCGACTTAACTTTGACTACGAATGGTATTCGATGTACTATTCAACGAACAAGACATTATTTTCATAAATTTTGAGACTATAATCAAATGACATACTGTTTCATCTCTATGACAACCTATAACAAACTATCGTTTTTAGTGAAAATTTCAAAATTTTTTGTTACCATAAGCATAGACACTATAAGTAATTACTCTCACATTTGCTCAAATTTTTCTTGAAATAAATCAATTAGAATAAATAATACAATGGAAAAAATGTCCAGAATATTGGATGATAAAAGTTTTCAAGAAATAAACAGTGAAATAGGTACAAAATATGACTCCTGAATATACACAAAAAAGTTGACAGTCAATATGGAGGCAATTTTCTGAATTTCTCATTGAAAAAGGATATCAATTAGATCAATCTACGTTAACAATTGAATTAAACAATATTTTAAAATGTTGGGCGCATAAAATGAAAAAGAAGGATGGAACTGATTATAAGGAAGGTGTAGTGAAGCATATGTGGAATTCCACAGCGAAAAATAATTCAAGAAATGTACTTTAACAGTAATAATAATAAGTAATAATGAGAATGAAGAAAAAATTCCGACAATTAAATAATTGTAGCAACATAACATTTACTAATTGTTCCATTAATTTGTAAATGCAATAGTTTTTTCAGTAAAAAAATTAATCAGGTGTGTAATGTTTGACATAAAGTTTGATTTTCATTTGTTAAAAATATTCGCATTTATCACTAGTGAAAATATTCGCTATAATAACCACTAGTGAAATATTCGATATAATTCGTTGTGATTGGCCAAAAAATTTAAAATACAACATTCTAATTGGTTGATTTTTGACAGATTTCAAGTGAGTTGAATAGTCATCCCTTTTTTTCAAGTGTCCGAATATTTTTGTGACGCTTAAATAATAAACAACAAAATTCTTTGTTGTTTATTTCACAGATTAAGGTGTATGTAATTTAAGTCAATAAAATATATATTTTTGGAAACTAGAAATTCCACCCTACTTTATATAAAAGGCCCAATTCGATATTCTTGAAGCAAGCAAATATCTGGTGTGGATATATCTTGGATATCATAGTGTCCGAATATTAATGCGAGTCACGTATATAATGTATAATTCTTAGTTCTTTATCACAATTTTCTGTATTTAAGGGTATTTTCAAAAGTCGACGAAAGAACCAATGGAATGCCGCTATTTTATGATTGTAATGATGTTCCGATGCAAAAGGAATAAATATGTTGGTTTTCGATAAATGTTAAATTCAAAGTTAATTTCTTTTTTAGATATTGTAAAATCTAGAAAATTTATACTGCTTTATCTTCAATTTCAACTGTGAATTTCAATTTGGTGTGAATATTTTTGACATATTCAGTTAAATCTTTTATTTCATTGATGTGGTTATTATTATATCACCAAAATGTCATCCATATTTCTAGCCAAATAAATGATATTGTTATAATATGGATTATTATTATGCAAAATGTGGTTTTTTTCTACGTAATTAAGGTAAAAATTTGCTGGTAGACCAGAGGCTGGATTGCTTATCGGTAATCCTTCGTTGACCTTATATACCTAATTTATTGTTGAATTGACAATAATCATTTGCTGTTATGAGTTTCAATATGTTAATTATATTTTTCTTATCTTTTGAGTTCAATATTGTTTTAGTATCCAATAAATCCAATATTATATTTTTTAAGAAATTTAATGGTACATTTGAATATAAATTTGTTACATCAAAGGATATTGAAGTAATATTGTAGAAATTGTCGATTTTTAAATTTTTTAAATTATCTACTAATTCTAGTGAGTTATTTATAATACTTTATTTTGGTGTAAAATTTAAGGTTTTAAATATTTTAATGAACAGTTTTGCCATGTTGATTGTTGGTGAGTTGTGAAATGTTGTCATTGGTCTTATAGGGAAATTTTGTTTGTGTAGTTTAATCAATGAATATAATTTTGGTATTTTTGCATTCATAGGTATAAGACTTCTAGAGTTGTCATTAAATTTGTTATCAGTGTGTGTTGTTTGTTTAATAGTTTATTTAGTTGTTTTTAGTACATTATTAATAGGGTTTTTGTTTAGTTTCTCATAATTATTTTTATTTAAAATCCAATTGTTTTTCCTATGTGTGCGTTTTTATTTATAATAACAATTCCTGCGTTTTTATCACCTTTTGTGAGTATAAAATTGTTTTTTTCTAATTTATTTTCAATATTTTTAATAATCTTTTTTTGTTTCTTAACGTCATCGTCTTTATTTTGTGTTAGTGTTGTTTCTTAATTTTTTATAAATTTTTATTTGATCTTTTCCTATATCTGATTCAATATCGTGTCTCATTATTGCTATTTTATCCAGATCAATAGCTGTTCCTAGAAGTGGTTTATTGGATGTTTCTATTGCTTTTTTATAGCTATTTTTCAGTATTTGTAGTTCATATTTATTGAAATTAGTATATTAGCAAATCAGGTTGCAGCATAAAAATAAGAATTAATGAACAACGAGAAACAATAACATCGAAATTTGATCAACACCTAAATCAACAGGATACAGATCCCAAAATAATGATAATGTTGAAATTTTTCACAGATGTTCGAATGGAGGGAAACTCATGATGCTAGAATCTTTAGAAAAACATAAAAAATCAAACCATACATTGTTAAATGATTATGTAAAAATAATAATCTATAAAAATTAAAAATTAATGTGTTTACAAATGTAAAATAACAAATACAATAAATTCAATATAATAAGCTGGTTTTGATAACAAAGATTACAAATATAGTGAGAGTTACGACTTATTTTATCAATTTCTCCAATTTTAAATAAAATTGTTATGTATGGATTACGAGAATCATCCTGACTATAATGTGAGCGGGAAAATTGAAACCACAAACATTTCGAAAAAATTGTAGTTGTATAATTTGAAATACTGTGGAAAAATTAAAAAAAGGTTTTCCAAACGTTTACCTAACAGTGAGTATATCACGCCTCTATTCTGGCTAACAGAAAACTGCTCATCCCTCATCATGTTTCTTATATCCTGCCTAATGTTGGGGGACGTGTTAGGTACGAAGAATGATTACAAATAACCTTTACATTGTACAATTAAAACATGCTGCAATCTAAGACTTTGATAGATTTACATCCATTTTTTCACATCAACAGGATCAACAGGATTAATTACACAATTCTGCACATTTTAGCGTGTTGACAACACTTTCAGTATATTTTTTGTTTTTACGTCATTATACTGAAAATTAAGGGTACTCTTATTATAATTTTATTTATTTATTTATTTTATTTATTGTATTTATTATATTGATAGGGAATCTTTTGTCTTACAATTTCATCTCCTATCTGCCCCTAAAATGTTGTATGGGCCTTATTCGAGTAGATTACTTCAAGCTGAACTGCTTAGTAATTCCTTGACTAATTGTAAGATCACATATTTTATTACTCTACTATAAGCAAAATGCATATTATTAATACAATTTAAGTGGTGAATTAAGGTACGATTCTTATCATTGATCCGTTGAATTTCTTATGTCTGATTTTGCCAATAAAATAAAGCATAGAAATAGTAAGGCTTTGACCATTATAACAATGAGACACGTAAACGAGTGAACAAGTGCTCATAAATGTGTTCCAGCTCATAAATGAGTTCCAGCAAATCAAGTAGTAGCCAAATATTGAAAAGTGCTCCTCTCCGATTTCGACGAGACTGAGATATGTTGTTCTCCAATGAAATTTAAGAGACGTATGTCGATGCTTAGACTGGATAGCGATACTTTGTAGGTTTCACATACTTGCAGTTCGAAATACTAAATTATCTTTGTGGTGAAAAGTGATGCCTTTGAGGTTCTAAATACATCTAAATCTTATGAAGCAAAAACAATCAATCGGATTTTAACAAAACCATTGGAAATTGAAAGAAGTAGGGAATACCTTCTTTGGAATTTTTCTAAAACATCATGTTTAGGTGGTGAAAACCGCTCAAATGCAGCTACATTGCACACCAAAAGAGGCATCAGTATTTTTAACAATCTTTGTATTAATTCATGAGGAATGACATTTCGTTTCAGCAATTAGGAGATAAAAATAGTAGAGGAGTTTTCACCTAGGTTCAGACAGAATGATAAGTACTTTATTGCTCACAATGTCGTTTTAGTCAAAGTAGTGGCAACAAAACTCAAGGTCGTGGATTTGGGTCTCACCTAGAGTTCTTTTCTTAGTTGTTTCGCAGTGATAAAGCAGAATGCTTCTCAATTAATAATCATTACTATTTTCACAAATATTCATCTTCTTTCTGTGATTAATGTAGATATGCTTGTAGGGTGTTCACCTATTAAGCATATTTTTCCAAGCAAATTCCAAAATAGCTGTTCTCTGTTATTCTTCCTCTTTCAAGATTCGTTGCTTTTGTTAAGATCCAATTGACAGTTTTTGTAAGTGGACAAATGTAACGTGACTGAGGAGATGCGCAGGCGACTGATGAAGGTAGACGATAGCAAAAAGAGACGGCAACACTAGTTTTCGAGGAAAGTACAATCGGAAAAGAAATTTTCTAAAAATCATTGTTACTGTAAAAATGAAATAGTATCTAATATTCCTGTCAAATCGAGAGTAAAAGAAATAAAAAGGGATGCTTTACTGTTAGATATAAAGAAACGTAGGTGAAAAGGATTTTGGAACTTCTTGGAATGAATGTATTCACCAATATCTAATAGAAATGTTTATTACCTCAAGTTAAATTATCCTTGGTCACAAATTATTCAGAAAAAGTAATGGAAATGACAGATTTATGTAATAGCGACTAGAGTATTTATAAGAATTCATACAGATGAAATATATTTGTCTAATGAAATATATTGAAACTAATCAAATAGCAAATCAAATAGCAAATAGGCTTACCTGTAATCACCATACTATCGTAACTTTGTCCTGATGTATACGATGGTGCTACTGTTGAAAATTCGCACCTATAATTACCACTACTTTTAAAATTCACTAGAATGTGACATCTATGATTACTATTCTATAGAAAACTACACCATACGCATTTACAGGAATTTTCACATAGGAGATCTGGCTTATCGAATCGAACTCGTAAGTGGAAACGAAGACATACTTCAATTTTATGACTATCTATTTATCTTCGGTAGTTCATAGATATCCCTTATGCACGTGTAAACAATGATCGACAACAAATGTTAAATGTCCCTCAATATAATTATTGTTGAAAAATAAAGTACTGATTAGTTATATTTGTATGACAATGATTGATAGCATGTGATAAATAAACAGATATTTACTTAATAAAGTAAAGAGGAGCTGTTCTTACTCTAGTTTAGATATTATAAAAATTAAAACAAGAACACAACAGAGTCCGTTTAAGCAATGTATAGGTATTTAAGGTAGGCGCTCCTTAATTGTTCTTAGCAGGCTGCACCATAAGACGTATACAGGGTGCTCGATCTAAATACGGTCGATTCTAAAAAATCCTATTAGTGGACCAGCGATTTGAAAAATATTTTAAGGATTTGTAGGAGGGTCCCTAGAGAAGATTTTAGCAAATTTAGAACCTCGTAGCTGATTTGGAAGTTGGTCAAAAGTTGCTCGTTTCTGATGATGCTGCGATTTTCAAAACGAGCTAAGCACTCAAAACGACTAAGTATGACTCGAAGACCCTCCGAACATTATTTTTTGTCGTTTTTCTCCATTGCTCTAAAATAAAATCTTGAAAAACAAAAAAATCAATGCTGAAAGGATCCCCGATTCATTTTAAGTCCTTTTGCGTATTTAACTCGTTTTTTAAAATTGAGACATCGTCAGAAACGAGCGTTTGTTGACCAATTTCCAAATGAGCAACGAGGTTCTAATTTCGCTGAAATGTTCTTTACGGACCCCTTACAAATCCTTAAAATATTTCTTGAATTGCTCGTCAACTATTAGGGGTTTCATAGAATCGACCATGACTAGATCGAACACGCTGTAAATATGTACAACGGTATTTTATCTTGCAATCGTAGCTTTATTCATATTTCACTGAATATAACATTTTTAACCACTTTTCAAGCGGACGAACAAATCTACTACCCTAGGTAACTAAAGGCATGGTCAACTGAGAGGTAAATTATTGTGATACATACAATATATTGACATATGTGAATATAACGATGATGAGTGGAGCAATGTCCATCAAAATATTGTCATTATATGCTTACATAAATCTTACCATTCTAATAAAACAAAAATAAATAAGTCTTGTAATTTCAGAAATTATTTAATTTAATAGACACAAGGTCTTCATTTTTTTATACAGTTGAAGTCTTATTGATAATTTCAGCGTATCTTTGGTCATTGATCTCTTACACTGATCGTGGAGTATGCACACTTACGCGTATATTATGTATTAAATCAATTTACTTTAAGCTCGAGAGTTAAAATATGGATGCAAGAGGTACATATGTCTTGAACTATCACTAATAGATAAAAGTACTGACATCAACACTAAATATGGAGTTATTTGAGGATAAGCTTTTAAAAGAAGCCCGTGAGCATAAAGATAATTGACAGGCTGCTAAAAATGCTTACATATTTCAAACAGCTCAATGATTGCCAAAGTAATGGATAATTTATGTTTAGTTAATCATTAACTACCAAATTAACCATTGTAAATGCGCTAAAAGATGTTCCAGCCTGCAGAATGCTTCATATGTAATGTACTAATTAAGGGTTGATGATCAGATGAAGAAATAGCTCATTTCAAAATCACAGTATTGCAAGTATTGGTTCATCACCCAGGAATTTGTACATTATCACCAATTGACCAACACAATTGGTCAGCACTTTAATTAGAACAGTTAATCAAACGTTAAATTGTAATTAATTATAAGGACATTCTTTAACTGGCGTCCGACTGATAAAGTCGTATTAAATTGTAATTAATTTTAAATTTAATAAAATGTTATAACCCAACATTGAGTTTTCATCCAACAAATGGCCAGTTATCACATGGCGATCCTGCCAGTGCACTTTGCCAGTACAACTTACCAGTGCAAAAATAAATAAATAAATCACAGTGAAAGTGATAAAAGAAGAAAAATAAACATGGGACAAAAAGAGTCAAAAGAAGAGGTTATCATCAGTCAAGCAGGCAACAGCGGAGGAACGACAAACAAGGCTGACACGTCTGGTGCGACAACTAAAAAAGAAATCTTAGAATTCGTCGTCCTAATAGCAGCAGTCATGGTAATTTTTGCTTTTTGCTTCAAGATATGTAACAAGAAATTAGAGAAGAAAATCAGAAATCAAATAACGAGAAGTCAAGAGTTAGTCTAATAAACTGTAAGTTTTATAATAATTATTTTCGAAAATTAATGTCGGTAGTTAGTGAATTTCGTTACCTACTAGAAGAAATTAGAGTATTTTATAGAAATCTAAATAAGGACAATAATGAACGTAGGAAAGATTTTAATGTAATACAACGAAAATATAAAAAATACCAAAAGTTATCAGAAGAACTTGAAAATTTAAAAACCAATTTTAATAGTAAAACACATGATTCAAAAGTTATTAGTGAAGTTAAGGGATATGTAGATAGTATAAGTAAATATTTAGCTGAAATTAAAACAATATTAGACGCTAGGTTAGTTGACTGTAGGAAAGAGGAAACCGAATCTCTAAATAAAATTGAAAATTCAGAGTCAGATTCAGATTTAGATTCAGGTTTAAATTGTAAAATATCAAAACCAATCATGTCTGAAAATTTTGATTTAAAAACCGCAGCCAGTCTGTTACCAGTTTTAGATGGTACAGAAAATGTAACTAAACAATTAATTGATGCCATTGAATTATATGACCAGCTTTTAAATGCAGACGGAAAGAAATTATTAACTACTTATGTTTTAAAAACGCGTCTGTCACAAAGTTCAAAAATAAGACTTAATACTACATATGCATCCAATGCTGACTTAATTAACGATTTAAAAATTCATCTTTTAACTAAAAAATCGACTTCTGCTCTATCTAATCAGTTAAGTCAAGCTAAACAAAACGGAAAATCTATTGATGAATTCGGTAAAACTGTTGAGGAATTGATGGTGGATCTAACTATTACACAGGCAGATGGTAACACTAATGCAATGAATATATTATCTCAAGTAAATGAAAAAATTGCTGTAAGTGTATTCGCAAATGGGCTCCAAAACTCGAAATTGGGTGCAATTATAAAAGCACGAAATTATTCGAAATTGAGTGAGGCTATACGCGGCGCGAAAGATGAAGAATTGCCAAATAAACAATTTCAATTGTTGCATATGAAGGGTAGTAAGAATTCTCAAAAATTTCAAAACAATTTCCGAAATTCTCGTGGTCGGTTTTCATCAAGGCACAATACAAATAATTTCAATAATAACAATAACAAAGTTACAAATTATAACGCAAAATTTTCGTCAAACCGTGGAAATCGGGGAAATGGCCAAAATAGTAGAGGAAATTATAGAAATAATCAAAACAATCGATTTCACAATAATAACGGTTCTCAAAAAATGTATAATATGACAAATACAAACCAGAATGCAAATAGCAATAATTTAGCTAGTTCATCAAATTCCGATGATTCGTTTTTTCGAGGCCAACAATCGAAATAGAAATTCGGGAGTAATTTTAAATCTAAATAGTTTAAATTTTGTGAGAATGAGATATGGTATGAATGAATTGAAATTTTTGTTAGATACGGGAGCGTCAGTGAGTGTAATTTTTAAGAAACTTCTAAATAGGGATCAAAAAATTGATTACACAAAGAAAATAAAAATAAACGGTATATCTGGGTCAACAATTACCCATGGCTCAGCGAAACTTTTCTTACAAGTAAATAACACAAAAGTAGATCATGAATTTTTATTGATGGATTGTTTTGACAATCAAGTGCATGGTATAATAGGGTCAGATTTTTTCCAAAAGTATAATGCAAATTTAGATTATGAAAAGTTTACTTTTTCTTTTTGGATAAATAATGAAAAACTTGAATTACCAATGCAATCAAAATTTGAATCATATATTACGGTTCCGGCGCGATGCGAAGTCATAAAACATTGTTCCGTTAATACGAATGAAGATTGTGTAATTTTACCAACTGAATTATGTGACGGTGTATTCGTAGCAGGAATTTTAGCACGTCCAAATAATAATATGATACCACTCAGAATAATTAATGTTCGTGATGAAGAGATCCAACTCAAAAATTTTAAACCTAGGGTAGAAAATTTATCAAACTATCAACTATGTAAATTCGGTGAAGAAAGAATATCGTCAGTAGAACGTGTAGACAAATTATTAAAATTAATAAACACAGATCATTTAAATAAAGACGAAAAATTTTCATTACAAAGAGTTTGTGCAAAATATGATGACGTGTTTCATTTAGAAAATGATTCATTAACAGTAACTAATATTTATAAACAAAGCATACGATTACAAAAATCAGCAACGCCAATTTATGCAAAACCCTATCGATTACCGCATTCACAAAAAAAGCGAAATACATAGACAGATAGATAAAATGCTAAAAGACGGAATTATTGAAGAAACCAAATCGGAATGGTCTTCACCTTTGCTTATTGTTCCAAAAAAGATTGATCAAAACGGTAATAAAAAATGGAGAGTTGTTGTTGACTATAGAATGTTAAACAAGCAAATAGAAAACGACAAATTTCCATTACCTTGCATTACAGAAATTTTAGATTCATTATCGGGAGCAATCTATTTTTCACATCTTGATTTATGTCAAGGCTATTATCAGATCGAATTAGATCCTGCTAGTGGACCTTGTACAGCATTTACTACAGAACGTGGACAATATCAAATGAAAAGACTTCCAATGGGATTGAAAATAAGTCCAAGTGCTTTTTCCCGTGCTATGACAATAGCTATGTCAGGTTTAAATTATGAAAGTTGTTTTACTTATTTAGACGATTTGATTGTTTTTGGAAATAACTTAATAAATCATAACAAAAATCTTACAAAGGTTCTACAAAGATTACGAGAGGTCAACTTAAAATTAAATCCAAACAAATGCGAATTTTTAAAGAAGGAAATTTTATATCTAGGACACGTAATTTCTTCAACAGGAATTTCTCCTGATCCGGAAAAAATTCGAGTAATCCAAAAGTATCCTGTTTCAAAAGACGCGAACGAAACAAAACGATTTGTTGCATTTGTCAATTATTATCGTCGTTATATCAAAAATTTTGCTCATATTGCAAGTCCTCTGAATAATTTGACAAGAAAATCTGTAAAATTCGAATGGACAAAAGAATGCCAATTTGCGTTCGAAACGTTGAAATGTGCAGTAATAAGCCCACCTGTATTACAATATCCAAATTTTTCTTCAGATAACACTTTTATTTTGAAAACTGATGCGTCTGGGTGTGCAATTGGGGCAGTGCTCTCAAATGGAGATGACAAACCTATTGCATATGCTAGTCGTTCTTTAAACAAATCGGAGAAAAATTATTGTACCATTGAAAAAGAACTTTTAGCAATAGTTTGGGCAGTAAAACATTTTCGACCATATTTATTTGGAAGAAAATTTATAATTTTCACTGATCATAGACCATTAATTTACTTATTTGGAATGAATAATCCATCAAGTAGATTAACTAAATTTCGTTTAGTTCTTGAGGAATATGATTTCACATTGAAATACATAAAAGGAAAAGATAATGTAACAGCAGATGCATTATCGAGAATTGAAATTAATTCAGACGAACTTGAAAATATGTGTAATACGATACAACAGAAAATTTATGTAACCACAAGAGCACAATCTAAAAAATTAAATGAATATAACAAAACTGCTTTGAATTCGGATTCAAACAACAGGCTTGATCACCCTGGCGTAGTCGAACTACTAAAGCAACCCAAAAATTCATTTGAATTACGGCTTGTCTCGGCAAAAGATTTTAATCAGCTAATCCAACGTACAAATTATGATTGTAAAATAGGAAGTGCACTATGTATTATAAATTCGCGAATAATTTATTTAACGGAAGGTACTCGATCGAAGTTAGCACTAGATGCATCGTTGAGAGACCTGACGGAAATTTGTACGAAATTTAACATTCCGGAATTATTTATAATAAAAAATAAAAGATGCGCATCGCTCATTGAAGAAATAATGAAACTTTCTGAAAAAATAAAAAAGGCTGATATAAAAATCTCTATTATCAAAGATATTCAAAATGTAACCGATTTAGAATTAAGACAAATTATTTTAAATGATTTTCACATATTACCAACAGGAGGTCATGCAGGAATCAACCGCATGTACAATAACATAAAAAGATATTATTTTTGGACAAATTTACGGAAAGATGTTGAAGATTTTGTAAGAAGATGCGATGATTGTCAAAGATATAAACATTCAAATCCTAATATTGAACCTATAACAATTACAACAACTGCGTCCACAGCATTTCAAAAAATATTTTTAGATCTCGTGGGTCCTTTAGAAAAAGACGAAAATAATAATTCTTATATTTTAACTTTGCAATGTGAATTGAGTAAATTTGTTGAAGCTTATGCGTTACCCAATAAAGAAGCTGTAACTGTCGCGCGAGCTTTCGTCGAAAATTTTATTCTGCGATATGGAATACCACAAGAAATAGTAACAGATCAGGTTACAGAATTTTTATGTTCTACATTAAATGAAACGTGTAAATTATTAAAAATTAACAAATTAAATTCAACTGCGTATCATCATGAAACTTTAGGTTCTCTCGAAAATTCTCATAAATCTTTAGGAGCTTACTTACGAATACAAGTATCAAAATATACAACGGCTTGGAGTACATGGATACAGTATTGGTGTTTTTCATACAACAATACAGTTCACACTGAAACAAAATACACTCCTTATGAATTAGTATTCGGAAAATTAGGAAGATTACCGTCAAATATATGTAATCAGTTTGATCCACTATACAATTTCGAAAATTATCCTTTAGAATTAAAATATCGTTTACAACAAGCATGCATTGATGCACGAAATAATTTAATGATATCAAACAAGTTGGAAAAGGGGCCGAATCGAAGACCCGGCCTAGCAACTTCCCCGACTGATCAGTCCCAGTAGTTAATCATTAATTAGAAAAAAATTTTTCTACGATCAAGCGAAAATTGTCAAATTTCTGCGAAAAGCACAGTGGTTGCGCTCTTGCCTGACATCTGTTTGCTACGGGGTTCAATTCTCGCCAGAATAACTTTATTTTTTTTCTTTTCAATTATGGAAATAATCATCTTTACTATTTTGTAATTTTATTCTTAACAAATAGAAAACTTTAGTTTACTTACTGCCTCTATGGATAGTAAAAGTATTATTACTCATTATGTTATCCATTACAATAAATTCACAACAAATATTCCAGTAAAGCTTTTAACAAAACCAAAGATGTCAAAATCAGCACCGAAATTTAAAAAAAAACAACGCAATTATTTACACCTACTCGATCTTTCACGAAACAGTCTTGTTGCTAGACAACGGTCGTAAATCCTGATTTATATTTGATATATTAATGTCTTATTCTTTTGTCTTGCGTACATACTTGATTAGTAAAGAATCACTGTCCATCTAATTAATTTAATCATTATAAGTCGCCAGATTGAAAAATATCGCACATGATGGGTATTATTTCTGACATAAAAGCACATGCCCTTTCGATTGGTGATATCAAATTAATACGTTATCTTATATTTTTTCAATCAACCCCCTTCTCCGTCCACCCCCGTGGTCCGATTGGCACCAAAAACTAATCAACTTGAAAGTCCACGGAATAGTTGATGCTGGCCAAATTTGAACGCAATCGGTTAAGCCGTTTTTGAGTAATCGTTGGAGAAACGACAGACGCACGTACACACACACATACACACACACACACACACACACACATCATGCTAAAAACTTCAAAAACGTGTTCAGGGGACCCCAAAACGTAAAGATCTGGTGAAATCTCGAATTCGAAATTTTGGTCCGAAACTAATAACTTCCCTACCCTCTGGTCGGGGAAGTTAAAAATAAAAGAAAAAGTGTATATGATAAGAAAATTAACAATGTAAATTACAAGATAGGTGATAAGGTTTTGTTAAAAAATAAAATAGGGAATAAATTAGAGCCATTGTATAAGGGCCCATTTAAAGTATTAGAAGATAAGTCTCCAAATATTGTTATAGAAGTAGATGGAAAGTTAGTAGAAATTCATAAAAATAGAGTTAAGTTATATCATGAAAAGAAAAAATTATAAACAAAAAAAAAATTGTAAACATTAAGGGAATTCACAATTTTTTTTTCTTCCGCTTGGGAGGTGTAATGTACTAATTAAGGGTTGATGATCTGATGAAGAAATAGCTCATTTCAAAATCACAGTATTGCAAGTATTGGTTCATCACCCAGGAATTTGTACATTATCACCAATTGACCAACACAATTGGTCAGCACTTTAATTAGAACAGTTAATCAAACGTTAAATTGTAATTAATTATAAGGACATTCTTTAACTGGCGTCCGACTGATAAAGTCGTATTAAATTGTAATTAATTTTAAATTTAATAAAATGTTATAACCCAACATTGAGTTTTCATCCAACAAATGGCCAGTTATCACACAGACTCTTTGTAGCATTTCAGAAAATAAAGGCAACCATTCCTTAGGTGATAGTTACACTAAAGTAGTGCACTGTTGCCTGATACATGATAATATAAGACATTAACTTCAAGCTTTCTTTATGCTTCCTTTTCGATTTGGTACTTGTTATACCTACAGCAACATTACAAACATGAGCAACATCAATACAACCAATAAGCAAACGTGGCTTATTGCATTGATATTTATCTAAAGCAAAGGTACCTCTAAGCGGCATTTTCAGAAATAAAAAAAAAATCATGATTACCGAAATCATCTTTCAATTATACTTTCACGTTAAATCGGTTAAGTTTGCTACTAAAAGGATGTTATTTTATTCAAAGTCATTGAATGAACTAGATTTCAAACTAGTGGAGCTTATTCCTTTTTCTAATAAATTTATGATTATATGTTTGCTATACAGAAACAATGAACCTACTCTCTCAACTAAGAAGTCTTAGGAAACTATAGATCCTATTCAACTTCCGGATGTCGAAGTGCTTACAATAGCTCGTTTGTTTGATAATAAAACAATCCCATCAGGCATTTTATTTGATGATATTCGCTCCACCAAACCACTTCTATTTTTTAAGTTCACCAGTCAGGTGAAGTTTTTTTGTAAATCATTGGACAAATTCCCCAAGTTTCAAAGTAAACTTGCGAATAAAGCAGTACTAGAAAATGAAACATTATTATTAAGTCATTAATTATTTATAAGTACATATATGCTAACTGTGGTTAGAGTATCCTAAAATATAAACTTAATCTAGTGCGAAAGATTGAATGAATTATTTCGTGTCTAACCTTTATTCCATCTATTTCAACGTTGTGTTCCATTTTATTTCACATTAATTTATTCACTACAATAACGATTCATTAATTATGAATTATTTATGGTTATACTTTAGTAAGCTTTGAGAAAAGAAATTTTAAAGTAAAATTTTTCACTTTAAAAACAACGTTCTGAATTTAATATGTTCTAAATACATACTTTAATATCAAATATGAATTATCCAAAAATTGTTAAGTTCTCTGCCAACAAGGACGATTCCTCTTTTACATTATTCATTCTCCATCAATATTACGAAACAGTACTGATTATTTTATAGTCAAGTATGCGCTCTGTATTTTGTTATACAATGTCTGAATGGTTAATTACTTATTCCAGATGCTTGAAGATGACTGACTGCATTAACGAACAGACAAAGAATAACTACATACATGAAGCTATTTGAAATACAGAGTAAAATCAAACTGCCTTTAAATAAAAAATGCCCTACATGCAATACACTACAACAAATGTATTTGGAAGGGTCGACAAGAAAAACAAATATTGAAAACTGGCCAAAATTGCAATTATTGTTCGGTAGTTGCTCAATAAGTACTAACCTGATGTAATGTTAGTGTCAAGACCTAATAAAAACGCACATGTCAGTAAAACACATTTCGGACTTTCATGGCATTAGGCTATACAAGTTTTACTGATATACTAATACAGAGCCCATGATACGTCATAAAAATAGGCTTAGCTTTTTTACCAGTACAATTTTACGAAACAGATGATGATAAAAAAAATATAAACAATGTTTTTCAATTCGCAATCCAAGTCTCTGCAACAAATTTTGTGACGTATTTCAATTCAAATCAGTTGAAAATAATTGAAGCATTTATCCTAATTGCTAAAAGTATATCTAAATGACCGAATAAGCTTAATGTATAATTGTTGTTAAAAACACTCAAACCGATTGAAAAACGAGTACAATATGGACAGAGTCGTAGCATAGAGGTCATCTCAAATCGTCATATAATGAACTGTTTCGAATATTATCCCGAAGAAAACCGTTCATTCACGATTAAATTGCCAGGAACTCCAAAAGTTAGACGTAAGATGGTGTGTTAAAGAGTACTGAAAGTGTCTATAAAGTCCAGCTACTATTTTGATCAAATCTATTTAGGAACATTTCTCAAAAGTCAAAATTTTGGGTCGCTCTTATCCCAAATTATCAATTTCGCGTGATGGGGAGAAAAGTGCATTAGCAATTTCGGTCTCAGTTTTGAGATATTTTAATCCTGAATCATCAGTTTTTAATGAATGATATCAAGTTATGAAATATTGTAGAATTTATAAGCATTTAGTCAAATGATAATTCAAATTCTTGATTTTGAGCTTAAATTTGCATCAATATTCGTCTTAAATCAATAATTTTTATTGAATCTCACTAATTACTAAAGTTTTGACACTTTCAATCGATTTTCAGTCTATATAGACTTTTAAATTTTGTTAGAGATTATTAAATATTTTTTTAAATCATCATCTTCAAACGAGTTTTTAAATAACGTCATTAAAAGTGAAGGATTTACTCAATTTACTCTTTTTCTATTTTATCCAAAAGTAAGGATGCCACTTTAGATTCTTTCTTAGGCGCAAACTTACCATGTCATGACTCTGAATGAGAAATTTCAAGATCTAGAAAAAATATGTTGTATTTTTAATCAATACAATGAGTGTTTCATTTTTACTTCTGTTTTAATTCCTTTACACAAAAACTGAAACGGTCTAATTAAGCTTGTTGAGTAAACGGTGGTGAACTACCCAAAACGAAATAAGCTCTTTTAGTTTCTAAATTATATGTTGTTCATATTGACTTGACTTAAATATGGACTTTATATTTATTGTATCTTAATTCTAATTTGTTATTCGTGAATGAAATCATGTATATGCATAAAAATAAGTTTTATTTTATTGAACCTTTAGTACATTTTGCCACTATAACCAATAGCTTCTGAATAACATAAATTGGTCAAAAAATGGAAATTTCTCTAACAATACAAAGTCACTTTAATTTTTTGACAAGTATTGTCAATTTACATTGTAAACGCTAATTCATTATTCATTTTATACATTATGTCCATTTTTAAAGCAATATTACATAATCAATTTGAAATTAGAATCAATGCAACCGATATGAATCAATAGAGAAATATTGGGGGCAATAAACTTTGAATATAAATCTTTTAATATTATATGGTAATCTAATATGAAGATTGTTATATCAAGCAAAGTCCCACGTAAGACGTACATACTTACACATTAGATGGTGTGTTTGTGAAGGTGTGTGTTTTAGAAGGTTTGTTTTTTTTAAATTCTTGTATTTCCAACTAATAAAATTATTGACAGAAGCTTCAGGTTTGAAAGTATTGTACCAACAGTTGTCAAGCAAAGGACCGATATATAAGATACATATAAAACTGAGAGTCCATTTGAGAAAAACATAAATCATTAGGGAACATCATTTTTAAATTTTGCAGTATAGTGATTTGTAACAATCGAAAATTTGTTTCTAGGGCAAGCAAATTCTTAACAGTTTCAAGCAGAGTAATTATAATAATGGATTGATTTATATTTGTACGTTATTGAGTATATCAAATTCTTTTACGTTGATTTAATTTTTTGCTGCTGTTTACTTTAAGTTTATTTTTATCTAATTGTGAATTTCAAGACTTACTTCGAATTTCTTTTCTTTAGTCAACTGATGAATTCTATAAGTAATACTAAAATTATCTTTTAAATGACTACTGAATTCGTATAGCCTTCCAGTTATGAAAAAAATAAATCAAGAATAACCTTGATACAAAGAAGCAACCAGAAATACACCCTATACAAGCTTTGTCTTGCACTTGGCCCTGTGTCTGATTACATACAGCTTGGTTCATACTTTACTAGATTTGACATTTGTTGACGTATTTTTCAATGATAAATAGCGACCACATCCTTTATAAAGAAACCTGATCCTCCTATCGTTTCAAGATTTTGACGGACACAGCTAAGCAATTTAGGGTTTTTGAAGTTCTTTCAAGCTTAAACTAGATCCGTGTACCGGTAATACTAAATATTTCCTTCTCCTTCTTCTGTTCCTTCAAGTATATTTCTTTTGAAGTTAAATCGATAGACCGAGTTGAATTTGTCGGACATCATTGTCAGAAAGGCATAGCGGTCTCTTTGACGATAGATTATGGTATGAGATCCTTTGAAAACAGACTCTCTTCTTAAGCTATTTGTCTTACAGCGATATAAAGTACTTACTTTGAATTTACATTTTTACAGGTACAATTTCATCAGTGATAGAACTATTAAAGTTTCAAAACAGTCAATTGAAATATTCAATACGGGGAAAGTTTTGTTTTACGTTGAAAATTTATAAATATTTGTTTGTAAACAATATCAACAGAATAAAATGACAATATCTTTGAGTAGTGATCTATTATCAGTGTCTATGACCTACACGAATATCTTGAAATAAACAGTCTTAATAGTCTGTTTAACAAAGTATTAAGTACATTTGAACTTTCTAATATTAACACGCATAATTACTTACAATTAAATTAAAGAAAATCACTAAATAATATATCTAAGGCACAAAAAGAAAAAACCATAACCAATTGACAGAATCCATACTAATCGGCTTAAATACAGGCTGACCGATAAGTCTCACACAATCTCTTTAGGGCAAAAAATAGATAGAATTCTAAGACGAAAAGTCCCATGCCATTTTTTCACCTGATGCACAGGTAATTAGTTATTAAATAAATTATGTAGCCAATCAGGTGCTTGCTATAGCGATAAAAAGAGAGAAGAAAAGAGTCTTGACGGTGCGATGTGGGAAGCGGACCAGTTAGCAGGCTGGTGCGGCAGCCGTTCAAACAAAGACAGCGCCTGATTGGCAAACTAATTCAATTAATTACTAATTACCTGTGCATCAGGTGAAAAAATGAAATTGGACTTTTTGTCTTAGAATTTCATCCCCCATCTCGCTGTATACTGCCCCAAAGACGAATTATAAGCAAAAGTTTGATAATAATCTAAGATATAAGCTTCGTAATTATAAATTTTCAAGGAAATAAGGAAAACTACTAAGTTACAACATTAAATTACTTCCTATTGTCCCCCCCCCTCAATACAGGTTGTCTGTTTTTAATGTCGATTCTTATGAAACATCACTTTGTTTCGTTTTCTAGTCTTTCTAACAAGTTAGTCACTTTGCGTGTGTAGCAAGTTTTTGAAATTCGCGATAACCTCAGAACCGGGAGCTTTTTGACCGACTTACAAATGACCTACAAGATACTGATTTTGCTAAAATGATTTCCAGGGACGACTCACAAGTCCTTGCAATATTATTCGAATCACTCATCAATTAGTAGAAGTTCAATGTCAATAGACCACATTTAAAACAAACAACCTGTATATGTCTGATTTTTATAAGATCCTAATCTTTCTTGACACTTAATTTTGGAACCGAAATTTGAGTCAATTGATTGGAAAATAATAACACTGTTTTGTTATTGTTCCTATTGTTGTAGGGCTTAGTAAAATTTTTGGCCTGTTACATCCAGAGCGTGAATGTATTTACGCATTATCTGAGAATGTAAGGTGATTCTACTAATATAGTCTTTATATTTAAATGAATATTCCCAAACTGTTGTAAATTATACAGAACGTAGTGAATTATTGATAAGTTTCTTCACAAGCACCTGTTCTTTTGTTAGATGAAATGGATTCTCTGTTTACCAAAGTAATCAATGTAATGTAAGAAAGCAACGTTTTACAACCTGACGTTAAGAATACCAAGGTAATTAATGAGGTTGCCACTTCCGTTGAATGCGACGATTCCAGGATAAGAAAAGTAAATACTTTGCTTTTAGATGATGCTTGAAAAATGAAATATTGTTAGTGAATATGCATGTATGTCAAATAATGTAAGAAATATTTCACTTAAAGGATGAATAGAATATATATTACAAAGTCACTTGAGAAATGGATTTTGTCTCCCTTGAAAAAAATAAATAAAATATTCAACGATAAATTACTGCTTCTGTTCCCCATGATGTCGCAATTTTATGTTGATACTTTGTACCTATCTGAGAGTCGGATTCTCGTACATAAATCAATAAGTGATACTTTAATGAGAGTTTATACGCTCGAGGATTGAGGCAATTATTACAATCAACATTCTAAACAATACTATTGCAACAATATATTATAAATTTGAGTAAAACCCCCCTACGTCTTCATTGAAATTTACACATTTCTTAAATTTCTTAGTCATCAGAACTTCACTAATTAATCTTTTTTTAACATTAGATTCCCTATCAATCACTTTTACACCATTAAAAGTCAAAGATATTTATTACTTCACTAATAGATTGTTGAAAAACTTTAGTTGTATAGTAGAATTTACCAACTAAGAGATTGACTAAAGTAATAAAATTAGTTTACAATAGTTTCGGTGACAATAGAGTTGATAGGTTGGTGAAATATTGACACTGCCATAAATATTCAAAATTTGCCATGACTATGAAGAAACCAGATGTTTTGTAAGATTTGTTAAAGGGATCGTCCTTCTTGGAAAACAGGTAGTTTTTCAAATAAAACTGTTCAAAATTATTAACATAACATTATCGAGACTGATTAATCTATTGTGAATAATTATCTATCTCTTAATTTACTATATTTTTAATATAAAATTTCATATGCAGATTGAATAATTATTGTATTTTGATTACATCTTCGAATGATTCGAGTGATTATAAATAAAAAGACTGACTATGAGTATTTACTGTGCATCAAATCGTTATCAATTTTTGTAAATTTTTGATCTTTTTTATTGTTCATAAGCACGTAACGGTGTTCATTATATAAAATATAAATTTAATCTCACAATAAGTATTAATTCAATAGTATATTTAGTTCAAATAATTTAAATGTTTTCAGTGAAGAAACTACCTGCTTTAAAAGAAAGTGAATCCCTTCAACAAATTTTACAAAACATCTGGTTTCTTCAGTCAAGGCAAATTTTGAATATTTATGGCAGTGTCAATATTTCACCAACCTATCAACTCTATTGTCACCGAAACTATTGTAAACTAATTTTATTACTTTAGTCAATCTCTTAGTTGGTAAATTCTACTATAAATTGGTTCCTTATAGTTTACTTACGACCGGAAAGATGTTCTTCACTCCATTAAAAGATAAGATAGATTTTGAAAGATTGTCAAATGTAGTTTATAAAATACCTTGCCAAAATTGTGATAAATTATACATAGGCCAAACTAAACAGTATTTAAGAGATCGGATAAGACAACACAAAAATGATTGTAAGTGTGTTTCATATAAGAATAGAACAGGTTTGGCATATCACAGGTTTGAGGAGGGACATCTTTTTGATTTTAATGATGTAAAAGTGATTGATAGGGAATCTAATGTTAAAAAAAGATTAATTAGTGAAGTTCTGATGATTAAGAAATTTAAGAAATGTGTAAATTTCAATGAAGACGTAGGAGGTTTTACTCAAATTTATAATATATTGTTGCAATAGTATTGTTTAGAACGTTGATGGTAATAATTTCCACGTGATCGAAATGGAGGTGTGAATGCACCTTTAGAATTGTAAAATGATAGATTGTAAATTAAATTTGACATTGTTGTAGTAGGTATAATGGCGCATGCCTTTAATTAGGTCTTGACATCATGTTTCTTGTACATTTCTTCGTTTGCAGGAAGGATAAAAAATTCTTGCAAGCTCATTGTCAGCCATTTTGTGTATTGCTTGTGTCTAATGTGGACCGTTAATTTATGTTGAGATATTTATTGAAAAAATAGTACTTAGTTGATTTGTGACGGCACACATTCTCAATTTGAATGTTTTTGATGATTTGTCGGAATTTTGATAATTTTAATGATTTGATTGTATGGTTATAGTTATTAGCGATTTTTTTTAAAAAAAAATTAGCTAATGACGATATCCTCACTTTTGAATTTCCGAAAAATTTTTGCACAGAAGTTCGTTTTGGGACCTCAGGAACCCATATCCACCATTCGTTAAGATTTATATATATATATATATATATATATATATATATATATATATATATATATTTATATATATATATATTTATATATACAGTAGAACCTCGATTATCCGAGCTAATTGGGACCGGTAGTACCTCGGATATCGGAAATCTCGGTTAATAAAAACCTTCCGTGCTTGCGACTTTAACTAACTTTTAAAGTAAAAAACAACAGAACGTTTTTTAAATGATAGAAATAAACATATATGAACTCATGTTTCACAGGTAAAAAGATTTAAGAAGGCAATCAACTCTAGTAAAGTAAATTTTAAAAAGTAACATGGTATTTTTTTAACTATACTTAGCTAAATATCGGAAGAAGCATTTTTAAAAATAACACAAATATCAAGAAAATATTTTGTCTTCTCAGGGTGTAATATTATTATACATGTGTATAATTTTTTCCAAGCTCATTTCGGAAAATAGAAAGAAAAATAAAAAAAAATTATTTCGTTATTGCCTCGGTTAACAGAAACCTCGGTTAATCGAAGCTCGGTTAATCGAGGTTCTACTGTATAAATATATACATATGTATATCCACGATAACTGCCGTAAAAATACACCAATCTTAATGAAACTTGGTACAAAAATCGGTCTTTGGGATAGCTTGGATGAGTTGGTTGGCCAGACTGGTAGGGCCAACATTTTTGGAATAAGAGCTGAGGAAATGTTAAAAAAAATCATTTTCAATATTACATTTGCTTAGATTTTGATAAAAATTAAAATAACAGTAGAGCCGTCGATCCTCTATAATCCAGAAAAATGCAAAAATCTCTTTTTTGAGTATAAGCAGTAAAATCGATTATCTCAGATGGCTATGTGTTCTGACAATTGATATTAGAAAAAAAATTGAATATCGCGGGGGGTAACTAATTTTGACAGTTAATATTAGACGCAAGGCCTGCTAGAGAATTTTGCTTGAAAAAATCAAGCAGGCCTTGATTAAACGTATTACGGGAAATGAATTTATTAGTTGATTCAATTTTATTAAAATATATTAATTGTCAGTATCATAAAAATGTTTTGCAATTAATATTTCAGTATGTAGATACATAAAAAAAATCGCTATATAAGGTACTTGCTGCCTTTGGAGATCTTTTTATAGATAACGCTTAAGGTAGATATTGTTTTACTGTTTGAAATTGTAAATTTATAATCTCTGTAATAGTTTATTTAGTTTGTGGATTCTAATTGTACCATGTTTTTAGCCCTGATGAAGTGGTTGAGTCCGCCACGAAACGTAGGCTGTAAGTTGGAACTGGATTAATTAATAAATAATGGAAGGGTGTGATCTCCTGAAGAAGTGGTTTTATTTGAGAAATAGAACTATGTTCAAAATCAAACACACACTACCATACCAAAGCATCGAGTTCTTTAATTCGCTATAATTTTACAATATAATATATGTAATATTATGCAACAAGTACAGTAAGTAGCATAGAGTAAGCAGCTTATAAAAACATTACGCTCAAAAATTATTATTTCGTTAAAGGTTTTTTGGTAAAAGTTTTCCTTTATAGTGCAGTATAAATACAATAATTAAACATACATAAAACTTTGTCGCATTATAGTGACGGTGGAAATTCCCAAACCACATGCTATTCTACATTAAGTTTGTAACAAGGAAAAAGAATTAGGGTGAGATTTTTGTAAGACTGATGTAAATACAATCAAACTTAAAAAGACTTTTGAAAATATATGCCGTATGGTTCGTTTAGAATAGATACATGAAAGAAACATCGGTCCCGCCCATCTATACTACTTACATATTAGTTAGAAAGAGACAGAGAGAGCGTAGGTGGGTCTATAAGTTAAAAATTATGGCGGATATTACCCCCAACCCTTAGTCCTTTGACCACAAAAAACAATTTCTTTTGTACTATTTTAAACGATAACCAGATCTGTTTTGTGGATTTGGTATTTTTGTCTGTTATTCATGAAACATGTGATTTGACCAAATAAAGGGGCATGGGCGTGACCAATGTTTCTCCTATGTATCTATTGAAACGGAATGGGCCTGTAAATATGTATTTGGCTCTCACGCTGAGGTCTGGGGTTCAAATCCCAGAGCCGCGCCAACGACGATATAAAATTTACAAAATACCGACAGCGTGACAGAGTACGTTTGGCATCAAGGAACGCCAAGGTGCAAATCCAAACCTGCCCTGAAATAATGCCAACAGCGGTTCCAGGCCACAGACGAAAAGGACCAAGAAAAACGCCTTAATTAAACAAATAAACACTACAAGTTAATAATTTTTGATGAGACTCTTCATTGGACATTTACGTCAAATTAAAATCCTAAATAGCAATATTAGACGAGGTATAAAGTAGATCTTCTTCGAGAATTCAGTTTACCTGAAAATGTAATTCGTATTTTTTATACATACTACATCATTATTGGAGCAATATTTGTTTATAACAGAAGGGTTGAGAGAGCTCTGTTTAATGTGCAAGAAACTTGTCTATGAGCAAATAACAATTTTATTCTTCTGACTCTTATAATCAAGCTTCATTAACCAAGCTATACCATACTAAGCAATAAAGATGATTACCTCCTAGCTTAAGTAGTATGTTTAACTTTAAACAGATTTAGTAGATTCTAGAAATGGATTCTTACATGAGAGCAGATTCTGCAACTACCATCCCTAATCCATCAAGGAAGCACAACCACTTCATCTAAAAATACTTTTTGTTGAAGGCGAAGTTAGTTTTTCTCGATTTACTCTAGAATTTGTTAAGCTTATAGTCTGAATGATGCTGACATAATTATTTTAATTCATTAATTGTGTCTGTATTTCTTGTGAATTTTTGCTTTCTTAATCTAATTTTCTTCTTGTTTTATTTATGTACTCTGCGAAAAACCATGAGACACATATTTTTTTTCAATTATTTAGTTGTGATTGAGCCGAATCTATGTTCCATCTAACTATCGTACATACAACCTTAAGACTATTGTCTTAAGTGTATTAATCGAAATTATCAGAACTTAGGCGTACGGTTCTTTAAAGATTTAAGCTAATTCTTTGTTTACAAAGAAGCTAATCTGGCTTGACTTTGAAGCTATGATCTAAAAGGAGAAACAGACAACTTGACAGGGGGCATGTGCGAGCACGTTACCCTATAGAGCCTCCGGTGTCTACTTCCCCTACCACACAAAAGAGATATACAGGGTGGATAAAAAGTATGGATAAAGCTAATTATCAAGAAAACGGGTTATCCAAATTGCCTGAAATTTCAAACACAGTTACAATGTAATTAAATCTATAACCTAAGATTTTTTTAGATTTGTATCGTCATTTGTTTCCGAGATACAAGGCTAATTTGATGTTTTTTAAATGGCATAAGGGGTCAAATGTATTATTTTTGAAATGTGGATTTTTTTTCTCTATTCAGTGATATAGCAGATGTCTATCTTTATCTTTAGAAAAACCGAAAAAAAATAATCTTGCAAATTTAGTTTTGAGAAAAAGTTAAATTAAGTTAACTTTGGAAATGACGTCATGAAGTGCCCATCATTTACACGTTGAACAAAAATTAAATTTGTGTAAAATAATCACTATAAAAATGGGGCATTTAAGTGAAGAAGCATATAGAAATCCTGATGATGGTCGAATATGGTGATTGAAGACGAATTTTTACAGAGGTTATTTTTTTTTAATTATAGACACTTCATGACGTCATTTTTAAAGCTAACCTAATTTAACTTTTTCTCAAAACTAAATTAGCAAAATTATTTTTTTTCGGTTTTTGTAAAAATACAGATAGATATGTGCTATATCACTGAATAGAGAAAAAAATCCTCTTTTCAAAAATAGTACACTTGACCCCTTGTGCCATTTAAAAAACATAAAGTTAGCCATGTATCTAAGGTTATAGATTTAAATACATTGTAACTGTGTTTCAAATTTCAGCTAATTTGGATAGCCCGTTTTCAAGATATTTAGCTGTATTCAAACTTTTCATCCACCCTGTATAAAAATTTAATGAAGTAGGGATTAAGCCATACCAAGATTTATCAATAACTGAACATTTAACATACCGAAGATAGTATTAACGATGATTTGAACGCAAACTAGATCTGGTCAGTTTTACGTTTAAAAAATACAAATGTTTCATAGACGATTTGTCGTATGTATCTTTAAGATATAGATGCGTCCAAGTTGCTGAAACAATCATTTCTGTGTCGGAAAATTTTGATGAACCTCAGGATGGACTTTTTTCAGTGCAATTATGTACTCTTTCATACACGAATTGATCGAAAATTGAGTAGATATTTATGATCATGTATATTTTTTGAGTCCATCAAATAAATCGTTGTGGTGATATTAGTCTCCAAGGGGTTAACTCATATGTGTAAGAATTGCTAATAAATTGACTTACCCTGAAAAGGTGCAGTGATAAAGATTAGAGACAAAGGAAAATTGCAAATTATCTTCTTCCGTCTACTCTATTAGCAGTGAATATAATGTTTTGTTTGTTCCAAAACATAGTGTGCTTTACTAACATTGTAAATTAAGTTTTGTCTTTTACCAGAAATGCTACTCAGAAAGTAATATATAACAAGGTACAAATGATTTTGTTAACTGTCTTATTAATTCCTAAATAATGATACAACAAAGAGAATGTACCTAAAAATAACTATAATAATTGATACATTATCAAACATTATCAGCTGAAAATATAAGCATTATAAAATTTTATAAAATAGTTAAATAAAAATACACCCTTGCATAAAATTGAAGAAGCTTAAAGGAATTTAGGCAATATTCAAACATTCTAAGCACCTTAATAATAGGCACAATGAAAATCACCAGTCACTCACTCAATTTGATGTCTTCCATAAAGCTTGAACGTAAATATAAAAACAAGGTGTCAGTTTCTTAAATTTAATATATACCATATTTTTTCCAGAAGCAGACTGCAGACCTTATAGTAGTGACTTTCAACTAATTTCCTAGGAAAATGTCAAAATTTTCAAATAATACGTTCTATGGTGGTATACTCGGTACAAGATAGTAATTGAATTTTTCGTTTGACAGAAAAGTTACTAAACGTACCGGTAGTGGCGCGAAATTTCAAATTATATAGAAATTATTGTGTACTACATGAATTTGATTTTTTGATCTATTTTACCATGAATAAGTGAATAAAACAATCATTTTATTCAAAATGATTGATAAAAGAAAATTAAAATAAGGGATAAAAATAAATACAACCAACAACGACAATACAAAATGATTTATAAAAAATCAAAAGAATCAATAAATAATTATACATTGATTAAAAAAATCAACATGAGCACAGCAAACAGCATATAACTTACGGATTACAAATAATTATTGAGGTTATAATTCTGTTGTATATATTCATATTATATAATAATAAAATAGCAGCTAGCGTCGACTGTTGCGTTAGCAACATTAATAAAAATAATAAACAAAACTAGAACATACAAGAAGATTACAATTATTCAAGTTTAAATTAATATCGAATTTATTCTAATACATAATTGTTTCAATATTGTATAATTTACCATTTAATAAAGAACCTATCATTGAACCCACATTTCCTGATTTGGCAACATACACGACAAATTCCAAACTTTTCTAATGTTTACATCACGTGACCACTACAAAAGTCACTAGAAGATTGTGTACCAATCTAACGCTTTTAAAATTTCCAGATCTTGACAGATACAATTAGAGAATTTTATTTTGTTAGGTTCGTGTCAAGATTCAATTACTATCTTGTACCGGGTATATACATTAACTTATTAACCCATTAACTTATTTTTACAATATGAAATTGTTTTCTTTAATACAAAAATATCACTTTTTAAACCGATTTGTCTGATGATATTATTTCATTTACATTAAATATTTTACTCAAAAAATTCTTATATCCAAATTGCGTTAAATCAGACGATTGGACAAAGCCCGCAATAATCAGATAATAAAGGCATAACGACCATCAGCATAGACGTATAAAATTCAAATAATATTGTTGTTGAAAAGGAAGCTGTAAACGCTAATGTCGGTAGGATCGCTTGCAGTTTGACATAAATTCTCGTTATTTGCACAAAAGTCACTCTAATAGATAATTTATAAGCAACTGAAATTAAGAAAACTATAAGTATTCCTGTTGCGCTGTTGCATTATAAAAATTTATATCTTTTTAATTACATAATTAATGCGTGTAAAGCATTCTGTATGTAAAATAAATTCTCACTACATGTCAATCCTTTTGAACATATTGTACATACAAGACACGTAATATAGTAGAATCACGATAAAACAACGTTATTAAACTCAACAATCTTGTATTTATTAATTAAAATAATTTACACAACCGGTTTCGACCATTGGTCATCTTCAGGTGTATAGTCAATTCTACAAAAGTTCAAATATAAGACCAAACATCATATTAGGTTTATCAGATATCAACGATTACATTACAACTTCATCAATGATTTTCACAACGATCACACCACAGTTTTATTAACAACAACGATAAGTATTATTAGTTAACGATCTCGTGTATATCTTAATTACCAAAGAGATCGTGAAATTTTGACGTTTATATTAATTAGATCCAATTAGTTATTATGATCAATATCGATGTATAGGTATTATATTTAGATTTGTGCTGAATTTGATTTAGAGAAATTTTGAAGTTAATTATCGAACATATTTAAATTGAAATTGATTTAGAAAAAGTTAAAATTTAAAATTTAGTTGAAACTGAAAGTAATAAAATGGTTAAAATTTGATGATTAATATTCAAATAATTGGATCTAATTTGATCGATATTGATGGTCGATTTTTGGAACACGTAATATATTTTAACATGTGAAAGGGCAATTCAGTGAAGCTGAAATAAACCCTAATCGGTGTCGTTTTTTACGTTACGCACAGTCAGCGAAATTTGAGACGAGAAATTTAGAATCAAAAGAATTGATTTCTCTCTATCAGCAATTTTGTATACTTCAGCTCATTATTTACGCTGAATGCTTACCTTTATCAGAAGAAGTGTGTGCTGAATAAAATATATGAAAAAACAGAGCAAACAAAATAATTTCTCATTAATTTTATACGTCTATCGTCCTCCCAATAATTATCAATGTTGTTATTTCAATTTCGGGTAATAAGGACAACTCCGTTTTAGATTATTACTTTATTTTCAGAACCACGCTTCCTCAGGACTACAAAAGAGGAAATACAATAGAACGATCACAATGACAGCATTCAAAACAAAATAGACAAGTAGAACAGTCCACCCACATAAGTGGTCTACTTTGTTTCCAACAACAATTTTTAATAATAATACTAATCCAAAATACAAATGTTACCTTATTCTTTACAAAGCAATAATAATGTTCAATGATATTTTTCAAAAATAACCGGTATTTCATGAAAGATACAGAATACTCAGCTTCCTACAGTACTCATCCATCAATATAATAGAAAGATTAATCGAATTTTTGTCAATTTTCTTAAAATACATGAAACATAAAGCACAAGTCACCACATTCAAACAATCAAATTAACAAATAGCGTCTCTTTTTATCATACCTGCATAGCAGGAAACATAAACGAATTTAAATTAAAATCCCTAACTGACCTTGCTATATACAGGGTGTCCCACCCCACTGAGACCAACTCCCACAACAATTGAAGATATTACACAAATCAAATACTACATTATGTAAATTTTAAAAACTCAATAAAAAACCTATAGAAGTTATAATTATTGTTTAGGTAGTTAAATACCAACTATCCAAACCAACAGCTAACACATCCTTTTTAGCAAATAATTGTAAATGTGGCTAACACCACTCACATCTTCTTTATAATTTACTGAATTATTACATTTAATATAAATTATTTCGCTCAAAGAACGTCTGAATGGATTGGATTCAATATCTAAAATTGTCACTTTATCAAAATCAAAATGGTGTCCCAATTCAAATCTATGTTGCGCCAAGGCAGTCCTATACATCTTATCACAACTCTTACAATCATACGTGTGCTGTTTAATCTTTAATTTTAAATATTGCTTTGTTTGTCCAATATAACACATTGGGCAATTGTTACATGGGATTTTATAAACAACACACGATTTTGATAAACTCTCAACCCAATCCTTCAATTTAGTAAAATACAATTTGGCATTTGTCTTTATGTAAATTGGTACCAATTGCACATTGTATTTTTTCAACAATCTCTTTGTAAAGAAATATATATTATCAACGAAAGGAAATTTAAAAAACAAGTTACCATGCTGGACCAATCTTACATCAACACATGCCATGTCATCATAAATCGATATCTGTGAACCAACCCCCTCCCCCCCGAGCCAATGTTTGTAATCTTTGATATTTTCGAATACAAGTCCTGATAAATTTAACAGGATAACCATTTTTCTTTAACTGTCTTGTAATTTTCAGTAAATTTTCATCATGAAACCCCCCATCACTAAGCCTATACATTCTATGTAACAAACCCATAATTACATTAATTTTATGACCCAAAGTATGATTGGAATGATAACTAACAATACGTCCTGAATTTGCTGGTTTCTGATACCAATTGGTCTTAATCCCTCCCCTATCTCTGATTAATAAGACGTCCAAAAATGGAATACTATTATCCACTTCTACCTTCATGGTGAATTTGATAGTCTGATGTACTGAGTTGAAGGCATCGAAAACCCGCTGGACACCATCTGGCCGCAAAAACAGTAAAGAATCATCAACATATAATTTTGCCAAACCAATATCATTCCAATGCGAACTAACCACCATCTTAAACAAATCATTCATTACAATATTAGCCAGTGATGGGCTGGCCGGAGCCCCCATAGGAGAGCCATAGACCCTTGTAAATAACACCATTCCACACGAAGTAGCTACTCTCAAAACAATACTCAACCAATTTCACAAATAAGTTTTTTGGTATATCTGTGTAACATTCAATATTCCTCCATCTCTTCTTTACTATTTCAATTACCAAATTTTTGGGAATATTGGTGAACAGCGAGACTACATCAATGGACACCATTACATAATCACCAACACCACCATAATCATCAATCAATTCCCTTAATTCATACGAATTTTTGATGTTAAACCTGGATGTAGACAACACCTCACCCAATATCGAGTAAATCAACAATTGATGTAAGATTGATCCAGCATGGTAACTTGTTTTTTAAATTTCCTTTCGTTGATAATATATATTTCTTTACAAAGAGATTGTTGAAAAAATACAATGTGCAATTGGTACCAATTTACATAAAGACAAATGCCAAATTGTATTTTACTAAATTGAAGGATTGGGTTGAGAGTTTATCAAAATCGTGTGTTGTTTATAAAATCCCATGTAACAATTGCCCAATGTGTTATATTGGACAAACAAAGCAATATTTAAAATTAAGGATTAAACAGCACACGTATGATTGTAAGAGTTGTGATAAGATGTATAGGACTGCCTTGGCGCAACATAGATTTGAATTGGGACACCATTTTGATTTTGATAAAGTGACAATTTTAGATATTGAATCCAATCCATTCAGATGTTCTTTGAGCGAAATGATTTATATTAAATGTAATAATTCAGTAAATTATAAAGAAGATGTGAGTGGTGTTAGCCACATTTACAATTATTTGGTAAAAAGGATGTGTTAGCTGTTGGTTTGGATAGTTGGTATTTAACTACCTAAACAATAATTATAACTTCTATAGGTTTTTTATTGAGTTTTTAAAATTTACATAATGTAGTATTTGATTCGTGTAATATCTTCAATTGTTGTGGGAGTTGGTCTCAGTGGGGTGGGACACCCTGTATATAGCAAAGTCAGTTAGGGATTTTAATTTAAATTCGTTTATGTTTCCTGCTATGCAGGTATGATAAAAAGAGACGCCATTTGTTAATTTCATTGTTTGAATGTGGTGACTTGTGCCTTATGTTTCATGTATTTTAAGAAAATTGACAAAAATTCGATTAATCTTTCTATTATATTGATGGATGAGTACTGTAGGAAGCTGAGTATTCTGTATCTTTCATGAAATACCGGTTATTTTTGAAAAATATCATTGGACATTGTTATTGCTTTGTAAAGAATAAGGTAACATTTGTATTTTGGATTAGTATTATTATTAAAAAATATTGTTGTTCGAAACAAAGTAGACCACTTATGTGAGTGGACTGTTCTACTTGTCTATTTTGTTTTGAATGCTGTCATTGTGATCGTTCTATTGTATTTTCTCTTTTGTAGCCCTAAGGAAGCAGAAAAAATCTGCGAAACGTCGGCGTGGTTCTGAAAATAAAGTAATAATCTAAAACGGAGTTGTCCTTATTACCCGAAATTGAAATAACAAAATAATTTCTCTCACAAGAATAGACCAACAAATTTACAAATTTACCTATAATTTATACGATCAAATCTAAATAATTTTTTTATAATCATTTTAAAAGGCTCGTTAGTATTTGCTGATTTTTTACAAAAATCATGAAGTCAGAACCTATTAAACATTAAACCTGTAAAAGTAATTACTTCTTAAAAATTCCATTCTTTGTACACATATTACTTGTTTGCAATATATACCTTAAATACCTTGCTTTTGAAACTGTTTTAATAAATATTCCAGCCTTATGTTGAGCATATATAGTACGTTTACTCTGCTTACGTTTTGACTTAAGTTGTAAAAATAATTTGTGGTTTTACACAATGGATGCAAAATTTACGATAGCCGGTTGGGGGTGTTATAAATCATAGACAGAATCGACAAATTCACCATCTGTTTATACCTATAGGTACATACACATTTGGATGTGTCTTGTAGCAGGTAGGTAAATAACAAGTATTTTCAAGGGTATTTCTCTAAATATTTCTATTTATAATTGTTTGAAAAATGAATTCTAAACAATTGAATTTCTAAACACAGAAACATTTATTTTATATATTTTTATTAAAATTATTGTAATTATTGTTGAATAATTACAATAAATCCTATGGATAAATTGTAATGAAAATATTTTTTACAAGACTAGTGAATGTTTTTCATTTGAATCATTAACCGTTAGGCAGTTTGTAATGTAATTTCTTTCCACGGAAGGATTAAAACGTTCTAAATTTTTCTAAATATAAATTTCAACCCTAAAATTTGTATGCGAACGGGTATATGACGGTTTGATCTTTGCAAAATATACCTGTCCCTTTAGACAACTGTTCAGTTTACAAAGTCTTCTTGTATTGTACAAGTCGAATATTGAAACATTGTTACATTTTTTTTGTGTGGATTTGTGTTTTGATAATCATGTTATACTAAAAATGTGGCGAGCTTGGGAACCTGTTAATGATGATCAAGTTGAAGAGATGGATATTGTAAATATTCATGATGATGATGATGTTGAAATCGTTGTAGACGGCGTAGGACCATCGAGTCCATCGACCAGCAGAACTGGTGTAGAAAAGGGTATGAGTAGATATCCATTTTTTAATATTTATTCACTTTATGCTACTGTCAATCTTTCGATTGCAGAAAAAAATACGAGGGATAATCTATCAGAAGACGGTAAGAAGCTAATTCGCACACTGCATTCTTCGTTGGTAGAGCGTGGTGAACCAGCGCCGATTAAACTAACAGCCGATTTATTAAAAAAACCGTACAGCACTATCCACGGTATACCTAATTTCCAAGTCGGAAGAATCCTTAGGGGGGAAAAAGAGAGCGTGAATCAGTTGTAGATAAATTAGATTCTTCAATAAAAGAAGAAATAAAATCTACAATTTACGCTATTTATAAAAGGAAAGAGGTGCCTACTTTTCTTGCTGGACGGTTTAATTTGCACATATTCTATAAAAAAGATGTGCAGTTCAAGTAAATGATAACTACTTAGAATAATGCAAATTAAATTGACTAATGTAGAGTTCGGTAGTCTGTTTAGTTTTTCAGTTCTTTAACGGAACTTATGTAATAAGTATAACTTGATTTTTACTTCTTATACTTTTCATTACAATTTATCCATAGGATTTATTGTAATTATTCAACAATAATTACAATAATTTTAATAAAAATATATAAAATAAATGTTTCTGTGTTTAGAAATTCAATTGTTTAGAATTCATTTTTCAAACAATTGTAAATAGAAATATTTAGAGAAATACCCTTGAAAATACTTGTTATTTACCTACCTGCTACAAGACACATCCAAATGTGTATGTACCTATAGGTATAAACAGATGGTGAATTTGTCGATTCTGTCTATGATTTATAACACCCCCAACCGGCTATCGTAAATTTTGCATCCATTGTGTAAAACCACAAATTATTTTTACAACTTAAGTCAAAACGTAAGCAGAGTAAACGTACTATACTCTATAAGCGAAAATTTATGCTTATAAAATATGCCACATACGAGAAACTTGAGCTGAAAAGGAAATACGACAAACATTCTTGATTATATTAAATTGTTTTGTAAATGAGAAGCATATCAACATCAACAGCGCTTACAATAATATACAATGATTAGTTTAACATATTAATTTTGCACAATATGTCTCTCATTAACGCTTCATCATACAAGAGATTCAAGTTCTCTTATATATGTCAAGCATTATGTAGAATGTTGAACATCAAGTATCTTTCTTCTATATTATACTTTTATTAGAATTTGACATATGTAAATATACTTTCTTCGCGTAAAATACGTAAATGCTATTAATTGTTAAGTCGCATATTTCCTTGTTGCAATTTTTCAAAACTGCTTCAATTTTAGACTTCTATAAATTGTATAACAATAATTATGTTAACAATCTAATCAATCTTTTAATAAGGTATTCCTCAGTTGTCACCTAGGGTGAATTCTACATTAATAATTTTCAACGAATGTGTGTAAAGCCTCCCATAAACACAAAGATAAGCCTGTCCAGCTCTTTGATTTCAATTTCTTGTAGTGTTTATGGTCAAACACTTTGTAGTTCCATCAGTCGAGCCAGAAGAAAGTTCTATTACTCAAATATAGAAATGTACAGGTAATTTTTTTCTCTAAATTCTATAAAATTCACATTTGTTACAAGTACTAGAGCTATGTATATTTCTGTAAAATTGTTGCCTATTTAAAGATTGTCATTACCGAGGCTCATGCGTTGATGCTTCGAGGTAACAAGTTTTCCACTTTAAGGTGTTCAGATTTCGTGTCATTCAATATTATTAGTACACTAAAAGTGGCTAGAGTTGCATTTTGGGAGCACCGTTGCAAAAGTGGGGTCTAGCAGCTCATTAGAGAAAACAGTGCAAAATATTTTTTACAATATCGTAATTTTCACTGACCACTTACGAACTAAGGAAGACTTTGAATAATACAATAATAGAATAGATCTGTTCCAAGTAAAAGTTCTGGAAAGTAATCCCAAACTACTTCCCGATTGTTTATGTTGGAACACCTATATTGGTTTATCTTAACACTATGCAAAATATAAAACAAGAAGAAGGATTGAGGGTTGTTAGATTCTAGGGCCACCATTTAAGTTAGAGGGCGGGAAATGTAGGGGTGTTTTTGAGTATTACAAAAGTAATAGAAAGAATACGTGCATTTTTTTCTTACAAAACTTGAAATTCTAAATTCCACGGATTGCTTAGACAGTCCGAAACTAGTTTGGGATTTATCGGATTGTTACTTGAAACGAACTGTCAGGGATTGTTTTCAGTTGGAACGCCAAAATGTATATCCGCAGGCGTCTGATAGTTTTGGATTCTTCCAACGGTTTGAGATTCTTACTGGGGACAGGTCTACTATCTTTCCAATTTCTCTTTTTTTTATTCGTGTGAGATCTGAAGCACCATAGTCGTTTATCTCCAAATTACTTTAGCTTAATGGTAAGATAGTCTATGTTAACTTATAGTTTATTTATTTCAAGACAGATCTTTGACACAAATATTTTTTAGAGGATATGAGAAAAATCATCATAGAAGAAGTATACTCGTCTAAAATTAAATGTGCTTGGAAGTTGGGCGCGTTCAACGAACATCCAGCGTATAAAACAAGTTGCGCTTAGTAATGAAAGCGCTGTGGATAGCTGAGTTGCAACAGTTGAGCATTCGTTGAACATAATCATAACTGTTGTAACTACCCACAATACATTTGCGTGGTAGAGATGTCATATTTGTATCTTTTCTCACATCTTCTGGTAAAAAAACAGCTGATCATCGTCTGCCATATTTGCGCTAACTTGGGGCAGCGCACCAATCTACCGCTGCGTAAAATACTCAACCGTTGCAAGTTAGCGTTCAGGCAGCGCTTCCATTCAACAAATCCATATTGCCAACAGTTGCCAACGGTTGTGAGTGATTAGCTTCATTGAATGCGCCCGTTGACTAAGCGACATTGAGATTTTGGTATCAATATACCCATATTGGTAATTACATCGATATTTTCGATATTTGACACCTAATGAATATTGAAAATATTGATGTCTTTATACATACGATACGAGAAACGATGAAATCAACATTGTCATTTAGGTGTGAAGTTCATTTTTAAAAATCTCGACATTGTAAAAAAATCTCCAAAGGCAGCAAGTACCTTATATAGCGAATTTTTTTATGTATCTACATGCTGAAATATTATTAATTCACAAACAATATGAAACACTAATAAAATTTCACTCGTTTAAAAATTGTTGTTTGTCTACATAGATCTAGTATGTTAATATTAACATACTAGATCTACCTATGTTTGTCTAATATTAACTGTCAAAATTAGTTGCCCTGTGCGATAATCAATTTTTTTTTCTAATATCAATTGTCAGAACACATAGCCATCTGAGATAATCGATTTTACTGCTTATACTCAAAAAACTGATTTTTGCATTTTTCTTGCGATCCAATGAACAGATTTCGATGATTTTTTTTCTGGGTCATAGAGTATCGACGGCTCTACTGTTATTTTAATTTTCATCAAAATGTAAGCAAATGTAGTATTGAAAATAATTTTTTTAAACATTTCTTCAGCTCTTATTCCAAAAGTGTTGGCCCTACCGGTCTGGCCAACGAACTCATCCAAGCTATCCCCAAGACCGATTTTTGTACCAAGTTTCATTAGGATTGGTGTATTTTTACGGCAGTTATCGTGGGTATACATATATATATATATATATATAATATATATATATATATATATATATATATATATATATATATATATATATATATATATAAAAATTTTAACGAACGGTGGATATGGGTTCCTGAGGTCCCAAAACGAACTTCTGTGCAAAAATTTTTCGGAAATTCAAAAGTGAGGATCTCGTCATAAGCTAATTTTTTTTAAAAAAATTTGCTAAAAACGAGCATTTTAAGACCGATGTACAGCCAAGTGCGGAAGAATTTTAACGGTTAGGATTGTATAGTATAAACCAGACTTTCTTTTGAAGAGAACAAACATACTATTGGACATCGTGAGAGAGAAGGGGACGATTTGTTCATGTACCTGAATAAAGCAAAACACCACACCCCTATAACGGATCAGGTAATTTGCCACCCTCTACTTATTTATGGTTCAACTTCAACAGCTACTATTCGCTAAAACAGGTAAAGCAACAAAGCAGCTTCGGCCCATCCCCAATACCAAGAATGGTGGAGGAACGGTTCAATCTATACAAAACAGGCCAAAATTCGCACCAAGAGTCGTTAAAATTCTTCCGCACTTGGCTGTACAAATAACCCTCAAGATCCAAATTTTGCTAACTTGTTCTTCAGAGACTTCTCTACAAATCCTTGAAATATTTTTCTACTTGCTCCCTAACTAATAGGTACGTAAAAAATAGGTACCTCCGGATAAAAACTAGTAGCAGACCAAACTTTATTTTCGAAGATAGCACTTAAGCCTAAAAAATTTTCTAAAAATTCTAGCTCAATCAAACATTTCAAAGATACATCAATAATTATCGATATATCGATAAATTTCAAATCCCATATCGATTGACGATAATATCAACAAATCGATGTTGTGATCGATATGTTGAAAATCATTCTCAGCCCTGTTACTGACTAGTTATTGAAATTATGTACAAACAGTCTATAAGGCAAATAACTAAGCGTTTTCTGAGTTTATGAACCAGTAAACATTTGTGTTTTTTTTTTAACATTTTCAAGGTGTGAAAGGCAAGTGTTAGAAACACGAAGATCCACTGCGAAGTAATTATTATGCTAAACACCCACAGGTAAGGACTGTAGCATAATTCTGGAGTAATACAACTGTTTTGTACTGTTGAACCTAGCTAATGTTTCATAAAAGTTGAGCATGTATGCTATACGTCCTCTTCTTATTTTAGGCGACTTTATGTCTCAAGGAATTGCTTAACTCTTATCATAAACTATAAAATGTTAAACAAACACGCTGTCCATAAGTAAGGAACATATGCCTTTTTTACTTGCAATTCATATACACTGTAAGTGAATTCAATAAAATTACAAGCTTATACATTTTTCTGGAAAGTAATTAAAGTCAACAGTCATTGTGATTAATTACGTTGTAATTGATATTGTCCTTACAGGGGAAAACAATAATTGTCTTTATTTTATACGTAAGCTTTAACGTGTATTGTTGTAAAATATAAATAACCAATTGTAAGCACATGGTGATATTTCAGCCAAACAAATGTAAGCTTCCAGAAACTCAAGTTAAACATTGGCATATAACTTTTGAGTGTTGCTGTAACATCAACCTTGTGGTATAGGAGGCAGACTTACAAAACAATCAAATATTGATAAGAAACAAACACAATATACCAGGCCCTCTTTACAAATTGCTTTTCGATAGAAGTTACAGAGAATAGTGTTCTCTAATATAGTGGACCCATTCCACTTGAAACATTCACTTATAATTGATTACTTGCATTATTTATTACATCGATACAAGGGGTATTGCTATAACAAGACTGTACATGACACAAACTTGTGGAAACATTTACAGCAGCCATTCTGAACCTATTCATGTATAATTAATCACTCGTACTCATAAGATCCTGGGACAACACAAATGTCCAATTTTAGTAAATTCAGTAAATATACATGATTAAAAATGAACCTCATTAGAAGTGACATCAGAACGACCGAGAGAAGTTTGATTAGAAGTCATAAGGTAACTTTCTGTGACCCTTGTAGATATTTGCATTAGAGGTTATACAATATTTAAACTGCTGATAATTTGAACATTAGGAATATTTAACAATTGAAATAATATCATATCAGCACAATAGTCAATTTAAATGTTTCACTGTTATCTAGTACATTGAATTTTTCTACATACTCTGAGAAAATTAAACTTTTTCAAGGAATATTACTATAGGATTCTAAATATTACCCTATTTAATAGAAAAATGTTTAACGGGGAACCTGTCTCAAGATAAACCTGTGGTTATTACGCTTCTTAAATGTTAGATGGCGTTTGCTCCCCCACGTCTTCTATATCTATATTTTTATCTACATTTACAGGTTACTTTATTTTCTTAGAAAGCAATATGGCGGAATTTAGAAATTAAAATTTTAAAATGCGTGTTATGGAGAAAAAATTGATGTTGATTCTGAATAATTTCGTTTATATCAATTGTCATCGCTGGTTCTATAGCGTACACGTGGTTTCAAGAGTATATTAAGATTAAATACACTTATTTCGATGCTTTGACTGTTCAATTTTTTTTTTGTGAAAACCACGAGTTCAACGTCAAACAAAAAAAATACAGAAGCTAAAGAAGGCTTCATTAGATGTGATAAAAAGTTTTAAACGAAATCTGGTATAAGGTTTTCGAGATAAAAATAAAATAGTGCAAAAATAATGGTTTTTTCACTTTTTTTCGAAAACTTCCTACCAGATTTCGCTTAAATTTGGTATAGACGAAGTTTAGTCAAATATCAAGCTATGGTAATTTGTTGAAAATTTTTGAACTCATATTTCGTTTTTCATCCAGTAGCGTTCAACCTTAAGTCCCTAAACTTGAACTAAAGTTTTCAATGTAGGTACACTCACGAGCACATAAAAGAGACCACTTTTTGTGCGACTGTGTAAAACCAGCTTTCGAGAGCAGTCGTCTCAATTTTAACTGGTCAGAATTTGGGAAGAGAGTTGTCCAATCGGAACAAGGGGTGGTTGGAGTTATTGTCACTTCTCCATATTTACGAAATTTCGACAGGAAATAGAATAGCAAAGCGGTCAGGTAACAGCTTGTAAATTATAACTTTCTCTAAAGAGGGTGGTTCTACAACATTTGCTATGGCGGAAACTGGCTACAGCACTTCCTACCTCTACACCTTCTTCCGCTGACGAGAGAAGGAGCCTGACGCACACGAACCGAAAAACATGTTATTCCTCACTCAAGAGTCGGTCTCTTTTATTTGCTCGTGAGTGTACCTTATGAAATTAGTGAATAAGTTTGATCGATATTTTAGATAGAACTTCTAATGTTGCTCATTGCAAAATAATTTCAGTCTTACGTAGGTAAATAAACAACTATTCCAGTTTTCACTACTACGCACAAACGCATCTAAAGAGTGATATTAACAATAGATGCTATAAAATCGTCCTTATCTTTCGAAATACCGCTCATAGCTTAATTGCTGTATATTCCTACGAGACCAAAATGAAATAAGAGTTGATACCCATTTTGAAAAGAATCGCTGCACCCTCCATTTAATATTTGCAAATGATTACTCATATAACTATCCTTTTGCGCCTTCAGGACTTTGACGCGGTACTCTTCACATTTTTGTCCAGAATCTTAGTTAAGGTCTTCCAACACCAGTGGAAGAAGGATGTCTTACAATAGAAATATTCGGATAAAATCTAATAATTTGTCAGGTAAATCAACTTCACTTGATGCTAATACTGAATAAAACTCCTAAAACACTCATTAGACTGGAATTCTCAATGAGTGAACGAATAATCAGAATCGTCATTCAATTTCCATTGATATAGAATAAATGGATCACCTCATTATTGTTTGTAATGTCCTTAGTGCTTCTATAAATTTTACAAGGTAATATAAGGCAAAACGCAAATTCATTCGCTTTAGACAAGAGTGAATGTGACGAGTAATTATATTTATTCATTTTTAAATTAGTAGTTTTGTTAAGAAATGAATTGTTTTTGTCGTTATTGAATTGTATTGAATCCAGAATATTGAGTTTTATGTAAACTAAGTGATATATTGCTGTGAGTTTTTTCTTATGGAGTATAGAATTTCTTTAATTTCTCTAGAGAAACAACCCTCCTTATTGTACGTTCGATTTCAAACCAGTTTTATATACCGGGTGATTCACCTCAAATGAAAAGTTCTTATCGCAACACCCATTATTTGGTACGCGATTGAAAAAATATTTCAATGATATACAGGAGGGAATCTTAAGATAATTGTAGCAAAATTATAACTTCGTAGCTCGCCTGGAACTCGGTCACGAAACGCACGTCTTTGATTTTCAGAAGCGAAATAAACACGAGGATCCTATCAACATTGATAACTTTTAGCGAATTTTTTTAAAAAAAATTAGCTTATGACGAGATCCTCACTTTTGAATTTCCGAAAAATTTTTGCACAGAAGTTCGTTTTGGGACCTCAAGAACCCATATCCACCGTTCGTTTAAATTTTTATATATATATATATATATATATATATATATATATATATATATATATATATATATATATATTTATATATGTATACCCACGATAACTGCCGTAAAAATACACCAATCTTAATGAAACTTGGTACAAAAATCGGTCTTTGGGATAGCTTGGATGAGTTCGTTGGCCAGACCGGTAAGGCCAACACTTTTAGAATAAGAGCTGAAGAAATGTTAAAAAAAATCATTTTCAATATTACATTTGCTTAGATTTTGATGAAAATTAAAATAACAGTAGAGCCGACCATTCTCTATGACCCAGAAAAAAATTCATCAAAATCGGTTCATTGGATCGCAAGAAAAATGCAAAAATCTCTTTTTTGAGTATAAGCAGTAAAATCGTTTATCTCAGTTGGCCAATATGTTCTGACAATTGATATTAGAAAAAAAATTGAAAATCGCAGAAGGCAACTAATTTTGACAGTTAATATTATACAAACAAAAAAATTTCAAATGAGTGAAAATACATTAAAATTTTCAATTGTTAACAATTTGAACATTTGAAAATGCGCGCCCGATTATTTGTGTATACATGAGTGTCAGTATAGCCAACCCCCAAAATATCCACATACTCATTGGCAACGTTGCCGCTTCTAAACGGCATAATTTAGTCAATTTTAATTACGATTTTTACATAGTCTTATGATTTTTAGCGAATTTTTTTCTAAAAAAGTTAGCTAATGACGAGATCCTCACTTTGAATTTTCGAAAAATTTTTGCACAGAAGTTCGTTTTGGGACCTCAGGAACCAATATCCACCGTTCGTTAAAATTTTTATATATATATATATATATATATATATATATATATATATATATATATATATACCCACGATAACTGCCGTAAAAATACACCAATCTTAATGAAACTTGGTACAAAAATCG
Organism: Mylabris sibirica; assembly: GCA_039776855.1. Classification (NCBI taxonomy): domain Eukaryota; kingdom Metazoa; phylum Arthropoda; class Insecta; order Coleoptera; family Meloidae; genus Mylabris; species Mylabris sibirica. The sequence continues at coordinate 632,168 of CM077840.1, forward strand.
GTCTTTGGGATAGCTTGGATGAGTTGGTTGGCCAGACTGGTAGGACCAACACTTTTGGAATAAGAGCTGAAGAAATGTTAAAAAAAATCATTTTCAATATTACATTTCCTTAGATTTTGATGAAAATTAAAATAACAGTAGAGCAGTCCATTCTCTATGACCCAGAAAAAAAATCATCAAAATCGGTTCATTGGATCGCAAGAAAAATGCAAAAATATTTTTATTGAGTATTAACAGTAAAATCGAATATCTCAGGTGGCTATGTGTTCTGACAATTGATATTAGAAAAAAAATTGAATATCGCACAGGGCAACTAATTTTGACAGTTAATATTAGACAAACATAGGTAGATCTAGTATGTTAATATTAACATACTAGATTTATGTAGACAAACAACAAATTTTGAACGGGTGAAATTTTATTAGTGTTTCTTATTGTTTGTGAATTAATAATATTTCAGCATGTAGATACATAAAAAAATTCGCTATATAAGGCCCTTACGGCCTTTGGAGATCTTTTTTTTTATTTAAATACATTCTTGAATAGGTGGGAATGTCTTGAATTTTTTTGTAGAATGCAATTGAGAAAAATAATAAAAGTCAATATTCCGAGGGTCGTCTCTCAGTGGTTGTTATGCTCTTAATAATCAACCAACCTCAGACTCGGTCTCAAGTCTGAATCTGAAGTAAGAGTTCTGATTTATAAATTATAGTTCGGGAATTTTCGGAGGAAGTCAGGATTGAGTATATAGAGGATTGAGAGCTTGGCGAATTCTAGTTACTTTTGACAGGGTTACATTTTCTTTTGGCGCGCACTCGCATCTTCTGTAAAATTTGAGCCCGTATCAAGGCTGCTATAACCCAATCCTGAATACAAGTATCGATGTGTTTGGTTACACAATCTGGCCTCGAACTCAACCTCAAGCTTCAAAACCGTCTCAAGTTCGGCATCAGTTGTTTTAGGTCTTTAACTCTTTTTTGAAAATAGCAAATTTACCCAAAACGAACGTTTTATGACCAACTTCTCAATGATCTACGTAGTTCTAGATTCGCTAAAATATTATTTGGGGACCCCCTACAAATCGTTGAAAATTTTTTTGAGTCACTCGCCAAACAATATGTGTTGTCATTAGAACTCTTGTTTTATCTAAATCACCCGGTAATACAGAGATAAAAATCTAAATGTACACGATTCGTCTGAAACTCCTATTAGTTGTCGAGCGATTCAAGAAATATTTCAAGGTTTTATAGGAGTGTACCTAGAGATCATTTCAGCAAAATTAGAGCCTTATAGATCATTTGAGAGTTGCTCAAAAATCGCTCGTATTTGCCCCCGCTCCAAAATAAAATTAACAAAAATTAAATAAAACAATGTTGGGAGGATCCCCGAGTCATTCTAAGTCGTTTAACACGCATAACTCGTTTCTTAAAATTGCGACATCGTCAAAAACGAGTGATTTTTGACCAACTTCTGAATGAGATGCTTTTTCTAGAATGATTTCTAGACACCCTCCAATAAAAAAAGTCTTATGGCCACTCCCATTATTATTACAGCTCATTTGGAAGTTGGCCAAAAAATATCGTTTTTGACAATGTGGCAATTTTGAAAAACGAGCAAAACACTAAACGACTAAGAAAGACTCGTAGATCTGCCCACATACATGGCTACATAATTTAATTAATAACTAATTGCCTGTGAGGCAGGTAAAAAAATGGTATAAGACTTTTCGTCTCAGAATTTCATCCCCCATCTACCCCTAGGAGATTGTGGGACTCATGGGTCACCCTGTATATATTTCAAATGTTATGATTTTATGTGCTTGTAAAATTATGAACGAACGCAAATGGCTCCTATTTCATCTATAATGTATATAAGTACTGTACAACAAGAAAATAAGGAATGTTACTGAAGGGAACCTCGTTCTGGGTAGTATTTCTAATGTTCACTTTTAATTTTACTTACAAAAATGAGTAAGTAAAACTACGTCGTTTTCTTTTATTGTTGCTAATTCCTCAGTCTACATTTTGAAATCACCGGAAGATCAATATATCTTGAACAATTCAAAAGTGGCAATCCTTAGTCAAAGATAAGAAAATGGCTTATCGTTCGTGTATAAATAAATGGACCTCGTTAAAAATGACTTTGTTCACACTGTATTAGATTTGCGGTTGGACCCTAATAAAACGGCCGCACGTCACTTGCGCGCTGCGGTCAGTTTTGTGTTAATCCCCCAAGTTAGTTGCGCGCGAGCTCTGAAAATGCAATGAAAGCTGGCATGTCACTTGCGCGCCGCGGTCAGTTTCAACCAGTGGGGACAAGGGTGGTAGTTATGTATGTATATATACATGTAGAATAGGAGTAACTAATTATCCAGTTTTCATTGTTAATTGCAAATTATCCTGCAGAGTACTTGAAACTTTTTTATTTGACTACACTACTAAATTTTCTTTCAAACAGGGCTGTTTCAAATATGTTAGGCTCAAGCTTCTGTCAAAGCACCAATGACATGAAATAAATATTCTTACCATTTAAAGAGAAAGTTTCTCTGCTAACTTCTAAGAAACCCATCTGGAATTTCCGAAGGCATTAGATAAGTGGATTACTTCATGCCGGCGCGCTAGTGTCAGGTACAGATTAAAGCAACCCTTAACTACCAGGTAAGAAAACTGACCGCGGCGCTCAAGTGGCGGATCACCAATAAAACAGTTAGGTTCCTACCCTTGACAAATTTTCGGACGAATCCGTACTTGAAAATTTGAAAATATTTAACATGGATACTTTAGGACATTTTCAATTGTAATTCATTCGAAAATATCATCATAATGGAACTCTTTGCGGTTTTTGGTGTCTCTGAAAGGAGTGGATGTAAATTGGACAAAACAAACTAATTTTCAGTTAGTCCTCGTCACTTTCACTGTCAGTGTCAGTGACATGTATGTATCATCAATTCATTTTGAATTCAATGTATTCTTATTTCAATCTAAATCACGTGATCACAGTATGTAATACTATTGTTGCTTAGCATGATAATTGACGGAACGATGTTTTTTTTGTGTAATCATGGAATCAATTGTAATGCTTAGTTTTTAAAAACGAGAAAGCTGCTTTCTACGATTCTGTTGAAAATATAATCTTATAATTTTACAAACTTCGTTGTAAATGTTCAAAAAAATTGCTTATTACCATTGAGAATATGTTTTCTAATTATAACTTGGGCCTGAAATTTTATATTACGGCCTCCTAAGCTTCTTAAAACTACCTATCCAGTCATGAATCTTACTACTGTCCTTTTGCGGTCGACAACGGTAGGGTTCTGCCTCGGGCAGTCCATTTATTTGTACACATAGAGTACCTGTGTATTATATTGGTTTTTCTATAATAAATGTGTATTAAGCAGGTTTCACAATATACGAATTTCTGCATCTATTTTTACATTTTTTTAATGACTAAATATGTTGGTTTTTCCTCTTTTTGAATTATTTACAATTACATTTTATTTATATTTAATCAAAATACATTTCATTTGTAATGATTATAAATTTTATGTAGTGTTTAAGAATTAATTTATTTCCAAACACGTCATTCGATTATATTTCATCACGAAACTCTACACTAGCTTATAATTTTACACTGCAATACAATAAACTTTCATTTCATACGAAAACATCAAACATCAAAAACATGAAAACGTTTTAAATATACAACAATAGGCTGAAGTGCGTTCTTTTGCCTCGAGAGTAGGGTCTACTACGTACCTACTCGATCAATAACCACTTATTCGACATCAATGTACACACGTTCTTTTAGTTGTACAATAGCCATGAAACCTATAGGTATCATCAGAATAGCTCAACTGCGGTTTTTATACCTTTATCTCAGAAGGTCAGACATATAATATACTGTATATTATACATTTAAATAATGTGCCAATAAATTATTGATACTTTACTTTTCATTATAGTAAACAATTTTTCAAAATATTCTCAGCCACCCTTGAATGCTTTTAACGACCATTGATCTACTGCCTCATTACGTTTCATTTGTTTCTTTTCCCGAAAAGAATAATTTGTAGAAGGCTCAATCTCAATGAACCATTTCTTTGAGTCAATGTACATGATCCTTTTTAAGTCAAAAATTTGTGGTAGTAACTTTAGTAGCAATCGGTTCAGTTTGATTAGCTAATGGAGACGTTGAGAAAAGTTGGATAAGGATGCTTTTCATGTGGTAGCGTTTCATAAAATAACATTAAACATGTAAATTTGAGTACCATAGAGTATTACTTTATCGTACTGTTTTATTTTATAGCATTGTTCTTCAGTTAAGGACAAGTAATGAGACTTATTTACTTAAAATCAAGAAGAAAAACAAATCGTTACTCTGAAAATAAATGCATTGAGAAAATGGAAGTTTACATCAAGTGTATGTTAGCCCCTCCATACAAAATACTTGAGAAAAACCTACCTTAATTACCATGGCCATCATTGTTTACATTAATTTTTACACGTAAACAATACAATGTTTACGTCTGTCCTTACAATGTAAGTAACGTAAACATTGTAAACAAAATGCGAAATTAAAAGATTAAAAACCAGAGTCGAATATTAAGAAATAATTAATATTTTACACAAGATTCAGATTTGTTACTGTCTTTTATTTTAAAGACTGTGATATATGTGAATTAATTTTTTTGACCTGTCAAAAGTGAGCCTACCTCTGGCATCTGAATGTATGTAACACCAGCTAGAAAATACGCTTTCAATTCGCTCAGACGATGCCGGGAAACTTAATAATAGAATTGCCAGTTTTGAAAGTTTTAGATATTTGAAGCTTGCCATTCGCCAAAATATATAGGCTTCATTTAGTTCCTTTGAAAAGAGCAATTGAAAATGTCCATGCTTTTTATTATAATGATCCTAGTCAGAAATCGATTCACAATCGAAGGTATCCAAGAGGAAATCGTTTATTGAATCTAATTGCTCCACACTTAATTTATCATTTGAGTAAAATAGATGTAGGTCATCTGCAGTAAAGGCATTTACATGGAAAATAATCGAACTAGAGTCCGTTCGGCTTTAGAATATGTATGGTCATGTAAACTAGGCACGTCCGCCTCTAATCATATAATTTACAACTCTAGTCAGCTGTGTAGAAAATATAACCAATAGACATCAGTTCCACAAGGAAATACCAACCCACCCAGTTAAGAACAAAATTACCAGTAGCGCCGATAAAATATGACAACATTTTTAATGTATCAAATTACTAAAAATGAGTGTGGCTAGAATATAAATTTGTATCTTACTGCATATATTAAAACTATATTGCAAATATTTTAATTTTGGGAGTAAAAAATTATACAAAACACAGTCCTCAATCTTTTCATTTTTTTATACATATAAGTCTTAGAACGCCACTGACGCACATTGCTGATAGGACCGCTCACTCCACTACCCCTCTTAAAATTGTCAAAAAGGTTCGATTTTTACATGTAGCGTAATGGTTTTCTGAATAGATACATGGGAGAAACATTCGTCCCGCCCATGTCCTTTCATTGTCAAATCACATGTTTCTTGAATAACAGAGATACTAAATTCATAAAACACTTCTAATTGTTGTTACCTTTTTAAAATAGAAAGTTTTCAAGGTTCATCCGTACAAAAGATATAGCTTTGTTTTGCTCAAAGGACTCAGGGTGGGTGGTAATATCCACCATCATTTTTAATATGTAAACCACCTACGCTCTCTCTGTCTCTTCCTAACCTATATATATAAGTAATATAGATGTGCGGGACCAATGTTTCTCTCATGTATCTATTCAGAAAACCACTACGGTATATAATACTCATATATTGCGTTTTATAAGCATAAAATTTTCACAGCAAAGCGAGATGGAAACATCTATCTGTCCTACAAAGTATATATCTGTCCGTATATGTCTGTGTTCATATATTAAACAATGAGGGACAGATATATAGGACGTTTGGTCTAAATATGGTTGTTCCTACGAAACTCGTATTATTCGACGAGAGATCTGAAAAATATTCTAAGGATTTGTAGGAGGGTTCTTAAAGAACATGCCAGCAAAATTAGAGCCTCGTAGCTCATTTGAAAGTTGGTCAAAAAACGCTCATTTCTGACGATGTAGTGATGTTCAAAAACGAACTAAACACGCAAGACGACTTAGAATGACTTTAAGATCCTCCTAAAATTGATTTTTTTCGTTTTTCTCCCTTTTATGCTGGAACAGGTGGAAATATTTCGTATTTTCTCTGGAATACAATGGAGAAAAACGAAAAAAATCAATGTTGTCAAAAAGATTGTTTTTTGACCAACTTTGAAATGAGCTACGAGGCTCTAATTTTGCTAAAATGTTCTCTGGGGACCTTCCTATAAATGATTGAAATATTTTTTGAATCTCTCGTCGACTTACAGGAGTTTCTTAGAACTCACCATACTTACAATTAGACCAAACACCCTGTATACGGATCACACGGACTAAGCATATTGTTATAGCTGAATTCAGAACTTAGTGAAATCGAAAGCCGCCTAGCTTAGAAAGTCAAGTAGTAATTCTACAACTCTGTCAATCAAGACAGGTAGTTGTTCTTTCTTATGCGGTATCTATTGTCAATGCTTAGCAACAAGCTGCCTGTCCCGTATTTAATATTTTTCAACGAAATTTCTACAAATAAAATAAAAGAATTTTTAAGAAATTGTAAATTATGGACATTAAATACTTAGGCTCCCTCCGTACTATTGTATATATAATCCGATCGAATTGATATGGAGTTTTCTAGAACACCATATAAAGCCCCAAACACGCTTCAATAAATTTTAAGATCAGAACTGCGTACTTCTGATCTTAAGATTTATCGAAGCGTGTGGGCGAAAACTGCAGAGTTCTGTCGAGACATCCAAAGATTTTGATCCGAACAAAAATTGGCGGTGGGGGCTGCATTTTCTACCGCTGGTTGGTGAGAACTGAACGACATTGGCGGCAAACACTCTACATTTCAATAAAAACGCGAATGTTGGAGGAATCCATAAAATCGAAAAGATTTATCTGTCGATTTATACAGCTTGGATCGAAAAAATCTTAAGATCAAAACTGCGCAGTTCTGATCTTAAGATTTATCCAAGCGTGTATAAGAGGCTTAAGAAAATTAAACCGAACTCCTCATTTAAATGCATCTGTAATTTATAATATCTCACAAGCAGTGGATAAGATAAACCGCAACTTATAGGCTAAGTGCGTCGACAAAACTATTAAAATAGAGGACAGTTACCTTGAAAAAAAAACTGCCTCAATTCATTATTAATGTTAATGATGATGATGACGATGATGTTGGTAATTATGAATAGGTCAGGGATGCTTTGTTTCATAATTTCCTTTAAATACTATGTAAGTTTTATGTGCTTTTTTTAATGTAATAAAATTACTTATCTCATTCACTATTTACTTTCGGTATGTGATTTCATAAATAAATGTAGCTATCAATGACTTATTAATCTTATTATATTATTAATGGTCTATATGAAAATGTTGGAAGCTATATATTTGATAAAAAATTCAAATACGGCCCTGGACGTGACAAGTGGTATGAACAACAGATGTAGTTGTGTCCGTACCTTTATGGAATGTAGGTAAATATTATAACAATAGAACTCCTACATACAAAGGACACTATTATTGTCAAATTCTTACTTGACTTTCTAAGCTTGGCATTTTACAATTTCACTAAATTCTGAATTCTGCTATATCTCGCTTTGCTGTAAGAATTTTTAAGCATTGTAGAGAATAGGCGACTCGCAATGTATGAGTATTATATACATAACGGCAGAAATTTTTGGATAGAAACATTACAGAATCATCTCTCTCTTTTCGGCAGTCATTTTCTCTCATGGATTAGAAAGAGGTCGAGCAAATTATGGCGCGGCATTGTTTCACCTCCTAATACTCATTTAACTCCATTAAACAGACGGAGAAAGATGTCTACTGTTTCTCTTTAAGTTAAGTTTATGAGACAAGGATAGAAAGTGGAAACATTTTGGTTTCCATAAGTTAGACAAAATAAATAAATATATGGGATGGAATGATGAAAGCTGGAGATAGATATACACTGTGTCCACGGATCGAGTTGACGATAGGTGTGATTAGCCGAAAATTTTTGTGTAGGAAATTCATATTTGGGGAATTACTCCTGCTTGTTCTGAAACTTATTTTCAATATACTTTCGATTGTTCTAAATCAAGGGGGCTTGTACTATTGAGCAAAAACTCTTTTAGTTTTTGGTAAAGTACCTTTTCGGTTAATAATATTGAATAATGTTACTAAGAAAAGTTGTTACGAATGAAAAATTATGGGGTTATGCCAATTTTCAGAATGATCGGAGTACTTTGGTAAAACCGAATTTTTCCCAAATTTATTTCAGGCAAAGTATTATTTATCATTTACGGCACGCCAATGTGTCACTAAGGTATGTTGATTATAACGAAAAGCTGTCGAGCTATACAATTTTTTAGAAAGATTGGCATACTTTGCTAATTAAAATAAATCTGACAATAGTAGAAAAATCTTTATTTACCTTAGTAACACATTGGCGTACTGTAAATGAAAATTAATATTTTGCATGAAATATTATTAGCAAAAATTCGGTTTTACCAAAGTACTCCGATCATTCTGAAAATTGGCACAACCCCATAATTTGGCTCAATAGTACACGCATCTTTGATTTTGAATAATCGAAAGTACATTTAAAATGAGTTTCAGACCAAGCAGGAGTTGTTCCCCGAATATGAAACTCCTACTCAAAGATTTTCGATCAATCACACCTATCGTCAACTCGATCCGTGGACACACTGTATACTTTGCTAAATGTTTCTATCCAATTCCGCAGAGTTGTATATTGATTTTTATGACCATATTCTCTGGCTGAACGGACTCTAGAGATAGATGTCTCCTGTTCTTATGCTCCAGAGCGAGATAGCGAGAGGTGGATGTAAAAGTAGGAGGTTCGGTTGTATTTACTAGCAATAAGATTTCCCTAATAATTCACATTTAAAATCCCACACATGTGGATTTCGATATTTAACATCTCTGTCTGACTTATGGTGATTAGAATCTCAGGGCAATGGGCCCATGTCGATATACAAATGTTGAATAAGGATCAAACGCTTATTGACAGAAAGAAAATAACAAACACACAACTGTTCTTATTGCTGTAATAGAATAACGTCGTAAGTAGTCCGAACTATTTTTATGCATTTTCATAATTGTTTTTAAAATGTAACTAACAAATAAATTCAAAAAGAAAATTGACATGATTAAGGGAAAGTTTCACAGATATGTCGATTTGGTGTGCGAAAATTGCCAATTTTCAAACTTGGATTCTTCACTTATTTTTTAAGATATTGTGAAATTTAAATGTGCGTTTGAGGTACATGTCCTAAGGCTTTCCATTCAAGAAAAATGTGACACAATCTTGAATGGCAGAGCAATTTGTTGGACGCTGTTTTTTTCGTACATTTTCATTCATAATTGGCTAAATCTCGACCAATATTATTGATTTTGAATATCTATTAAGTTATTTAGATGGCAAATAAGAAGATCTTTTCAAATCTTTATGAATTTTTCCGATATGTTTGTATTTTCCCAAAATTGGAGAAGATTAAAAAAAAATTGAACAGTTCTCCTGTGCACAATTATTAAGGTAGAAAATCATACTCTTGTTTTTAGAAAGATATTGGTAGGGGGAGGTCATGAAGCTCTCTTAAAATTTTTTTTTGAAAATAAGAGATTTTGAAGGACTTCTTGAATCCCTTTTTCACCTGTTATTTACAGCTATTAAAATTAATTATTTGACCGATGATTGGTATGAAAATGTAGGGAATTTAATTTTCTTTCACGATCATATCATAATAATGGAAAATATTTGAAAATCTGTCTGTAGGTAACCTTTTTAGTCAAGCATGTTTGTGTTGTGATCGTTATTGTTGTTGTGATATACCAGATCTATCCGGTTCATACCAGAAGAATCGATCGACTGCGAACTAAACGATTATCATACTTGTTGTAGTGTCAATCATAAAAATTATCAGATGTCAAATGTCGTCAGTCCAATTGACCATGAATACACAAAATCTATTGTAAAGCTCCAAATTTGCAATACGCAGGTGTCACAAGCAGTCGCAATGATAACAATAATCCACATACCTTAAAAAATCTAAAGTCTTATCATTGTGGCTTGACTAGATAATTACCATCATTGATTGATTTAATTTCCTTGTTTTTAATTTTTAATCGATTGCTTAACTATTTGTTTTAAGAAAGAGTGTATGTTTTTTACCATTTGTAAAGATTATAAACATTATAAGGATTGAAACTGTAGCTTTCTTCAAGGAATTATTGATGTATGTATGTATCAATCTGGTAGCTTAAGCCTTGCTAGAATCACTATATTTACGCATTGTGGTATTGATGATAGCATAAGGCCGAAACCGGTTTAGAAAAATAAAAATAAATAAAATAATAATATAGAACTGTTACCCTTTTTAAATAATATATTACCAATGTATGGACGCACATCAAGTATATGGAACTAATTTATTACAGTTATAAATTTAAATCTGTTTTATAGCCACTCATTTGCTTTATCTAACTTTTTTTTCTAATGAAGTTTTTTGGGTCGCATTACGAACTAATTGATATTAAGAGCATTACAGAGAGCATTGACAAGCTTAATCCACTTTACAGGACAGATTGCAGTACTTTCACGAAAGAAAGTTGTATTACTCTTTTAATATTTACATATGTTAGAGAAATGTCTTTGATTTATTCAAAAATTATTCGAAAACATTTTAAAATAAGTTTACTTGGATATAATTACATGTTAATCATGTAATTATAATTCTTTTTTGTTTTAACGGCAGGTGTTCAATCGACATCTTCTTTTGTACCCGTGCATACAAACAAAAATTATGAAATGATTTCTTTCCTTAACCTGCTCCCTAATAGAACGATGGCATGTTAGTAAAGTCTATTAACCTGTATGAATTATAAATTTATCGTTGGATTACTGTTGATTGAGCAGCTGTTTTAAAAATAACTGCTCCAACTTTTAGATCACAAATTGATACTAAGCTACTACCTTGGCTCTTTATTAAGACATTAAGTCTAGGATATTTTAATAATACACGCTGTCAAATGTATACGTAAATACCGAAATAATCTCCAGTAGAATTATTGATCGATTGCATTTGGTGTACTCTTTGTCACAAACCCTCAAAAAAATGTTAGTGCATGAAAAAAAACATATAATCATGATGTGGAACCCACGAGCCTGCTTTTCACAAATAATTGTAATGTAGTGAATGTGTTTATTTAAATCAGGTTCGGTCGGTTATCGGGCGCCACTTACTGATAGCAGTGAGAAATATACAAGACGGTACAAACGGATAATATATACAATTTATTTACAATATGTACAAGAAAATAATAATACAAATGAACGGTAATTCTTCGGGGCGGTTGATCCTGGTCGCTACCAGTCACGGCAGAATCGGTCTGGACGAATAGTTCGAGTCGTAACAAGTTATTCCTAATAGCCACGGTCAGAGTTAGTATAAACAATCGGATTATTCCGAGTCGCCAAGAGCCACGGCCGGAATCGGTATTTTTCTAGGTCGCCAAGGGCCACAGCCAGAGAGGTCAGGAGAACTGGATGGGAAGCCGGAGGGAAGTGTCTCCCTGTGGCCGGTTGGTCTGCTTATATTACTAATTTTATCTCTCCCACTTAGCGGCTTATGCGTTAACACGCTTTCCCACTCCGAGGAAGCGCGCTCAACCTCGTCACAGCATTCATCGGCTGGCGGTTGTACTGAACGCCTCGTTACATAATATATGATTTTATTTTTACTGACCAGGAAGAAATTGTGAGGACACAAGACCTCGATAGTCAAATCAAAAAAACTTAATATGATTTTAATTTTAAGGGGATTTTTACTGGGGTATTGCGAACTTGACTTGTTTTTTCGAAACGCTATTCCACAGTTGATCCGTTTGCATCTCATATACATTTCATCTATTATAAAGCGCTTCACAAGTGTTGGGTCACAAGTTATAGTCTGTCGATTTCTCTAAGAGAATGACTAAAGTAATAAAATAAAGTCAAGTATATTCAACAATGAATGTTCAATTTATGTTCCGTTTTGTAAAAATCCCTTGTAAACACTTGTCTTTACCTGGTTTGTTCGAAAACTAACCAGATGGTGAAATTGTCGGCCCTTTTTTTGATTTATTATTTTATGAGGTGTTACTTGCAATTGAACATTCATTGTTGAATATACTTGACTTTATTTTATTACTTTAGTCATTCTCTTAGAAAAATCGACAGACTATACAACTGATTTGTTCTAGCATATTTATAGCAACTCGGATATAAATTGACTCTATACTTGTACTTGGATTCAATTTCAAAATAATATGGGATGCTCATTAATTGGGAACTTGATGACGTTTCTTAATGTAAGAATTAAAAGTACTGCTCAAGTGGGTTATGGTTGCAAAACCTGATAGAATCACTTGTGGATACAATTAAGAACTAGTCCTTCAACTAGATGGTACTACTGATAAAACTGAAGAGGCTTAAGCCTGGAACGGTCTGCCACAGGAAAATTTTGAATTGTATCCGATATAATTATAACTTCTTTGGTTTTGTTAATAAATACATTGTTAGTTTTACCGAGGACTGTAAGCCAATTTTGCTGCTTTAAGAGTGTATTGGTCTAGACTGGAAATAGTGAATGCTGACTTATAAGTCAAATTATTTGACGATATAACTCAACAAAGAAATTTGCCTACGGTTATTACCGACAATAGCGAGGTGATAATTTACAACTACCAGATGCAGAAAAAGACCTTTTTCTTTCTCTACATCTGGTAGTTGTGAATTATCCTTTCGCTATTGTCGGTAATAACGGTAGGCAAATTTCTTCGTTAAGTTGTATTGTAAAATAATTTGACTTATAAGTCAGCATTCACTATTTCCAGTCTAGATCAATACCTTTCAGACTTTTTTATCTAGCTTGTGTTCAATGAAAATATTGTGCTATCTTAGTAAACCATGTAACTCAGAGTGTTGATTTCATATTAATTAATATTTTTCTCACTCATTTTAAATAAGTTAATAACATTCGGTAGCTTGACTTTACACTTAAATAAATAATTTACAACTAATTTATATGCGACCATCTGAACTTTTAATTAAGGACTTAATTAAGACATTGAACAATTCCTATCGTGTGATACGGATAGCTTTAGGCCATGAGACGATCTGATGAGAATGGTTTTGTCAGCATGCAAAATGTTTTTGCGTTGCATCTCAATTTACAATCGCAATAAGGCTATTCAACTAGGTGACAGGTGGGTGTATTTGTTCGTGATGCCTTGGGCGGGCGTAAACTGGGCACTATTTACCTGCTTGCGAAAAAGGGCTCAATAATTACATGTGTAATTTGGGCACCAAAGATTTTTTACCTGGAATGTAAAAGAACGAACCTCCTATAAACAGTGTAATGTGGGCACCACTCGCAAGCCACATCCAAAAGAGCACATGTAAACTGGACACCAGGAGAGGCAACGACCTGCGTTTTGATAAAAATTTATAGGCCCCCGAATGTATTAAATCTCTAACCAATTAATGTCCTTTTTAATTTAAGTAATTCATGTCAGTTTTATGTAGTGTTACAAGAACTTGATGTTTTTAATATTGGAAGTAATTGATGTATTCTGCAAAACTTTATAATATTCTTTAAGATAGTACGTAATTCTAGAAGACAAAAATGAAATAAGAAATCAGAAAATACTATAAAGTAATATTTATTAGGTATTAATATATAAAATATATAAAAAAAAATTACAATTAGTAGAGTAGCACCAGTATTTACAACGTACAATAATAAACCATTAAGAATATCAAACACTTGCGGAATATGACGAACACTTTACAAAATTAAGTCGTGTAATTTTTCCCAAAATGCATTGCGAATCTAAGTCCGTCAATGTTTTTAATTTTTGTTTGGTTGCTCGGTCTTCAATTTTTACTGGTAAATGAATACTTCGAAGTTGTACGTACGTGTCTATTTGAAATTCTTTTAGTTTTTGAATAAAAATAAAAATAGATGGATGTGTTGTATAAAAGGATGCATTAAACCTAGAATGGAAGGATTCGCAAGCATTTGTAGTGTTAAATGTAGATGGATATTCCTTTGCCCACATGGTTGGTGGAAATGGAGCGCTATCTTCGATGTACGTTTCCAGTAAATAGTCCGCGTATTCGTCCAATTTATGACTATCACCCGGTTTGATGCTAAATAAGTCCAATGCGAAACAGTCTCCAACTTCAGTTGGGCTCAGATACGTTAATCCAAACGTATATCGTATCCATTTTCCAACATCAGAATCCTTGCTTCTGAATGCATTTGTCAGTCCCAAATTTTGAATTTTCCTGTACCATGCTTGGTGTAAATGGAAACGACATCCATTGATTGTTGCTGTAGGCCATATATAACTGATTGCGATGTAAATGGATTTTTCAAAGTCCACAAATACATCACTGGGTTGGAAGTTGAGAGAATAGCACTGATGAATTTTAAAAACAAGCATTTTAAATAACTTAGTGTACATATCTCCGCGCTTGTTGGGCAAAATCCAAAACGCTAGAGGGATGTAGTGTCCGTTTTTCAATCCGTGAATGGTAAATAATTGAAGAAAATGTTTGGTACAGTGCGAAAATGTACCATCTATGTATATACTGCTCATATCGCACAAATGACGAATATCACTTTCACATGAAAACACTATAATATTGTCTGACTTACTATTAATAAAAACGAAACTTTCACCTTCACTAGTTTTCACGTTATACGTTTCTACAGCATCATGAACTTCAGCAGCATTTTTAGGTAGTGGTCCAGGAAGAAGCTTTTCACGAGAATTATACACGTTTCTGCGTACGTGAGCTATGTCTGCAGTAGTGACAGTATCCGGTAAATTTTTTTCGAATTCTCGAAGAATAATCTTTGACGGCTTTTCCGCGATATCGTCATTCACTTTTCTTTTGCAAGCACTGGAAATGATTTGCCGGTTTAGTTTAACTTCATCCTTTTCGTGGTTGTGTTCCAGGTGGCTTCTTGTCACTAAAGTTTCAGGTCCACATGTAAATACTTTCGCAGAACAATTTTTAGATTTTTGGTACATCGCCAAAAAATCTCGCCATTTTTTAGCACTTTTTGTTGCGAAAATGTGCACTTGTTTATCAATCACGTCCTTTGGTACTTTCTACGAAATATGGCTCCATTCTGTCACACTGTTGTAAGCAGATTACATTGAACTTCGAATTTTAAAATAAATTGTCAGTGTTTAAAAGCAAACAACCCTTCACCCCCACTTACAAGTTGCATTTCATTATTAAAAGCAAGTACCTAATTCTGGAATTTCTAGAATCTTTTCTTAAAATATTTTATTATGTTTGCCGAAAACCATTCTTTGTAACTAAATTATCAGATATTTACTATGAATTTTAGTATTACAAAAAAATTGTCGTTATTTATAAGACAGCAACAAGACTTCATTTCGCCCCTATGTAGCGGTTGTATATCATTGGTAAAAGCGAATAATTTTGGAAATTCCAAAATCTTTTCTTAAAATATTGTATTATGTTTGCCGAAGACCAGAATTGTAGAATCCCAGGTAGAAAAATCTTTGGTGCCCAAATTACACATTGGATGATGGGACCCTATTTCTAAGGCAGGCAAAATTATATTTTTGGTGCCCAGAATACTTGTGCCTTTTTATATATAATTTTCGAGCGGTGTCCAATTTACATATCATAAAAATTTTACAGGTAGATTTGGTGCCTAGATTACATCCGCCCGATGCCTTTGTAAAGAAGATTCCGTTCCTTCAGAAATCAAAAAATCGTAAAATCACTTACAATTAGAGTCGGCTAACCAATCCAACAGCTGCATGAATAATCGATACATTTGATTCCATCGAAACTCCGCACAATCTTATAGCAGAATAAATATTTTCATGACTTTTACCTGAGTTTCCACCGCAAACATTTTCCTGTATTAATTTAACATAATTGTCAAAATATTCATCCTGATCGGTAAATATTAGCTTGTGGATGTTCACTCCCTAAACATAATTTTTCAGAAAAAATCCAAAAAAAGGTATCTCCTACTTTCTCATCTCTTTCAACTGGCATTATTTTCGCCAAAATCCAAGGTATAGTTTTTGTTTTATAGAAATTCTGTCAATTTCAGCCCCTATAACTCCCACCCCAATAAATATTTTACTGTGCGACAAAGACCACTCTTCATCCTTTTTCATCCTGAAAATAATGACGTTTGTCTCATTCGAATATTCCAACTGCAAGTATGTGAAACTTGAAAAGTACCCCCTTAGACACCAAACTTTTAACGGCGATTTCACCACCTAGATATGTTTTTTGCCGATAAGAAAACATGCATCTCTTAGATTCCAACAGAGAGCAACATATACAAATTTTATTAAAATCGGAGAGGGACACCTGGGAAGGTTCCCTTGCAGTCAATTCTTTTTAATTCATATTAAGCTGTCTTGCAATGACTAATAAATTATAAGTTTGTGTATTTTATTAGATATCCATCACTTAAACCTTCGCTGCACTACATTTTTTAAATTTTTTTTGTTAAGTCCATGTTCTCGCTTACAATATGTATTTTTTCTTATACTCTTCTCTTGAATAAAACGTTCTATGTAGAATACATATTCATGTAATGAAAAATTTACATTGGCAATGTTTCATATTTCAAACAACGCTCAAGTAGTAGACACTTTACCTTGAATGAAGCGATCTCATTCACTGATAAATGGTGTGATTATTATCCATTTCTCCACGAACCCCGTTTTATTTTACAACCGGACAATAAATATTTAGTATCTCTGTAAATATTCAGACTTTTAAGCGAAACACAACAACAGAGTAGTTTCATGTTTTCTTAGATCTGATATTATTCTTACTCTGTTTTCTCCAGAAGTAACACAATTCCTTAATAAGCTTGTTTTGATCAATAGTTTTAAGAGTGGCAGTTCTGTGTTGAAGGTTTTTGACAGGAACACCTGCCAAACGCCATTTATAAGTACACAATAAAATATTTAAAAATATGTATGTAATATGTACAATTTCGTTGATAAAATTTAATTTTTGCATATATTTTTTGGAAATATATTAAAACTCATATTAAAATTTAATTGAGACAATTCGCAAATTGTTCAAATTAAAATTGTATGTATATCTCAGTTACTTCCCAGTTACTCGTAAATTATAATAATTTTAACTTTGTACTTTAATATATTTAGCAACTAAATCTTTTTAATGTAATCAGATAGTCTTTTGAAGACTTGGAGATAATCTTAAAATACATACCCACATAGTGGTTGTAGAAAATTTTTGGATGATACTTGTGTTGAAAAAGATTTTATTTTGCTCCTAGGGGCTACCGAACTCGAAATAGTATATTATACATATAACTCGGGACTAAAGTGCGACATTTCGTCCCGAGAGTTTATTGCCCCTTGGACAATAAACCACTCGAGGGACAAAAGAAAGCACTTTAGTCCCGAGTTATATACGCTATTTTTTGCACATTCGTATATATTTGATGAGAAATTTTAAAAATTATAAATTTATTAATTTGACAAGAGATCTATTAATTTGACAATTATCTAATGTTGCTATAGAACCATATTGTGTATTTTTACTTTAGTCCCTAAGGAGCAAAAGTGCTACTTTAGTCCCTGTTTTGAGGGAGTAAAATGCTGTTTTAGTCCCGGAAGTGCAAAAAATATAATCTTTCCACTAACACTTATATCATAAATAACTATTGAACATATTTAATTTATTAAAATAACAGAATTGTAACATAATACGTGTTTGATTTTTGAACATCTAGCTTGAGTACGTAAACCGAAAAATCTCGTACACTAATAATAGCTAAGCATTTAGTAATACTACTTAAGCTATGATACTCATGTTGATTACCCCCAAGTAACCGAAACAAGCCTATCTGTAACTTACAAAAAATAAATTATATTCCTCAAGAAAAAAGGATTTATATTTATTTTATTCTTTACAGCATTGAAAAAATTACAGGAAGCCTATTTTCTCTCGTTATTTGTATTTGACGAATGAGTCTCTAAATTGTTACTTCGTTTTTGTTCTACAAATTCTACAAACAGTTGACTGATATTGCTACTGCTTGTATGAAATCTGTGCCTTTGGCCAATAGAGTTTAGACTGACAATTGTACCATGTATATGGAATAAGGATTCTAATGAAAAAAAGAGTAAAAAAAATGAAGTCAGAACCAAGAGAACGGTCTTGAGGGAGTTTAAGTGTCGGCAGTCGATCGTTACAAATCTAAAAAATTGGGCAAGCTTCCCTAATCGAAAGCAATCTATATAAAATTATCTCCGCTTGCAATGAATTCTTATGGAAATGTAACTAGATTTGACATAGGTTATAATTTACAATTAGTAGAAACAAGCATATTTGATATATAGAAATAGTGTAAGGCAAGCCAAATTATTTGATATGGTATAGAATTTTGAAAAATTTACTGAATTTTCTGAAAATCCAGAAACACTACGTCTTTGTCTTGATAGATATAGCGAAACAAATATCTTTTTAAAAAAGGATGAAGATTGTAAAATCGATCAATCAAATATTTTTTTTTCTGAAGTTGCCCGAGTCGAAATTTTAGCCCTCTTCTGATCCTAAAATGGATATTTGGCCCTCTTTTGA
The DNA here is from genome assembly GCA_039776855.1 of Mylabris sibirica. Taxonomy (NCBI): domain Eukaryota; kingdom Metazoa; phylum Arthropoda; class Insecta; order Coleoptera; family Meloidae; genus Mylabris; species Mylabris sibirica. Next base: position 651,016 of record CM077840.1, read on the forward strand.
TCCTAAAAGAAGTAAAATGGACCTCGTCTCAACCTAAACGTTATTTATGACCCTCTTTTCACCCTAAATGAGAAATTCGTGAACCTCATCTCGTCCTACAAAGAATTCTATACTTTTCATTTCGTCCTACATAAAATCTTGTAGGTTTATGATACTATAGTAGAGGACGATGTTATAACACCATCCTCTTCTAATAATAAAAATTGAATTACAACTACTGTCAGGTAGATCTCCCTGTTAATGGTTGTAAACAGAGCCGGCTCTAGGTACAAGCGAAGCAAGCCACCGATTGTAGCGCCAAAATTTTGAGGGACGCAAATCGCTATTATCAAACAGTCTGACAATTTAGTTAATTGAATGAAAATATGTTATTCTTAATTGTTTTGTATCTTAGGCTTACTTTATCGTAAGAAAAACATTCTGTTACAGAAAACAAAACACTAGCGTCTGTTTTTAAGAACTAATTGTGAGATGAGGTGAGACCGCCCATTTTTGGAAAGGCTATAATGTTTTTTAATAGTAAGCTGTATCTTCCGTGATTTTAATCTGCAACAGAATCGTGGTCGGTTATCTAAACAATTCTTTGTGGGGCGCCAAAAACTTGATTGCTTATAGTACCAAGCGGGCTAGAGCCGGCACTGGTTGTAAATACTTTTACAGCCATAAATTTTTATAAGTCCCTTAAAATAGATATTCATTAAGCAAATTTTAAATTAGAAGATGGATTATTTTTTGTAAGTTTTTTAATAAATGAGTTAAACATTGTCTTTCAAAAATTGAATTTTCGCTAATTTATATGATTATAATAGTAATATAATGAACAATCATGAAAAACAGGTATTTTCGTACAAAAACTGGTGAAATTGACTTTTTTCATAGCTTATGTCAATTAAAAATACAATATTGAAAAAATCCTCACTTTTACTAATATTTCTAGAGAACTACCTTTATGAAATTAAATTTCATTTTTAAATGAGCTTTATTCCAATTATCGTCAATATACATATTGTACTGCGGATGAATCTGTTTTCAAATCTTTTCTATAGTGCTAAGATACATACAATTTACCATTTTTTAAGATTCTAAAAAAAAAACAAAGAGGATCATCTAGGATATAATTATTTGAATTTGTTTTCTATAGAATCAAAATATATATTTTGATAATTATAAAACAAAGTACGTTATAATGATGATATAATGCATGTTAGAAAGAAATTTCTAGTGGTCCTGTGGTGAAAGATTTTGTTTTGTATTCATAGTAAAGTTTGTATTCACAGTTAGTATTCACAATGTCCGGGGTTCGAATCTGAGAAATGTGCGTGCATACTGGGACTTTTTTCGTAAGTATAGATTGGTGAGTAATAAGAGTGAGAAAGAGGGATGAAGGGTGGACGAGAGAGAGATAACGACAAAAAGAGAAACAGGTTGTGACACCCCCCAGTGAGAGGCAAAAATGGTTTTTTCCTTAGTTTTGTTCTGTCTTGAGAAAGAGAGACAGAGGTAAGAGTGTATGAACGAATGAGAGAGAGAGAGATGAGTGTATGAGAGAAATAGAGAGGGAGATAGGTAAGAGTGTATGAGACAAAGAGAGAAGATGCAATGAATAAGACCAAATAGATTTTATGACTCATAAAATCTATTTACATTTATTTTACAACCCCATAATTTATGAGGTTGTTAAATTGGCCTTCATTTCGACCTAAACATCGTTTTTCGTCCGATATATGCCACACTTAGGCTCAAAGTAGGACTAAAAATCTATTGTTCAATGATCCTCCTTTCAACCTATTATGTCTTGAAAAGTAGGTTTTGGGGGTTGAAACGAGGGCTAAAATTTCGACTCAGGTAGTAAAGTGGAATGAAATTTATATAAGCAGATAAACTAAAGTTAACTTTACAATTGGAGCCCTCTAGATTCTAAATTTTCTTTTCCGTTTTTCGGAAAATGCACCACAATTGACTTATTAATAAATAACTTACCAGTCGGTGTAACTAATAAGAAACGAATACTCTATTCAAAACAGTCGTAAGCATTGACAAACGAATAAGCAAAATACAATAATCATTTTAAGTGATCTACTACATATGTAAGCAAGACAACTGGATGAGTATCGTAAAAAAGATGGTACAACTGACAAAAACTGATTTTATATGCAATAAATTGTACAAGTCAGCCGCTGCTTTAAAAAGAAAATATGACAACATTCTATTAGGTACTAATAATAGTGCTAATATGTGTCTCATTTTTCTGTGTCTATAGAAGAAAAACGAGAAACAATCAACGGAACTACAACTTTTTTAATTATTTTGATATCGACTCAACTGACAGTCTATTTTGTCAATCAATACTTTTGATCAATTGATGAAACTGGATCATATAATTCGCCATGTTGTCACATGTTTTTCCACAATCAGCAATCAGTCCAAGCCCATTTCTTGACAGGAATCAGGAGAGAATTGCTTAACATCTGATAACTACCTTTCAGATTAACTCAGATGGGCCTCATGGGCGCTCGATCACAGATACGCCCGATCATCGCTGTTAGTGTTTCAAAAGCTAGTCATCAAAACTTCTTGGCGCTACAGGTTTCTTGGGAAACGTTTCTCAGTGGAGGCTGCCTATCAGACCTCTACTGACTATTTCCGTCTGCACCTAAATTGTTTTGTGACGCAACTTACCCGTCGATGGTATTGCCATTGCCAAAGCAAAGGGTTGCCGCTTCCGTTATTAAAATACTTGTGGTTCTCAACCACTTCGCCTACTAAGCCAGACCCTATGAGCGGCAACGGAGGCTCCCACTTTCCACTTGGGTCACGAGTCCCCGTAGTATGCACAGCATAGTTCATGGTCAACATGACAACCCACAGACCCGCTACCAGATAAATCTCTCAGTAGGCTGAACATGACTGTGCCAAGATGCCGTGAATTATTAGTTATTGATCCTATAGGGATATAATATCCAAAGGCTGGTTAGTAATTAAAATTAAGATACTTGAAATGAAAAAAAGGGAGTTATTTAACATTCTGCTCGGTATTCTTGGGCAACGGTTATCAACATTGTGTCATTGAGCTGTTCCGCGAGTTCTGGCTTATCTTGTATGAAGTGGCAGCTTGTCATTGATCTAAAGTATAGTACATAGAAATAAAAGTAACAGCAATATACAATAAAGTCTTAGCGAATTTTTTAACGTAAAACTTGTGACATTAAGTGAATAATTCTTGCATACCAAGAAATTATAATAAGATAATATAATTTGAGACAATGAACTTGTGATTATACGAAAGAAAAGCAGATTTGGTACTAGAATACTGTTTGGTGAACAACTTTCAGATAATTTGATCAGTAGTAAAACCATTACTGAATTACATTTTATTCCAAGATTGCTTAGATTTGGACAACTTGACTTTGAACGCGAAAAGAGTGTATCTCACATTATTTGTCTGGTATTGCCTGTCTTAGTTAGTATTGCTAATAAATATTATTTCTGTTAAATGCTAAATTCATTGTCTTCAACCCAAATTGACAAAAGTAAATGGATGGTAGATCGACTATAAACAATTCAACCACATCACTTCCTAGAGTGAATAAGTGTAAAACAAAATGTCAGAAGAATTAAATATCAGCTGATAAATTAAGCTTCAATAGAACATGAACGCCTCCTTCTTTATAAAATAAAGAAAATATGTATCAAATTAAAAAACAAATATATTACCTTCGTACACCTGTCTTTCTGTTTCAATAATGTACATAATATACATGTCAATAATCAGTTCAGATTGAATAAAGGAAAGCGTTTTTTAACATTATCTGTAGAATATTGAATACATGAATATAAAATAATTTTGACAATGTTCTTCTCCAAGGAAATTTTATTAACAATAACTGAGTGGACCGGTTTTGGCTGTTATGCCATCTTCGGCACTCTTTAGCTACATGTAGTGATTTTAACAAGTTAGAAATGTTTGGTATTTAGAGAGATAGTAATTACAAATACTCACTCAATATTTTTACATCAACAAACAGGAGAGCAAATTTAATAAAAACGATCATCAATCGGTGTTTTGATTATACCAAATATTACAATCTTCGAATTGAGAATACCAAATACTTTATTATTAGTTGTAGATTTTTAAATAACGATTTATATTTTTCTTTTTAATTTTCTTTCAAATTTTCATGGAGAATCTTTTTTGAATTACGTAAAAATGAAACAATAATGAAGAGAAAAAACAACTGAAATTGAGAAGAGAAGTTGAAAAACGATTAAAATTTGTAGACTCACAAAACGAACTTATAAATCATGTTATTCCATCAAAAATAAACCATTGTGTCCCACATTGAGTAGTTAAAAATTTTTGAAATAAAATAAAAATACGTTGATGATTTTCTGTAACGAAAGGGATAGTTGATGGAAGCCATTTTGTTTTCAATGTTGTTACTTACAGTTATAACGATAAAATAATTTCAAATTTTCCAGAACAACCCATTATTTACAAATTACATTTAATGAAATTTAAATTTAGTGATCATAAGGATCACTTAATTAATAAAAAATCAAATAAAACCATAATTCTAATAAACTTTAATAGATTATTTAAGTTGCAACTACATCTTCTTTTCAACACTGTCGGAGATTTTAATGGAGGGATAGGTAGGTTTCAGGAAAGTTTAGTATTTTGTTAATGTGTTTAGTACGCAGGTCATGTGAAAAGTTAGTATAGTTAGTATAGGGTGTGGTAGTTAGTATGGTTAATAATTAGTAATATTTGCTGATGTGGTGGTAGGTATGTTTTTACAGGGTGTATTGAAATTGAACGGACGTTATTGAATTTTGAAAGATAGATGTGAAAACATTGAAATATGGATAGGATAGTTAGGATTGGGGTTAATGTAATTAGAACATGTAGTTTATGTTTTCAAAATTTTAAACAGTGGTTCGAAATTTAAATCTATTTGTTCGTTTATTAGATTTGGATTGTTCTTCTTTGAAAACCTGTAAATTTCGTTTGCTTCCAAAAGTTTCAACTTATATCCCTTCCCACAGTTATGAAGTAACTCAATGTTATCATCGTCAAGTTCATGACCACTTGACTGTAAATGTTGGTATACCTTCGAGGTTTTGTTCGTTTTGTGTTCTTTTATTCTCAAATTAAGTTTTCTAGCTGTCTCTCCGATGTAAAATTTATCACAATCCTTGCATTTAAGTTTATAGACACCATTTCTATCCCCTATTTTTATCATTTTGTTGTTTTTTAATTTAGTGAGAACATTGTAGCAACTTGAACTGAAAGCAGGTTGAATTTGATATTTATTTAATATATTTTTCGATTTGTATAAATATTTATTATAGGTAAAGGAAGCATATCTAAGTGTATCTTTGTTGTTTTCGATGATGTTAAGCCGATCCCTTTTTAATTTATTTTTGTTAACTATTTTATCAATGATGGATGGATTAAAACCGTTGTGTGTAGCCAGATATTTTAAAATATTGATTTCTTCGATGAAGTTTTTTTCATTAATATTTAAGTTAAGTAGTCGAACTATGTAATTATTAAACGAAGCTAGTTTTTGTTGGCTATGATGGTAGGAATCATTAGGTATAAGTGAGCTACATTTTGTCGGTTTTCGATATATGTTATATTCGATCTTATTATCAACTCTATACAGGGTTAAGTCCAGAAAATTTAAACGATTATTATTTTCCACTTCAATTGTGAAATTTAGTTTGTTATGTAAAGAATTAAGAAAATGATGAAAATAATTTAGGTTTTTTTTCATTACCCGACCAAAAAATGAGTATATCGTCTACATATCTTGTACATAATTTTATATGTTTTTTGAAGGGATTATTTTTATTTAAAATATATTTTTTCTCGAAATGATCTAATAGTAGATCTGCTAACATTCCTGAGGCAGGCATGCCCATTGGTAACCCTTCTTTTATGTTATATATGTTGTTGTTAAATGGACAATAGTTAGTAGATGTTATAAAGTCGATGATTTTGTTTAAGTTTTTTTGATCTTTTTTATTCGAAAATTTTTTAATAATATAATTTTTGACTATATCTTTAAGGATGTTAATTGGTATGCTACTGTATAGATTTGTAATATCGAACGAAATCAATTTAATATTATCAAAGTTATTTATTTTTGAAATTTTACTAATTAAATCGATAATGTTTTTTATTGTATATTTTGCTTTGAAGTTGAAAATTTTTACTATTAGTTTAGTTAAATTGCATGTTGGTGTATTATAAAAGGTGGTAATTGGACGAACTGGATAGTTATTTTTATGAATTTTGATAAGACTATATAGAGTTGGAAGTGATGGATTCATGGGAGTTAAATTGTTGAGATCCTTTTTAAATTTCAGTAAAGTGTACTGTGTAGATTTTATTAATGTTTTTGTTTTCAAAATGATATTGTTAAGGGGGTTGTATCTACAAAGGATATAATTGTTATCTTTAATGAATGCATTTGTTTTTTCGATATAATCATGATTTGAAATTACGATGTTACCTGCTCCCTTATCGGCTTGTATGAGCATTGCGTTGTTTTGTTTTAATTTTGCTTTTATATTTTTGGTTATGTGGTTAAAGTTGTTATTATGTTTATTTTTATTTTTATTATCATTTAAGTATTTCTTTTCGATCTGTTTTAAGAAGTATTTACATTCGTTTCTGATGTCTTCCTCTAAGGGATGCCCTTTAATGGCTGTATCGATTTCAATAGATGTTAAAGGTATGGGGTTGTAATTTGGTTCAGACGCGAATTTTTTATGTTTATTAAGTAAAATCAGTTCGTCGTTGCTAAAACGTATATCGGTTAAATTGGTAAAGTTCTGATAAAAATTATGTGAAACCTGCAAGGTATTGTTTTTTGATCTTAAATAATCTGATTTTGAATTAGTATTAATTTTTGACAACTGTTTTTTCCTTCCCTCTCTCAAGTCCCTGATCTTTCTAGCATGTCTCGATTGTATTATGTTGGTGTGATATTTGGTATTCACATTACAGTACTCTATAAAATCATTTAATTCTAGGTGATGGAGAATATTTGACAAGTCTCTATAGGTTTTTAATAGATTGTATTCGATGTTGTTTAACTTGGAATAATGATGGTGCAATTCGGTTTTTAATTTTTTTTTGTGAAGTTTTTCTTGAATATTTGTGGATATTTTACCTGTTTTTATGTTGATGAATGAGGGAGTTAATTTCAATTTTATACATTTCTTCAAAAATATGATGTGTAGTTTTTCAGTAGCTCTCGATTTATATTGATGCAGGTAACTGGACATAAGCGAACTAGCTTTATCATCAAAAAAATTTGAACGACTGTCCATCCTTGGTGATATTAAACAATGAATATAAAATAATTTTGACAATTGAACCACTATTTAAAATTTTGAAAACATAAACTACATGTTCTAATTACAATAACCCCAATCCTAACTATCCTATCCATATTTCAATGTTTTCACATCTATCTTTCAAAATTCAATAACGTTCGTTCAATTTCGATACACCCTGTAAAAACATACCTACCACCACATCAACAAATATTACTAATTATTAACCATACTAACTACCACACCCTATACTAACTATACTAACTTTTCACATGACCTGCGTACTAAACACATTAACAATATACTAACTAATCTATCCTGAAACCTACCTATCCCTCCATTAAAATCTCCGACAGTGTTGAAAAGAAGATGTAGTTGCAACTTAAATAATCTATTAAAGTTTATTAGAATTATGGTTTTATTTGATTTTTTATTAATTAAGTGATCCTTATGATCACTAAATTTAAATTTCATTAAATGTAATTTGTAAATAATGGGTTGTTCTGGAAAATTTGAAATTATTTTATCGTTATAACTGTAAGTAACAACATTGAAAACAAAATGGCTTCCATCAACTATCCCTTTCGTTACAGAAAATCATCAACGTATTTTTATTTTATTTCAAAAATTTTTAACTTTTCAATGTGGGACACAATGGTTTATTTTTGATGGAATAACATGATTTATAAGTTCGTTTTGTGAGTTTACAAATTTTAATCGTTTTTCAACAACATACAAAATTAAGTAAGTTCTACAATACATTACATCATTAAATAAGTGTAGCATCCTTCTCTTCTCAATTTCAGTTGTTTTTTCTCTTCATTATTGTTTCATTTTTACGTAATTCAAAAAAGATTCTCCAAAAAAAATTTGAAAGAAAATTAAAAAGAAAAATATAAATCGTTATTTAAAAATCTACAACTAATAATAAAGTATTTGGTATTCTCAATTCGAAGATTGTAATATTTGGTATAATCAAAACACCGATTGATGATCGTTTTTATTAAATTTGCTCTCCTGTTTGTTGATGTAAAAATATTGAGTGAGTATTTGTAATTACTATCTCTCTAAATACCAAACATTTCTAACTTGTTAAAATCACTACATGTAGCTAAAGAGTGCTGAAGATGGCATAACAGCCGAAACCGGTCCACTCAGTTATTGTTAATAAAATTTCCTTGGAGAAGAACATTGTCAAAATTATTTTATATTCATTGTCTTATACTGAACATAGAGTACAAATTTCTGAAATAGAAGCAGAATGTGGTGAAATTTAATATGACTACTTGTATAATGTACATTTATTTTAAGTATTCTAATTTTTAAATCTCTACTGTTTTCATTAATATGTGAAAATCTATAGATATGTGCCATGGAAGTTTTGAGATTTAAAGGCAAGCAATGAATCTAGCATAAGTTATTTCGCTCAAAAAAAATAGTTCTTTCCTGTTGATGTAAGATATTGAGAAATAACCACACAAAATCAGGATGATAAATGGTGGTTCCTACACATTGTGGATGTGTAGGTTTCTACTTTTCGAGAAATCTATTTGTTTTACAAATTGCTTGAATTTTTTATCAGCGGCATATCCACGAAAAATAAGTAACGTTTCGGCTAAACGTTGAATCGAGTTGTAGGTAGTCGCGGTCTATAAGAGCTTCTCCTCTTGTATCAGTCTAGCACTTATGTGGAAGATGGGTAAATCATTCTCGGTTGTTAATCAACTAAATATAGAATCCACCTGTGCCGAGTGTTGTGGTGCTCAACTGGGAGGACGCCTGTGAATTTTATTTATTCGTCTAAAGAATATGCTATCAAGAATAGATTGTTGACTTACAGTACAATATAGTCTCGATAATCCGGCACAAAAACAAACCAATTTGCAGCGAGTTACTTGAGGGGCCAAATTATTGCAATTGGACGTAGAAGGGGTACTTCGCTTAAGATCGGCTTGACTAGAGTGCAACGTGATGCCTACGCAATTACCCCCACCCATGAGGTTTTGTTTTAGGACTGTCCAGAAGTGGCCAAAGTGTAGATCGAACTGCCGAATAGTGGATGGGCTGGATTATCGAGATTATAATTCCTGAACCTATCATCAAAGTAAAGACTGTAAAGTGGTATTATGAGAGTCGGTTAGGAGGCTTGAGAGCACCCTCTCAGTTTGTTCCACTTTTACTCATGGCATCCCTATGAGGCATTAATATATATATGTATAAAGAAGAACGATACTTAATTTTGTTTCAATTAACTTAAGTTGAAGTAAACAGGGTCTTTTTGAAAATCTGATTTCTTAATACAGGGATAACTACTAAATTTCTTTGTAATTCTTGTCTGTCAATTTTTTATAGACCTATAAATGGATAATGAAGTAACTTTTTCGAGATTTTGCTTTAAATTAAGAGCTGTTAGCTAGCATAAGCCGCAAAGCATCTTAAAACTCTTTTATTTGAACATTAATTAATTAATCAAGAGGCATTCAGCCTCTTCATCGCTATATAACTAAGAAAAATCTTGGTCTGTGTGGGATCCAATACTTTGGTTCTTTACGTCACTACTCTACCGCTGAGCTTACAGGGCCCGTACCAATACTAGCTGAATTTGTATTTCATCACACACAATATCGTCTTCCTCAACAATATATTGAAAGTTTACGTTTTAGCTGGCCAGGAAAATACTAAGCAAATATTTGTAAATTGCTATGTAATTTTTATTAATCAACATTAATTAATTAATTAGTATGCATTCAGCTTTATCACCGCTATACAACTAAGACGACATTTTGTGCTATAGTCTGCCAGATGAAAAACAAATCGGATTGGTACTGGCTCTGTTAGCTCAGCGGTAGAGCATTGGTATACAAAACCAAAGGTCTAGGGTTCAAATCCCACAAAGAGTCCCGCCTTCTCTTAGCTGTACAGCGGTGATAAGGCTGAATGCCTCTTAATTGATAAATTATTATTCATTATAAAATAATTATCAAAGACTTGAAAGGAAGACCTTGATCATCTAATAAGACAAAAGCACATTCCTTCAATTTTTGAAAATGAGATAAATTGGAGTTTGCTTTAAAAAATTGCAAAAACTTAGAAATATCATGACTAATTTTGAAAGTCCTAAGTCAATTAAAAACAAAAATTATATTTACTTCTCGGAAAAGTATTTTCCTTTTGAAAAAAAAATCCTAAAATTTGTGAGTGTTGAAAAGGGCACTAACTGACACTATGAAAATTAGAACTAGGATTTTCCCGATTACTGGTAGTAGATTTTAAATGGCGAGGAAAGATGTAATAAAATCTTAGAAGGAATACACACAATAAACGTTATTAAAACTATTCTCTTCAATATTGTATTACGACATTCTGTCGGTTTTAAATTACTCAAAGCTTCACTAAAAGCGACCAAACAAATGTACTACCTTCCTTATAATGGCTATAATTGAAAAAAGAAACCTGAATTGACTGCAATTCATAAGACAAACTATCTACAGGATGACCCATTAGTCTCCACAATCTCTTAGGGGTAGATAGGAGATGAAATTCTAAGACGAAAAGTCAAATATCATGTTTTCACCTGACCCACAGGTAATTAGTTATTAATTAAATTAAGTAGTCAATCAGGTTCTTGTCTCAGAGATAAAAAAGAGAAGGAAAGTGTCTTGGCCAAAGATCTTGTATATATAAATACCAACATACCGTAGTGGTTTTCTGAATAGATACATTAGTCACGCCTATCTATACTACTTACATATTAGTTAGAAAGAGACAGAGAATGTAGGTGGTCTAGAAATTAAAATTTGGCGGTTATTACCATCCACGCTTAGTCCTTTGACAAAAAAGCGATTTCTTTTGTACGAAAGAACCTTGAAAACATTCTATTTTAAAAGATAACAATAATCATATGTGTTTTGTGGACTTGGTATATCTGTCTGTTATTCATGAAACATGTGATTTGACAAAGAAGGGATATAGGCGGGACCAATGTTTCTCCCATGTATCTGTTCAGAAAACCAATACGGTATACCAAACGTATCATCAGCTTTGTACAAACATGAAAGTTTTTCTGGCCTCTTTTGTAGAATGAAAACTGTAATAATCTTATTCGTCCTAGAGTTCCGCATGCGCAGAATATACAAATTTGTACTGGATTGACAGTTATGTGATACTTGAGCTGTTAAGGGAGGTTCACATAATTGAATATCTACATACCTACATTCAATTTATATTAAAACTGATAGAATAGATAAATAATGAGAATTATATTTATGGTTTATAAACTCAAAATAAGGTATAAAATATTATCAACTATCGAATTCATTAAAATTAATAGAAATCGGTACATATGTATAGACTGTTGTACATGCAAAAGCTTCTTCACGGTGAGTTATATTTCATCATTATTGAGTACGTTTATGATGTAACGTTCAAACCGATTGAGATCTCAATCGACTTGAAATGACTCTACAAACTTCAATCCGCTTGAATTATTGTTTCTTGCATTACTACTATGTTGAAATATTATTATTATTATTGTTATATATGCTATTAGTATTCTTCTATCTTTTTAGGTCTTATAAATTTGTAAGATGGCAAATAAAGACTCGCGAAAATCGCTGCTGTACATTTTATCGGAACCAGCCTTAACGCTATCTCTATTAGCTACAATAGGGATTGCCATTTAAAAAAATTGATGATGCTGGCAGTTCTTTGCAATGGTAACCCAAAGAGCCGTTTTGACTCAGTCACATATAAATAATCATACATCATACATCATCATACATCATACATCATACATATATATAAAATAGAAGCACTTTTTTTGTCTGTCTGTCTGTACGAACATCTTTAACTCGAAAAATACTAAAGCTATTGACACGAATTTTACACAGAATATAGGTAATAGTCCTGGGAACAACTTGGGCTATGTTTCATTTTCTTTGCTTCAATGGTTTAGAAGTTATAAGCAATTCTTTATAAGAATGTTAGGCAAAATGACATAGTTTACTATTAATTTTTTTTGGTTGCTATGCATTACGTATTTATAAATACAGACATACAGGGTGAGTTTAAAGTGACAGGCGAATTTTTATTTTTAAATTAATTAAGTGGAACGGAGGCAAAACGGTTCTACCAGTTACCATTGCGAAGAACTGCCATCATCAACAATTTCTTTAAATGGTAACCCCCTTTTTATGCATTTTTAGCTAGAGAATTTTTTCTACGTTCAGATATATAAAAAAAAGATCTCCAAAGGCAGCAAGTACCTTATATAGCGAATTTTTTTATGTATCTACTTCATTCTACTTGCTGAAATATTATTAATTCATAAACAATAAGAAACACTAATAAAATTTCACCCGTTCAAAATTTGTTGTTTATCTACATAAATCTAGTATGTTAAAATTAACATACTAGATCTACCTATGTTTGTCTAATATTAACTCTCAAAATTAGTTGCCCTGTGCGATATTCAATTTTTTTTCTAATATCAATTGTCAGAACACATAGCCACCTGAGATATTCGATTTTACTGTTAATACTCAATAAAAATATTTTTGCATTTTTCTTGCAATCCAATGAACCGATTTTGATGATTTTTTTTCTGGGTCATAGAGAATGGTCGGGTCTACTGTTATTTTAATTTTCATCAAAATCTAAGCAAATGTAATATTAAAAATGATTTTTTTAACATTTCTTCAGCTCTTATTCCAAAAGTGTTGGCCCTACCAGTCTGGCCAACGAACTCATCCAAGCTATCCCAAAGACCGATTTTTGTACCAAGTTTCATTAAGATTGGACTATTTTTACGGCAGTTATCGTGGATATACATATATAAATAAATAAATATATATATATATATATATATATATATATATATATATATATATATATATATATATATATATATATATATATATATATATGTTAACGAACGGTGGATATGGGTTCCTGGGGTCTCAAAATGAACTTCTGTGCAAAATTTTTTCGGAAATTCAAAAGTGAAGATCTCGTCATAAGCTAATTTTTTAAAAAAAAAAATCGCTAATAGTATGGGGTTACATAAGTGAATTTTTGAGAAAAAAATTTTTTAAGTTTGCAAGATTTTCTGTTATATTTATGAGTTTCAGTTTAACGGGATAAAGAGTGAAAAAGTCTAACAATAAGAATCAATTACTATTACACACTATCGAGTAATAGTAGTCGATATATGGCACTAATAGCATTTTACTAGGAGGTATAACTTATTACTATTTGAACTTTTGATTACGAAACAATATGTAATCGCTGTATCATTTTTGTTAATTCTACCCCTAAGGAAGTGAAATAAGGGATGAAAGTTTAAATGGAAATCTGTCATTTTTTAAGCTAGAAGCATGAAACTTTATATTTTTGCTTTTGATCAGACATAAATAAAAATTTGTTTCAGACATTTATTTAATTTCACCCTTTAGGAGCTGAAATAGGGAATAAATGTTTATATGGGAGTTCTGTCATTTTTTAAATTAAAACCAAAGAATCTTATTATTTAGTTTTTTGAATAAAAAATATGGAATGGGATGAACCCTGCAGGCCATTCCTGAAACTTCCCGCTAAGTTTTTAAAGCTAAAAAATTATTGTGAGGAGTACAAATTTGATTGGTTAAGGAATTTTGAGGTTATGTTGAAAAACGCTTTTTCAAAAACTTTTGACAACGATATCTCGCAAACAAATCAACGGATTTTGACGAGCTTTGCGGCATTCGACGCAGTTTTTAAAGCTATAAAATTATTGTAAGGTATACAAATTTGATTAGTTAGGTAATGTTGAGGTTATGTTGAAAAACACTTTTTTCGATATTTTTCGACAACGATAACTCGTGAACGAATCAAGGGATTTTGACGAACTTTGCGGCACTCGACGCAGTTTCTTAAACTCTTAAATTATTGTGAGAGGTTCAAATTTGATTTAAATATTTTTGAGGTTATGTTGAAAAAACACTTTTTTCGATATTTTTCAACAACGATAATTCGTGAACGAATCAACGGATTTTGACGAGCTTTGCGGCACTCGACGCACTTTTCAAAGCTCTAGAATTATTGTGAGAGGTACAAATTTGATTGGTTAAGTTTTTTGAGGTTATGTTGAAAAAACACTTTTTTCGATATTTTTGGACAACGATAACTCGTGAACGAGTCAACGGATTTTGACGAGCTTTGCGGCACTCGACGCATTTTTTAAAGCTCTTAAATTGTTGCGAGAGTTACAAATTTGATTGGTGAAGTAATTTTGAGGTTATATTGAAAAAACACTTTTTTCGATATTTTTCGACAACGATAACTCGTGAACGAATCAACCGATTGTGATCGTTCAAACAAAATTCGATGTCATTAGTTAAGGTCAAGAGCTGATTAGATTATGGAATTGATCGTTACAACAGATCAATAGTTATTTTGAAAAAATATGATTTTAACAAAAGAAATTTTTCGTTTTTTTTGGAATTTCTCAAAATCTATCGGGCCGAATCGGTTCAAATTTACACGAAATCTAAGTTTGGTGAAACCCTTTCGAATGCCGTAAAGAGCGTTTCAATACGTCAATCCGTTCAAAAGTTATGAGCTGCTTACATAGTCTTACCATACACACACACACACACACACACACACACACATACAGCCATACAAACACCCTCGCAAAAATAGTCAAAATAGCTTCCTAGGGTCCCAAAACGTCGAGATCTGCTGAAAATTCAATTTTCGAAAATCGGGGTGAAACCAATAACTTCCCGAAATTTTGAAAATTTTCAATTTTCTTAGCGGGAAGTTAAAAAATAAACACATGATCTATCGTTTTTGAAAATCCTACCCTAAAGGGGTGACATGTTGGACGATTTCTGAATTCAAAAACATAAAACATTATTACTATTTGGGCTTTTGATTACAAAACTATAAGTAATCGTTTTAGAATTTTTGGAAATTCGACCCGTAAGGGGGTAAAATAGAGGATGAAAGATTGTATGGAAGTCCTAAATTAACGTAAATTAATAGTGTCAGAAGTGTCAGAAGTCGACAATTATTTCACGATTCCAAGTATAAGAAACGAGCGGCGAAGCGCGAGTTTTCTAAAGGACAAGTGCAGTATACGACTTCTGACACGAATTTTTTTATACAATTTTTGCTATTTTGCCTATTTCAAGGAAAAAAATTGTTACACTTTCCATTTTTATACAGTGTATCGAAATGAACTCATTTAGATACACTAGCAAATTTAAAAATAGCGCTATTATTGACGCAAAATAGAAAAAAATATATTAATTGAATATTTGTAAACAATATATTTACGATATCCTTCTTCGCGGGCAAAGCTGCGGACAACAGCTAGTTAAAAAATAAAAAGTTACCTGCCTCGGCGTTTTTCAAAATTTTCATAAATAAAAAAG
Organism: Mylabris sibirica; assembly: GCA_039776855.1. Classification (NCBI taxonomy): domain Eukaryota; kingdom Metazoa; phylum Arthropoda; class Insecta; order Coleoptera; family Meloidae; genus Mylabris; species Mylabris sibirica. The sequence goes on from CM077840.1 coordinate 666,783, forward strand.
TTATGAATATTATGCGTTACTTTTGACTCATCCTGTATATCGCTTTATATTAGTCTATATGAATTGCAAGAGAAGAAGAGAAATATTCTCAATCATTTATCAACTACTGCAACAATTGGCGGAGCCTAAACAAATTAAGCTGTGTGACATATAAGAATTGATTAAAGTCATGAGAGTCTTTTGGACAGATTTGACGTATCCACCATGTACGCATTTTTATGTTTGTTTAATGTTTTTTCAGAAAGGATTTTGTTTTCGCTCTTAAAAATAATGAAAATATCCCATGGACCAATTAGACTACAATATTAACGTAAATTGATTTAAAATATTTTGAAAGCTCAAAAAAAATAGGCGAACCCTTTAACCCTCAAACTGGCAGATGCAGTCTTAATAATCTTGAAACATTTTTTTTTTTCGTTTTGTCTATTATATAGATGTATGTAGGAATAGTAAAGCTCAAAATGTGCACTCACCTCCTTTATTATTATGTGCAAAACTCCTTTATTATTTTTATATTAGTGAAAAGTTCACTATCTACTCGTTGTGTAAATAGAAAACAAGAATCTGTCTACTATATGTTGTGTAAAGCGAAATTGAAATTTATGAAAAGTAGAAAAAATTACTGCATCTCTGTTACCATCCATTTTTTATATTAATATAGAAATAAATTAAAATAAAATATCGGTCTTTTGGACAAAATTCAATATTTATTTATTATTCAATTTTCGTCGATGTTACGGCGATTAAGAAATGATTTCAATCGTTACGATCGCTTAATGCTATATTGCTCAACTCAAATACAGAACTCTCATCTATACTTTTCCTTTATATTCGTACTTTCAAATGTCTTTGTGGTTCACATTTTTATTAGTTCTATTGTATTCGTTTATCCTGTGCTCGTTATCTGCCTAAATGTATGCAATTTATTGTTTGTACATCCTGCAAATATTTTATGTGAACATTGTAATAACTGGCCTTTTGCGGGATTAAAACTCAATGCACTTTTGTAACATTTTATTGATTGCCAAAATTATCTTAATACAACACGACTTCATCAGTTGGAAGCCAGTTACTTATTATTCTACAATTAGTTACAATTTCTAATGTTAAGTTGATGTTCTACTTAAAATTGCTGACCAGTTTGGTGTTGGTCAATTGTTGTATTAATTCTATTGTTATATTAATGTACAAATTCTTAGGTGATGAACAAATACTTGAAACAAAGTAGTTTTGAAATACTCTATTTCTTTATCGGATCATCAATCCTTAATCAGTACATTACAACATCAAAAAGTTACACTACGTGCTCTGTTCTTAAATTTATCTACGTTTCAACTCCCTTGAAGGCACCACACCATGTATTATTACTTACTTTCTCTAGAATATCTATGTTAAATAAAAGAAACACACGCATTTGGTAAAATTTTGAACAAAGTTTCAGTCATGTGTATTTGCAAACTTTAGAATGTTGCTAAATTATCCATTTCTTGCTGTTTATTTATATCTTCTGAGAAAAAATTACCAGGCTTGCAAAAAATAGGTTCGCTCATAATAAAGATAATTATAATAAATTCTAGCTACTAGAGGCAATTTCGGACACAGTATAATCAACCTCGACTTTCACGTTAGATTAGTTACCCGAAATGACGTGTAAATTTAAAACGGGCAATCAGATTCCACGACTGAATCAATATAGATCATTATTTCTTGCTTTAAAAAGAGCTCTTTAGAATACGCAGTTGAACCGGTACCTACGGATTGTTAGCCATGCGCTTAACTCTTATACAAAAGAAGTCTTTGACAATAGCTATTTTAATTGGGTATAGATCTTGCTTCAAATTCTTATCTAAGTTGATCCTACTAAAGTGAAATGCAAGTTTTGTATAAAAGGAAGTTATTTGACTGCACTTCAACGTGTTAGGATGAAAAAAAGAAATTCAAATGCTTTGTAAATGGAGGATTTGGTGTATTTATAAAAAAAAATTTGAGTTTGTGTTAAAGCTGCCATATTTTTCATTTTATTTTAAGTTTAGACTTGTGTTACACTAATCATAATCAGAAGCCAAAGTTATTTACAACGTACAACTACACATTGCATATTGTCTTATAAACAATTTTATTGCTTGAAAAATTTGCCTACAAAGTGTACATATACATAACAGGTTTCTACAATATCTAGACAACGAGCAGACAAATAGGAAGGGACCGGTGAGTGGTGCTTTACTCCCAGGTACTTGACTCCAAAGGTTACCATTCAGTATGAACATCCCATATGTTAGGCGACAGGAATACCAAATCATACAAAGTAGACGACGTAGGTACATTTAGTCAATTACTGACGATAAGTCGGTTTTGCAATAAAATGTCCAAGTGTAAGACAAAATTTTTGACTTGGATCTCGGGTGACTTACTTGTGAGATCTGAAAATAAAAATGATCCTAAATTATTGATTTTTATTTATCTTTATAAATGAATTGCAAAAAAGTTTGAAACTTTGACTGTTTTATGAGATTTTCGAGCGAATTACTAAAATTCTTACTTAGATTTTTTTAACAGTTAATTTCAATTAGTTGCTATCCTGGCTTATCATATTTCTTTGTTGTTTGTCTCTATTGAAAAATTGGGGTGCCAGTTTTAATTCTACAGTATACGTTTTTTTTTAGTTTATACTTCTTTTGGTGAGTTTTATGAATATAAATGAAAGTGAAATCTGTGATTGCAACAGTAGTTGCGCTGATATTTGTTATGAATTCGGGATGAGGGCAAGCTTTTTGAAATTATAATTCTATTAGCGTCATTTGTGAAAAAAAAATAGAGTAAAACTTTAACAAGCAACAGAAGTTGTACGCGCAATGTAACGACACCAAATTAAGCCGGAGAAAAAAAATTGTATGAAAATGGGGAGAAAGCGGTCCTTTTAATCATCTCACATACAAGTAACATTTCTAACGCCCGTACATCACTTGTATGTACAGAGCTCGCCAAAACTAAGTGACCACTTTTTGTGCGGCTTTGTAAAACAAGCGACCATCACAATGTAACAGAATCTCAATAGGTCAGAGTTTGGAGAGATATATTCAATCACAAGAAGGGGGTGGGGTTAGTGATGCTATTTTAGGTATTTACCTAAATAGAAAAATATTTTCTACAAATTTGCTATGGCTGACACTCGTTCCAACACTCCCTACCTATCCACATTCTTACCCTGACGGGACAAACAGCCTAACTCACACAAACGAAGAAACGTGATATTCTCGTTCAAGACTCGGTCACTTAGTTTTGGCCAGGTCTGTACCTACACATCCATTTTTTTCTATCAGTCGGTTAATTTTACGCAGTTAAGGGATTAAGTGTTGAAAATGTTCATAGTTCTTTTACGAACAAGAAAATCAATTAAGAATTAACCATATAGATCACAAAAAATTATCAGCATGTATCTTAAAAATTAGTCAAAACTGACTCCTGATTAATGCATAAGAATTCCAAAACATTCCGTATAGTTTAATAGAAACAAATTATCAGAATAAAATATTTGTGTTTCCACAAAACTATAGCCCAAGCCATTAAATTTATAGAGGATCAAGTACTTGACATGTAACTCTTAGCATTTTCTAAGTAGATTAGTAGTACATTAGTCTATGAACAATGTAAAATAATATAATACTTTTTATTGTGTTTAAATAACTCATTAGATTAATCTTGTCCTCTAATTCATAAATTCTACCAATCTACAAAGATTGATAAATCGAAATAATAATATCGGTGAATTGAAAAACCATGTCGTTTCTGGATTTGTCGAATGGCCGTAACAATAGCAATATTGTTCGCGTGCATTATAGGCAGACATGACCAAATTACTTGCGTGTTAGCTGTTATAAATCATGTATAAAAGTAGGCAACCATATTTTTTTGTACATAACGACTTAAGAAACCACATACGTACTGAATGACAGATATGCAGACCTGAATGTTAATAATGTAGTAATCAATTATTTTATCGGATGCTGCATGTTGCATCAGTAATAATAAGTCGGTATATTGGTGGAAACAAAACTGTTTATCTTCTAAGAAAAGGCAACTTACTTTATTGTTGGGATACACAAAGGAAATTGTTAACTATAAAATCTATTGAAAGCGTAGGTGTGAAACTACCTGCTTTGAAAGAAATGTCTGCCTCTTGTATAGACTCTAAGGTTTCTTCTTCTATTCACCGAATTTACAGTGGACAATTTCCTTTGTGTTGTATGGAACTTCTGTCAATTCACTCACTCGTTTTAGCGTTTTCGAATGTCCCTCACTGATGAGTTTTTTGTATATGTCACAAATTATCTTATTGGCATTAGTTGAGAGGACGTGTTTTAGTCGTTTGTTAATATCTTCGCCATTAACCACAATATTCGCATCAAGATTTTCGGCAGGGTTATTTTCTTGTGGTATATCTTTTTCAACATTTTCTTGAACTTCCCAACGGCGATACATTTTTGAAAATACAAATTAGAACAAGCACTTGAACAAATATTCGACAATTGCTTAAACACAACAGTCAAGAATTCCGGATTAAGCCTGTAGGGGGCCCTACACAATATTTAAATTGGGACCCCAGCTAAAAAGGTGCTTCTAAAAATACCAAATCCATGTAACTCAAAATGCTTTTTATAATGGAGAATATTAAATAACACTGAAAATTGTCAAAAAAGGGTTTCTGTTATAAAGAAAAATATATGTATAGGAAAACATTCAGAATATAATTAGTGACTTACCACTGTTTAAGTAAAATTAAATTGTTCGTTTTCGAATTTTTATTTCAGAAAATTGTTCAATAATATCTTCACAATCTGATTTTTAAAGAGTATCTTTTCCTAAAGCAAGCATTGCTAAATAACTTAGCCTTTCCTGTCCAATTGGGGGCTTTAGACTATTACTTGATTCGGCTTACGAAAATTGCCAATTTTCAAACATTGATTTCGTTGTTGTTTTTTGAGATATTGTGCAAAGTAAACGTGCGTTGGATGTAGCATTACAAGGTTCATGTCCTGAAGTTTTCTATTTAAGTACAATGTGATAAAATTCTGAATGGCAGAGGAAGCTCTTGAACCCTGTTCTTTTCTCGTACATTTTCCTCCTTACTTTACTATAGCTAATATTATTGATTTTTAACATTTATAGGTAAATTTGAGTACAAAATTGAAAGAGCCTTCTAAATCTTTGAAAAAATTCCCGATATGTTTGTCAGTTTTCCGATAGCTGGAGAAAATTAAAGAAAAAATTAACAGTGATGTTGTGCATAATTTTAATGTAAAGAATCAAATTCTTGCTTTTAAGAAGATGATATATGAGCAAAGGACAAGAAAGAAAATTAAAAAAATTAAAAGATTTAGACGGACATATTGAATCCTCATTTTAAGCTGTTATTTACAGTATATTAATTTGACTGACGATTGATATGAAAATGTCGGAAATTTTATCTACTTTCACAACCATATCATTAAAATGAAAAATATTTGAAAATCTGTCTATATTTTATTTTTTTAGTCGACCATGCTTGTGTTGTTATCATTATTATAATTGTGATTTAGTCCGCAGTGTCCCGCTATATCTGGTGTAAACCGTATAGATTAAGTACACTGCCACAAGCATGGTCGACTAAAAAATGAAAATGTAGTTTTAACAGACGTAAATAACAGGTGAAAAATGGGGCTTAAAAGGTCCGTTAGGATCTGTAATTTCCAAAAAAATTTTTTAAGCGAGCTTTATGTCCTCTCCCCTTGCATTATCTTTCTAAATACAAGACATTTGTCTTCACTGTCTATTGGTTAATGCGGGCACTGGCTACCAAAGTAGTAGTTATAATAAAAATAAATCTATCCCGTTTTGCCTATGTAAGCTTTCTATTTTTCTTTTACAGTAATAATTACAAAAGAAAAACCTAAAGAAATATTTGAAATCCGTACCTGTAAATTGCTTTCAATACAAGCAACTTTTACTTAATGGCCGTACCAAATTTCTTTTGTTAAGATATTTAACTTTCTAACAAAATGAATAGAAATGTTCAGAACTATACAATAATCTTAATGAATAGGATGCAAGTCCTAGGTGAATATTTATTTCAAGTTACAACGTCCTCTACAGCCTTCAGAAAAATTAATTAAATTTGGAAAGTAATTTTCATTATTAACATTTAAACAAATTACTAAATTATTGTAGAGAATTAGGTGATTTTTTCATTTACAATATTATATTTATTTTTGGATGTGCGAGAACAGTGGAGGGGAGCCGTTTTTCATGGAAAAATTTACTGAAATAAAACACCTGCGCTTAGGCAATGACGCCGCTCAATCAATTGGATTATTTTATAGGAACGAACATACAGAGCCCTATGTCTGTGCCCTATGATGGCTATGATTACAGCAATTAAGAATAGCTACTTGATTATATTCATAATTTTTTTACAAAATTCATATTTTAGAAAATATTAAAATCAAAGTTAAATAAACAATATTAAGTATTAAATATTAAAGTGTGAATCAGAATTAAAGTACATCGATGAGTTTGTTTGTAGCCACGCCTGGCCGATGGAGTTTTAATTGCATTTAAACATCCAGTGGTGTGTTGGTCTTTTAAAGTGAGAAAAATAAATTTTTATATTAATCTTTAAATTACAATAAATTTTTACATTAGTTTTTTACTAATAACTTAATAAGTGAACTAGAATGAGTTTTTTATTCTAATTTAGATTCAATCAATGTGATTATCTCCACACCACTGAATAGTTCAGATGTTCCCCATTATTGTTTCCTTACTGATTAACAGCTCTATTTCTACACCTACTTATAAATGGAATTTTTGTAAATTTGTACGTTCCTTATCTCATCGATGTACTTCAACTAGTGCTCGGGGTCTAATTTAATTAAACTTAAACGATAATAGATATTTAATATTCATCAATAACATTCTTAAATAGAATTTTTTTAACTCATTCCGTTAAACTTCAACTACAAAGTTGAAGTAAAGATTAAGACAATCAATGAACAAATCGAAAAATGTTTGCATTTGATAGAAACACTAATATAATTATGCGGTTCCCCAAATGATTAAAGATAGCATTTATATTAGTACCTTTCCATCTTTTCCCATAACTAAAATATAAAAGGAAATAACTTTCTTTATTTTTATCGGAAAATATCAGCCTTCTTCATTTTTCTCTTAATGAGGTCTAATGTATATTGTTTCTAGTTTTCTACAAGCCAAGCATAAAAAATAGTGACTCAATTTTCAATTTGCCAACTATAGTTGCGCTTGTAAGTGGTTTATTATAATACATGTATAATTCTGTAGAGAGATCGAGTTGTAACTGTAGAGCGTTCATACGTGTCATAATTCTAGGCTGTGACAGTGGTATTAAGGTGTAAATTACCCGTCTCTAAATTATTATTAATGCTCAATTGTTTTCAACATTCAGTCACTATCGGTATAGAGCAGATCGCTTTGTTAAATGTCAAACCTATGTTAAAAGTACGTGGTTGCAGCGGAGACTTACGATCCGCTACATTGAACTATTTCTAGAGATTAGTTTCCCTTACACGCTCTAAGGAGCTAAAATTCCAAAGTTAAATTATTACAATATATACAACTATAGTCCTGGAATGTTTATTAGGAATTTGGAGTCATTAAAAAGAATTGGAACATCATAGTTTAAAAAATTTTAAATGAAATTTTTCGGATCAAATAGGCGTCTTTTCAGAGATAAGCAATTCAATCATGTCCAATGGTTGGTTTTTGTTAAAACGTTCACCCAATAGTGAATAAATTAATGATTTCAGAACTCAAAACAAAAACTCAAAAAATAAAACTATACATATATATAAATGTATACGAAACTTCTAAGTTATTGCTACGAGATCTCCAGTAATAAATTCTATCTATAGAAACCCCAATTATAAGCTTAAAAGATGGAATAAAATCTTGAATTGAATATCCACAATTGTTAGACCAATGTAATAAACCTTTATTCTTACTCTTTATTGTGCCGTATCGACAAGTACCCTGTAAACTTACTACTAAAAAATTCAAAATTATGAATTTTTGTGCAAAAGCAATTCAATTTTTCAAAATGAATAAATTAATTTATTACTGAGTTGACACTAAATTTTTGGAAGTAGTCATTTTTAAAAGTTGGCTTTAACTTTTCCTACGTACGAAAACTGTAGAAGAGCGCTTTCACCTGCAATAAGCTGCACAGATCTTCCCTTCACATCCTATTAAAAATCATTTTAATCTTAAAATTGATAAGAGAATAATAGCTAGCAATCACATTTACATCCGACAGACTATTTACAACTCACGTTGTAAGCTATACATTCACAACAGTTTTCCTTGTGTGTTTTTCTAGGCAGCAACTCAAACTACGAATGGGTAGTTCTTTTGATAAATGAACTATAATTTACTGATGTTGGGTGGTATTCAATTCTAAGATAAAGTCATGATCAGATTAACTATTTTTTTGTCAAATTTTCCCTTTTGTAACCATTCCTAATATTTCCAATTTTATTTTTGACATTTAAGCCCGAGATATTTTCCAACAATTTTGTTAAATATATGTATAACACATGCCTATTTAATTCAGTAATAAATCAATGATGATTATTCAAAGGTGTTGTATTTTTAGTATACTATGCTGATTCACGGATGTTATGATGACAGTAAATCTTGCAATTTTTCTCTTAAAAGTTTTCTTATGTAACCCCCACTATTTTTCCATGTCTGAACGTAGAAAAAAATTATTTACTCAAAAAGACAATAAAAAATAGGGTTGCCATGTGCAAGAATTGACGATGGCGTAATTTCTTTGCAATGGTAACTGCTAGAGCTGTTTTGGCTTAGTCCCACTTAATTAATTTAAAAATAAAGAGTTACATGTTTCGGCGTTTTTCAAAATTCCCCAAAATAAAAAGGTTATGATGATTATCCGTCACTTTAAAGTCACACTGTATAAATTGAACCAATTGTGGATGAATTGTGTTCGTATTTTCTTCTTCCTTATGATAAGAAAATACGGGTAATACCTCTCACAATTAAGCCAATAAATTTTTGAGAATCAGAAATCGGACTAATCGAAACTATATCTAATGTACATAAAAAAAAATACCGACTGGGAATTTGTTTGAGGATTCAGAATTTCCTGTCATTGGTTGGGGATAGAAAGGGCATTATTGCTCCAAACTTAGAGTACTACAGGCTGCATTTTTTAAAGCAGCTAGTTGCTGAATGAGAGTCTGCCAAAAATTTGCTAGAACCGCCTTAACAAACTATTTCAAGTCTCTCGATTTTGATCTGAAATTTGAATTACCATTTTCCGAGAAAACTCAGCAGCTAGAAAGGAGAATGTTGTAAGTCTGACACAAGAAATAGGAATGAGTATTTAGAATCACTGTCCGATAAGGAATGGAATAATAATCTGCTCGAAAGTCACTTTGATTTATGCTCTAAGTGCTTATTGTGACATAAACACCTAACTATACATTTATGGTCGAACAAAACCATCTACAGAGTCGGACACTGTTTTCCAAATAGATCCAGTAGTTGGCAAAGCTAGCTTTGTTGTGAAGCTTGAAATTTTAATTTTGTTTAATGTATTAAATAATGTTACATATAGGCAGCAGAAGTTTACTATAGTTGTTTGAAAGGAAACATATGTACAATATCCACCATGTAATCATCCACCGAAATAAAAACACATGAATTTTATGAAACACAGTTTTGATATTTCAAGTGTGGTAAACAGTTTAGCATTATTCCGATTTACCCCCTTATGTAATGAATCAACACACTGCGACTATCTGCTGATGGAGAAGAAAGTAGCACATAAAGCACATGCGCCAGTCAGAAATGCTCTGTTTTGTAAGTCCTGGATTGTCTGGACAGTAGTTGTCCGTTATATATCACGGAAGGAGGGCGATTTGTTCGTTAGGGGTGCTAAAATAAATGAGTGTGCGTTCAGTTATTAATGAATACTTGTTTGGAGTGGAAACAGAAATTAACAGCACGTTTATAACAATTTTCGAGTCTCAAATATTGATGAAACCAACATGCAATTTGTCATATAAGTAATATGGTATCATTAAAATATTTATGGTAAGTTCTATAATTGAAGAATTTTATATAATACTATAAAGTATAGATTATGTTCTATGTATTAGTTGAGTCAAATTCAGACATCAGTATCAAAAGTATAGAAAACAAGAAATGAAATAAACGACCAATTAGGTACAAATCATTAAACGCTCGATAATATAAGGGCAAACTGCCGCTATTTTGTACAATGAAACACTTGATTTTGTAACTATTTTCCTATTACTGACTAATGAATTTATCAGTTCAGAAGTTTTTTTATTTGAAATTAACCATTTCAGATGTTTCTGTTTAATAACATAAAATATCCATTCACAAAAATGACGTAAGTTTGTTGAATTTTTAAATGTTGCAGATTAAGAGATTTAGTGCACTTGATCGTTGTAATTAAGTTTTCGATAATTATTAACTTTTTGTAACTTCAGTAATTCAGATTTACTAAAACTTAGAAGAATTTCAGCATGTAAAGTTGCCCAAGAGTTCTGTTCGTTCCGTTTCAAAAGATCTTTATCGGATAACAAGAAATATTACACACTAGATTTACCTATATCAAGTTTTATTCTTTTATAACCCATATATTCCAATAGATCCAAGGAATTCCTATAAATTATGTATACAATAAAAATAGACGGATAGTACAGCCAAGTGCGGAAGAATTTTAGCGACTCTTGATGCGAATTTTGGCCTGTTTTGTATAGATTGAATCGTTCCTCCACCATTCTTGGTATTGGGGATGGACCGAAGCTGCTTTGTTGCTTTACCTGTTTTAGCGAATAGTAGCTGTTGAAGTTGAACCATAAATAAGTAGAGGGTGGCAAATTACCGGATCCGTTATAGGGGTGTGGTGTTTTGCTTTATTCAGGTACATGAACAAATCGTCCTCTTCTCTCCCACGATATCCAATAGTATGTTTGTTCTCTTCAAACGAAAGTCTGGTTTACACGATACAATCCCAACCGTTAAAATTCTTCCGCACTTGGCTGTACATAATGATTGTCGTCATTACGTAATATAGTGTTATTGTGTTATTTACAAATTTTCAGACATAATGTGTCGAGATTTGTATTATGCCACGTCTAGTTAATAATGGAGATATAATCAACAAGAGAAATACACTTATTTGTTTTTTATTAAAAGCAGAAATTAAGCACATTATGCTTTCAATGTATACGTTTTTCATTTCATGTGAATGTTCCATCTACTCTGCATTTTTTATTGAAAAACATATTTTATTCAAATGTAACTGAAATTGAGTAATCTTGAAGAATATATGATGTGTAATCCATGGCCTATGTTATTAGTCTCATCAGCAGTAAATTTATAATAAAAAAACTACGTTAGACGATAAATTTTCAAAGGAAGCAATATTTGATCCATTGTGTCTGATATGCACGACTAAAATCAACACTATAGCTATATCTATAGTATACTCTAAAAAGTCTCCTACATTAGGCAAGTATTATTATCACATTAAATTGATATTTTACTTAACTTATAAGGTAAAATTCCCAGATGTCCCTCTCCGATTTCGATGATATTGACACTTGCCGTTCTTCGTTGAATTGTAAGGCACACGTGTTTACTTTTACCTGCGGAAAAGCATATCTAGGGGGTCGAATTACGCCTCAAAGCTTACACTTAAAATGGATACTTTTTGACTTTTAATACTTGCAGCCGAAATAATCAAATGATGCTAGACTCGGAATCCAAAGTTGTACCTTTAGATACGATCATTCATTACTTTAAAATCTTTGTTTTCTAGTTTATTGCTTTGCACAATTTCAGAACAATGACCAGTCCACGAATCAATAAGTAATAACTATTATTGACCAACATTTGGCAAAATACGCTCACTCTCCAAATTTTAAAATGTTCCAAAAGTCAAAAATTATAAAATAATTTTGTCAATACCACTTTAAATGGAATCCAAAGACATAAAAATAATCCATATCTCATATAAGTTTCTCTCATTTTAATGCTTCTAGATGTAGATTTCGTGGTTTAAAGAGTTCTATCTCAACTATAGACTAGAATTTGCCACTTGGTTGCTTCAAAACCAAAAAAAGTTGGGATAAAAGCTTGAAATCAGAGAATACAGTAGTTGATTGGAATGTGTAATGCCTTTCTCCCTCAACAACAAAGGTTGTTGTGATCAAATAGAAATAAGTTTCACACCGAATTTTTCTTATTTCATTTAATTGGTTTTTGCATTTTAGTTGATTTCTAGAAAATCAATCTAAATGATTGATCATAAATTGATATGCAAACTTGAAATTCCACATTTATTCTCTTCCTTTAGTTCAGTATTGTTAAATTTATTGTTGATAATTTTTCTAAAGCGTTGGTTCCAGATTCTGTAGTTACTTCCACATTTCTTTCGATATTTTTTTGCAAGTGGAACTATACAATACGTTTTTGATTGTTTGAGTTTTTGCCAAATTATTATAAAAAAATATATGTGCTGTTTTTATTGTTTGACATCAGTTTTTATACCCTTTGTTGTTATTTGTTTTATATTCAAAAACCTCTATCATCTTTAGGTGCAGGTGAAGATGGGATTTTAAATCTCGAAACCGGTTCTGCTTGATTAGTAACCTTTGTGACTTTTATTAATTCAAATAAGTTCTTTTTTAATTATGTCATAAATCTTAGGGTTTAAGAGCTGAAGTCTAAAAAAAATCTTTTTTTGCAATTATAAATCGATCAGCCAAATGGATTTTCAAAAATGTCTGGGGGCAAATTTCAAAAGATTATTACTAGAGGAATTACTATAACACCCCACTTTCACCTGAAATGTACTACAAAACTGTAGAACTATTTTACTGACCTTGGAGAAGAAGACTATCTCGTGTCTTCTGTTGCATTCCAACAATGGGCTTAATTTATTAATCATTGAAAATATTGAATGTGGGTATTATATTAAGGACCTTTCGGGGCATTTCCATATTGATTCTGATCAGAACTCAAATAAGTAATTCAGGTAAGGACTTGATAATTGGTCTGCAATACAACCTCTTCAGATATTTATTAGACATTCCTGTTTTAGACCTTATTTGTATTAAGGGTGAACCTGATTTTTTCCATGTGGTACCCTATAATAGACTCTAGGCGGTATAAATATAGACAGTTCCTCTCCTACTTAACCTCACGAAAGCAAAACACATGATAATAAGGTGCCATTTTGTAGAGAGCGAAACACCTTCAATGAGGAATTATTTAAAAATACAGTACAATTTTTAAAAGTTGTCAACAATTATTGACAGACGTAATATCAGAATACTAATGCGTGTTTTTAATGTTGATTCTTATAATGTTTCTAATTAGTTTTGATTATACGACTAATCTGTCCCCTAAAATAGCAAAAAAATGAATTGTCTATTTTGTTTTGTTTCAGGTGGTTGATGGCAAACAATGCACCTCCGTGTTCTATTTAAGCACTCTTTAAAAAATGAGGTACGCTTAGAGAAAGAGAAAACTACTTTACATTGGAAAATTGGTGCCATCTGCAAGATCCAACATTTAAAATGAGACTCAATCAGCTGTTTTTACTTCTGTATCACTTACCTTTATACATTACGTCTGGTAAGCATTAGTTAGTTTTAAGGAAAACTTTTGCTAACGGATAAATCAATCAAGAGTGTAAGCAATATCGATAAGATTATACGTTTATCATAAATACATATAATACAGTGGAATACTTCTATAACGAGGTCGGATATAACGAGATTTCGGCTATAACGCGATATGTTTGTAGTCTGTGTAGAAATACGGTGAAATTGTTCTTCTATAACAAGCAAATTCTCTGTTATAACGAGACCTCCTTAAAACGTAATTTCCGGCTATTACCAGATCTAACAAGAAATTGCGATCCATATAATCGGATATAACGAGATCCCTTCTTAGAATTCGCTACTTAGAATTCTGCACGGTTCCGCAAATTGTAAACAAGACTGAACTCTAAGCCCCTAGCACTCATTAAAGTACAGTGGCGACCAAAAAATGAGACCACCTGTTGTAGGACTGTGAAAAACAGGTTTATGCGAGCGGTCATTACAATGTAATAGAAAATTAACAGGTCAGAATTTGGGAAAAAAGGTATTCAATCAGAAGAAGGAGGTGGGGTTACTGATGCCATTTTTTTGTATTTACTTGAATAGAAAGATACTTTTTATAAATTTGCCATGACTGAAACTGGCTCCTACCTACCCACCCTCTTACCCTCACGAGAGAAACAATCTGATTTACACTAACGAAAATATGTGAAATTCTCGCTCAAGACTCGGTGTTTTTTTTTTTAATCGCCACTGTACATACATAGTACATATTTCTGAGCCTTTTAAGGACATCTTTGAAAACACTTAGCTGGAGAAACAAATTTTTAATGCAGTATAAATCTACTGTCAAAAAAGCAAATCAGCATCGTTTTGATCTTTGATTTTCTCATTAGAGCTTTTTTCCGTATAAAATATCCAAAATTGTCACCTGTGATCACACGGTTGAACCATTCGTGGTCATTGGCAATACTCTCAAGGTACGTGTCTCTTCGATTGTGTTTGTGCTCAGTTGTGAGGTTTATCGGCACCACTTTTCACCCAGCTTTTTGCATGTGCAAATCTTTGTTAAAATTTGACGTACGGTCGAAGTGTTAAAGTTTAACAAGTCACCCATGATACTAATTATTGAATAACGGTCTGACCTCACAACAGCCCTCACACGTTCTACGTTTTCGTCGGCGTTCAAAGTTAAAGGTTTCTCTAAGCAAGGTTCATCTTAAACGTGCTCTCGGTCTTCTTAAAATGACTTGCGCTAGCGAAAATCTTGTGCTCGTGATAAGCAATGTTTTCCAAAGATCTGTTCCAACTTTTAGCGAATTTTTTTTAAAAAAAATTAGCTTATGACGGGATCCTCACTTTTGAATTTCCGAAAAATTCTTGCACATAAGTTCGTTTTAGAACCTCAGGAACCCATATCTACCGTTCGTTGAAATTTTTATATATATACCCACGATAACTGCCGTAAAAATATTCCAATCTTAATGAAACTTGGTACAAAATCAGTCTTTGCTATAGCTTGGATGAGTTCGTTGGCCAGACCGGTAAGGCCAACACTTTTGAAATAAGAGCTGAAGAAATGTTAAGAAAAATCATTTTCAATATTACATTTGCTTATATTTTGAAGAAAATTAAAATAACAGTAGAGCCGACCATTCTCTACGACCAAGAAAAAAATCATCAAAATCGGTTCGTTGGTTCGCATGAAAAATGCAAAAATATCTTTATTGATCAGATGTTGAAGCTCCTACTGGTAAATTGTATTGTCATTATCAGAAGAAGCACTGTCTAGCTAGTGTACTGGTCAACATTGCTTGAAACGTCCCGCTTACTTTCCTAACAGTATAAGACAGTGACGTCACCACCCTCTGTAGGATGTTTTTGTTTATATAAGAACTATCTAGTGGAAGTGCTGGCGCCCTTCTAAGATTTTTAGAATTACGATAAACTGACATCAGCTTTTGTCCATCAAGCAATATTAAAAATGAAAACTTGCTACTTATAAAAATTCAGAGTCAATTAAATACAAAAATTATATTTTTCATTTAAGAAATTAATTTCTCTTTACAAAGAAGACAAACATTTGTTCATATTGAAGACAGTCATAGAATTCCTTTAGGAATCCAGATCAAGGGATTCCCCAGTTTACTGCTTATAATTTTTTAAAAACTCCGAAAAGATTTAATGAAATTTTGAAGGGAATACCAGCAATTGTTAACTCTATGCAATAAACCTGTGTTCGTAGCTTAGTGTATCGGATCGATGAGCGCTTTGTTAATTTACTACTGGTAAGTGCTCCTAAACTTGCTTCACATATCATTCACTAAAGCTTTTTAATATTCACAAATTCTAAACTATCTCTTGTAAATGGAAATTTAGTTATCAAAATATAAATATTTTTTCTGATTAGTTGACCTTGAATGTTCAAAAGTAGCAATTTTGTATTCAATATTGCATAATTTACAATAATTGACGTCAGTTTTTCCAAGTTAAAAATGTCATATAATGACACTTTCACCACCAATAGATAGTCTTGGTGTTCCACTTCAGGTTCTTTAAAAATTATCCTATTTTATTGATAAATGAAACAGTCATAGCGAATTTCTTGTTGCTATCCATACACAACTGAAAGACCCAGTAGGTATATGTGAAAAACTGAAGATTCAGCTACAAAAATAGTCTTACTATGAAATTTTTATTAACGAAAACAATACTAAAATAACTTTAGAAAATCTGTAGCAAAACGATACAATTACGTCCATTTTATTGGAATTAACTCTGAATTAATTACACGAGACAGCCCTCTTTAGAAATTTTGTTACATGGTCTTCCATTTTTCGTAATTTTATTTTATTTCTGTATTCTGTTAGATAACTGATGTTAATGGTTATGTCTTTACAGCAACAAGTAGCATCAAATCGATAAACGGTGCCTTAAAGATGGTTAAAGTCATAGTTCCACCCCATAGTGTGTCTGGTGATAGTGTATTACTTCAATGCAACTATGATTTGGGAAATAATAGTCTTTATTCAGTTAAATGGTACAAAGACAATGAGGAATTTTACAAGTTAGTGGTATATGAATCTTTTGTATTGCTTTTAGATCATTTTTATTTCTAAATTTTATATACGTGTTACACTAATCGACTTATGCAACAATTTCCTCTTTCCTTCCAGATTCATTCCTAAATTAAGACCACAAGTTAGTTCGTATGCAGTTGAAGGAGTAAACGTTGACGTAAGTAGCTTTTCCCATTCTCCATAGTTTAGCTGATTAACCGATTCTGCTAAAATTTGTTCATTCAAACTCATTATGATCGAATTGCTTAAAGCACCTTTCCATAGTGATATGTAATTGCTTTGGAAAAATATTACAAAAAAAAATAATTACAAATTTGATAACTTTTTAGTTTGTGAAATGTAAAACTTAAAAAATAACAATTATGCTCTATCATGTGTTATAAATTTGTCTCGCTGTGACTTCAATGTAATTCTAAAAATATTTTATTTTTGTAGATAGTAAAGTCAGATAGTAGTAAGGTTATGCTTGATCCTGTAACCTGGAAAAGTAGTGGTGTTTATCGATGTGAAGTATCAGCAGAAGCTCCATCATTTTCTTCAGCGCAGAGTGAAGGCACAATGGAAGTTATAGGTGGATAATAATCACATTATTTATTAGTCGTAGATAAAATAATTTCATCCACTCGAAAAAAAATTTCTTGTACAATAAGTAACTATATCATTAGTTTAGTGACAATCAGACACTGAAAGAATCAGTTGATAGCAAATGTTGATGTCAATGAGATTAGACCTAAATGTTGTTAGATAAACAACCGTTTTACCATTTCCACTGAATTTGTTTTCATTCAGCGCTACAACTCTCTTCATATGCCTTCGAAATTCCGTCTTTACTTTTTATGATACTTTCAATATTTTTCTCTACTAAATTTCTAAAATCTTTTTTATTTCCAACGTTTCATTCTGACAAAGATTTTTGTTTTAAACTTATAGTGCTAGACTTGTGATTAATGTTCAATCAACAGAAATGAAAAGTCGGAATCTAAGTAATAACAAATGGGCAGCGGTATATAATCCTTGTAGAGGTGGGTTTTTGAAGTAAACAGTCAAGTCTTACGAGAAAATGCCTTAGAAAGTTATACCTTCTTAATAATTTGCTAGAATTTTTTTATTACCTAAAATATCTTAAAAAAAAATCGACAAGGCTTTTTATCTCCTATTGAGAAAATCTTACACAAAATTCCATTAATTTTAAACCCTACGTTATTGATAGAAAAATTCGAATAAATTCTCTAAGCAGGTAAAAATACCTAAAAATGTTAAAAAAACTGTCCAAATTGGACAGGTGTACAACTTATAAGAATTAATAGTAATTCACAACAATGTATATAATTGAAAGCTATTCAAACTATGCAAGTATCTAATATATAGACATGGTCAACTTGACAGGTTTCACTGTGATCCTATTGCTATATACAGGGTGTTTGCTCTCAGTATGGAGAGTTCTAAGAAACTCCTATTAGTCGGCGAGCGATTCGAAAAATATTTTGAGGATTTGTAGAAGAGTCCCTAGGGAACATTTTAGCTAAATTAGAACTTCGTAGCTCATTTCAAAGTTGGTCAAAAAACGATCGTTTTGGATAATGTAGCAATTTTCAAAAACGAACAAAACACGCGGAACGACTAAAAATGACTCAGAGACCTTCCCAACATTGATTTTTTTCGTTTTTCTCCATTGTATTCCAGAGAAAATGCAAAATATTTACACCTGTTACAGAATAAAGTGGAAAGAAACGAAAAAAATCAATGTTGGGAAGGTCTCTGAGTCATTTTTAGTCGTTTTGCGTGTTTTTTTTTCGTTTTTGAAAATCGCTCAGTCGTCAGAAACGAGCGATTTTTGACCAACTTTGAAATGAGCTACGAGGTTCTAATTTTGCTAAAATGTTCCCTAGGGACTCTTCTACAAATCCTCGACATATTTTTCGAATCGCTCGTCGACTAATAGGAGTTTCTTAGAACTCTCCATACTGAGAGCAAACACCCTGTATATTCGAATTTATAAGAATCCATTGTAAAGTGTTATCTTTACCTATTTTGTTCAAATCCTACCATGTGAGAAAACGGGCGCTCCCGCTTTAATTTATTATTTCAATAAAAGCTCTTTGCAATCGATTCAACTGTATTCTGTGAATTTATTTACAGACTTCGATTAACTATCTCGGCAAAATAGTCATTATAATTTTTGTAATTTTGTTACATTTATATATAAATGCGTCGTTAAACAATAATGGGCTTGCTCAGCAATTCTCTTTATTGCATTTTCTGAAAGATCTTGTCCTAATTAGTCACTATACAAAATATTATAATTCTACGGAAACGCCTTCATGGCGAAAAAAATTTTTAAATATTCAATCTGTTGATCCAGTCCATGACGTCACACTTTCGTATCGGGCTACTCTCTGCACTCTATAGTCTGTTTTACAACTACGTTCTGTTGTTATTATTCTATTATTCGTTTTTATTTTTATATAATATAACGTATTTAATTAATTCGTATTTCTAATTAAGCGTGGTTCTGTTTTGCTTTATGATTAGCAACATTTTGAATATGAATGATAAGTTTATGACTATCTTTATTATAATAGATATATTTTGATTATAAATCGTTTAATAATTTTATAAGATGGAAGAAAATACTCTCTCAAATGAAACCAAATATCGTTCAGTTCAGTCAACATCCATCTGCATCTACTTCTACATCTAGTTCGATAGACTCTTCTTTCAGTCAACCCCAGCACTGTTCAAAAATTAAATAACAATTTAAAAAACAGTAACGAAGAGATTTAATTTATTGTTGACAAAATATAGGTAACTCCGATCGTACCAAATCACGCTGGTATACGTTATATTCTTCACATACATATGTATACTGTGGCCTAACAGAAAGTCTGACGTCATAGTCATCCTCGCGCCAAACGCAAAACTCAATTTTAAAAATTAAATATCTCCACAACGGCTTATTTGATTCACTTAAAATTTTTAGACGGTAATATTTACTCAATTTCCTATCGATTCATGTATAAAAAAAGTATAAGCTTAGAGTACACTGAACAAGCCCATTGTGTAATATCCAAGGCTGTGAATTAAATTTAAATATGGCTATTTCGAACGAAACTCCTAGTAGTTAACGGGCGATTCGAATAATATCTTAAGGATTTATAGGAAGATCCCTAGAGACCATTTTAGCCGAGGTATAACCTTGTAGCTCATTTACAAGTTGGTCAAAAAACGACATCGTTCTGCTGTGTTGAAATTCCGGCATTGACTCTTAGCGACCCGGAATAATCTCCACCGCACCGTACCGTACCTTAATACCGACCGTCCGATTCTGCTGTGGCTCTTGGCGACCGGAATTAACCGTCCCCAGGCATTAGAATTCCTGTTTGTTTATTTACTTATTTTATCTAGTTGTAAATATGTATTGTATAGTTATTTTCGATATAACGGTGGAATGAGCGTCTTAGCGAAACAAGGCTGTACGTCAGCCGGGATCGAATCGACCACTAATTATATTATTTTGACCTCCAGTGGTCGATATTAATCACTTTGATGATCCCTAGATAAGATTTTGAGATAATTTTATAGTAATTTACCAATTTTTTTAACGAATTTTGCCACTGAATCATAAAATATAAGTATATGCAAGCACTCCTAATCAATTTTTCCGATAAAAACTTGTTTTACGGTCACTGTTTTTGAACATTTACCCCTTCCGTTATCTATTTTTATCGAATCTTGCTGTAAAATTGTAGAAAGGAGATGTAAAGTACATTTCCTTAGCTAACGTTTTTTGACTTAAGTTGTAAATAAGAATTAGTGGTTTTCAGAATGGATGCAAAATTTACAATAGACGGTTGGGGGTTGGCATAAATCACAGAAAAAATCGTCAAATTCACCACCTGCTTACATACACATTTAGATATGTCTTTTAGCTGGTATACATACAAGGACAACTATTTTCAAGGGTTTCTTATATACAGGATGTTCAATCTAAAAATAGTCGATTCTCTGAAACTCCTATTGGTCGACGAGCGATTCGAAAACTGTTTTAAGGATTTGTAGGAGGGACCTTAGAATACATTTCAGCAAAATTAGAACCGCGCAGCTCATTTGAAAGTTGGTCAAGGAAAGCTCATTTCTGACGATCTAGTGGTGATTTTCAAAAACAAACTTAACACGAAAAATGACTTAGAATGACTCTAGGATCCTCCCAAAATTGATATTTTTCGTTTTTCTCAATTGTATTCTGGAACAGGTGGAATTATTCTGTATTTTCTCACGAATACAATGGAGAAAAACGAAAAAAAAATCAATGTTGGGAGGGTCTCTGATTCATTCTTAGTCGTTTGGCGTGCTTAGTTCGCTTTTGAAAATTGCGACATTGTGCAAAACGATCGTTTTTTGGTCAACTTCGAAATAAGCTATGTGTTTCTAATTGTGCTGAAATTTTCCCAAGGAACTTTCCTACAAATCCTTGAAATATTTTTCGAATCGCTCGTCGACTAATGGGAATATTATAGAATCGACCATATTTAGATCGAACACCTGTATATGGATATATTTACACTTATAGAAACATTCTTACTAATTAAAATTTCTGTTGGTTAATGGAGTATAATACTGTATCGTTCAATTTGACAATTTCACATCTTAGCGCAAGTAAGATTTCATTGCTCATGGGTAAGAGATTTGTTTTGGCAAGTTCGCAATTTTCACCAATTCGAATTATCTCCGCTGCATCATGAAAAAACTGAAATGATTCGCTCTTTTAATAGCTACCTCAAAATATTATTCGAATCTATTGGCAATTGATATGAAACATCATAAGAACTATACTAATTTGAAAAATTCGGCATTACTTTGTTATTTTCAATTTATATTCATACAAATCGCCATTTTTCAACTCGAGAAAGGAAAATGAATTACCCTCCTCAAAAAACTGCTCTTTTCAACAGATATGTTTTTTATTATACGATAAATGGACAAATGCAGTAATAACTATGCAAGCAACAGTATATTTAGTTCCACATCCTGAATATGAGTATATAGTTTTCTCATATTAAGAAATGAATGGAAAAATAATCATAGGATTTACGACTTGTTAAATATTGGGTTATTCTACCTCAACACTAGCTTAAATTCCAACTCCTGATAATTTTTAACCGTACGGCTTTTATTCCGTTTAATTGAAATTAGGTATTTTTGAGTTGTAAACAAATCTTTGAAAGGAAAAAAAATTACTGATAAGATTTCAACGTTTACAGGTAGTCTAAGAATGACTCGAAGACCCTCCGAACATGATTTTTGGCTCCATTGCATCCTAGAAAAAATGGGAGACATTATTCTTCGCTCCAAAATAAAATAGAGAAAAGCAAAACAAATAATCAACGCTGATACGATCCTCGAATCATTCTAAGTTCTTCATGTTTCGCTCGTTTTTAAAAATCGTAACATCGTCGGAAGCGAGCGTTTTTCAACCAACTTCCAAATGAGCAACGAGGTTCTAATTTTGCTTAACTGTTCTCTAGGACCCTCCTACAAATCCTCAAAACATTTTGCGAATCGCTCGTCGACTAACACAAGTTTCATAAAATGGACCATATTTAGATCGAACACCCAGTATTTATGTAGATATATTAACTTGAGGGTTTTATAATTTCCAAACTTTGGACTGATATAATTAAGCAATTTATTGTTGTTAGGATTTTCGTAAAGTTGAGTTTGGCCCGTACATTTAGTATAATTGATACTAATCGATGCTGTCTGGTATATATATTATTGTTAGTCAATTTGTATGGTGGTGGCAACAGCTGTATCACACAGTATTCCGCACAAATAATATGATCAAAGTTTAATTTTGTAAGTTTTGTGTAATTTAAATATTTTATCTACGACTTATACATAAAGTGATCATTATACTTGTGGCTTTTGTAATATAATGACCTACTTTATATCCCTAGGAAGATAGAGTAAATGAATATCCCTCCTCTTCAGCCAATCAGAAAATAGAACTTCAATTATAATTTCCGTCAAATGTAAACAAACCATGGTAACGACAAAAATAATTAACACAATAGTTTCAACAAGTAGGCCTAAATTGGGCGTTTTCATGCAATTTTGAATAAAATGACATTTAATTTTTCTGAAATTTCGAACAAATACTTAGTTGTGAGAATATACGTTGTATTTACAATGGAAAGTGGCAAAGCAGACGATTTAAATAGTAGATAATAGTTTCTGTTAAATGTAAAAAACCATGGTAACGACAAAAGATAAATAACAGTTTCAACAAACAGTTGTAATAAGTGTCCGTTTCTTGTGCGATTTTAGAATCAAAAATGATAAAGAAGGTAGATATTCTTGTACACTAGCAGTACCTGTACATGTAGAAATAAGTCGTAGATAAAGTATAGTATACAACTCGCTTATAATGAATGCTAATTATTACCTCAAATGATTACAACACTCGCTCGCTCCGCTTGTGTTGTAAACTCCATTCTCGGTAATAATAGCATTCATTATAGACTCGTTGTATAATATACTATTATTTGATATACAAACATGACACTAGTAACAATTAATATAGTCAAATAATATACTTTGAATTAAAGTAAATACATATGTATTCAAAGGCAACACTCATCAATTCGATATTTCTTAATTGTAGAGATTAGATATTTTGGGGCAAACTATGTGAAAATAGAAAACTTTTATTGATTTATGCTGGCTTTTCATTCACAAGGAAACTAAGTTGACAGTAAACTTGTAGCCCTGACAACAAATTTTGTTGCGTGTTCAAATATTTTTTTCTCTTTTAATTATGTATATTGTACATGACACTTCATGTTGCCATGCTCACTGTGTTATAACCGATAGACTAATTTGATATTTACTGTTTGATTGAAAACGTGATACAACTACTTAAATACAAATGAACTTATACCATTCCTGCAATTGTTATGTCTACCTGCTAAAAAATGTCGATTTTGACTTTTCAATTATATAAACAGCATTAAAAGGACACTCTCCCTTAATGCTTTATTCAAACGAAAATAAAATTTGACGTTAATAAACCCGATTATATTTAGACATAAACAAGAGAAGTAAAACTAATTAATTAGTATACAAATTGTAATTGTAAATCCTCTTTTCCATATATAGATCAGGTTAAACTAACAATTACAAAAAGCAGTTTTAATATCCATTGATAGAACATCTCCAGATGCAAGAACGACTTACTCTTACTGTTTCTATTTCAATTAAACAAACTGTCACTATACAATTTTAAAAAACAGCAAGAACTTGAACTCCTATAAAACAAACTAAAATGCTATTTTTATTATTAATAGAAGTAGTATCACTATTATTATCATTGCATTTATTGCTTTTTGTCGGACACAAAGATAGTATTTATGCCGTAATTCTCTTAAGTCTTTTAGCAAATGCTTTGATTCTACTGAGAATATAAATTATTATTATATTCTAATTTAGTTAAGTTTATTGCAACAATTAGAAATTTATCAATAACTTACAATGTAATTAGCTTTTTTTCCTTTTATCACTCTTCTGTCATCTCCTATATTTCTTTCCATCTCTCATGTTTTCTTTCTTGAGTCTTGTCCTGTATTTCTTTCTTTCTCGCCTGTCTCTCGGTTCTGTTTTCCTCCCTGTCCTCCCTTTTTTCCTTCAGAACAAAAAAGACCGATTTTTGTTTCCATTTTTTCTGCTCTTGTCTCTTTTTCTCTCTTCTAATTTTCCTTTTTCCTTCTACGTGTTTATCTTTTGCGTGTCCTTCGTTTCCTTTTTTCTTTCATTTCCTAATGTCTTTTTCTCCTATCCGTTTTTTTTCTTTTTCTTTGCGTGTTTCCATCATATCCTCAACATCTGCTTATTGTTGTCTTTTGAAATAGAAATTTTGAAGGGCAATGCAGGCAGACTCTTTGGTACAAAGAACTAAGGATGGGTAATAATAGCCGCCATCATTTTTAGTATTCAGACAACCTATGTTCACTCTGTCTCTTTCTACGTTCTGTCCTGATTTTCTTTCTTTCTCTTCCTTCAGTCACTCGCTCCTGTCATTCCTACCTTCACTAACATTTTTTCCTCTCTCCTTTTTTCTTTCCTTCCACCCTGGCGTTCTTTCTCACTTGTCTTGATGTCGTATATATACAGATTGGGACCTAGAGCTACGAACATTGGAGAAACTTTGGCCACGCCTACTTAAACTACTTACATATTAGTTAGAAAGAGACAGAGACAGCGAAGGTTGTCTAGAAATTGAAAATTATGGCGGAAATTATCCCCAACCCTCAGTCGTTTGACTAAACACAGCAATTTCTTTTGTACGAAAGAACCTTGAAAACTTTCTATTTGAAAAGATAATAATAACCAGATCTGGTTTGTGGATTTGGTATTTCTGTCTGTTATTCATAAAACATGTGATTTTGACAGGGATGGGACATGGGCGGGACCAATGTTTCTCCCATGTCTTTATTGAAATGGAATTTACTGTATTTCTGTCACGTTCATCTTTCTTTCTTTCTTGCCTGTTTTTTTTATTCATTCTTCCTTTCTCGTCTGTCTTGGCGTCATATCTTCCCACTTTTTCTCTCATGTCTTACGTTAATTTTGTCTTTATTTCAGGTCTTTATCACTTGTCTATCTGCCCTGTTTCTTTTCTACTTTTTTTCTATCTTGATGTTGCTTTACTCATAATTTTGCGTGAAAGCAGCATGCCAGCTAATTTAGGTCACGATAACCACTGACTTCTATGATTTAAAAGGAAGCCAACGTGCTTAATTAAAATTACAGCATATTTATCTCAATTAGAGCCAAATGTATCACAATATATGTACTTATTGAAAAACTGAAGAATACACGATCCTAATTAGTCTTAAATTGTACATTATCAGTTTGTTCTTTACTATTAGTTAGCGTAGATACACACAGTGTCCCTTTTACCACATCAACGATTGTAACCTTGATAATTGAATTGTTTGTGTCACCTATCAAAAATAATTATTTTGGAACAAAGTTTGCAACACTTCTTAGAACATTTTAGTGACTTTCTCAAAATGCCATTGTCGTTGGCAAAATTTTCAAGTTTCTTGCAATAGCTGGCCTGGCAGAAAACCAGATTTGTACGGAAGGTCAACCTGATATGGTTCACATCAGGCCCGTATTGAAATTTCTAATCAAGAAATTTTATTAGTCGGTTCATTTTCAGTGGCACGTATAGTAAACATCCTAAGCAGCCTTTATAGCAACCATCTATTAATTATTTTCGTGCACTGACGTTTGAAGTTATTTTAACATCCATTTCAACTCTTTGGCGCAAATCATTGTTGTTTCGAATGAAAGTTCAACGTTGTCCGCTAATATGACAAACAACACTGTAGATCGAATAAAAATGCCAAAAACCTTACAATTACTTACCTTAAATATAAAATCACTTAGGAATACATACGTTTCGTTCTTTCACTCTTTATAAGATCAGTTTTAAAGCAAGTAACTTTTCATTGAGAATTGTATAACTGTAGCGTTTCACTTGCTTGTTTTCTCCAATAGTTACATAAATCAAGAAGTTACCTTCGAAAACGTACTTTGTTGTTTCAAGCTGCTCAATTTTTCCTTCTAAATCTAAATGGATATTATGTTTTCTTGTATATTGATTGCTTTGTAAAATTTTAGTGTATCCCAAAGAAGATCCAACAATCACATGTACAGAGACTTTCTACGAAATTGGCAACCTAATAACCTTAAATTGTACTTCTGGTAAAAGTCATCCACCATCAATACTTTACTGGTATATTAACGGACACCAGGTAAGAGTTATTTTAGACATAATTTGTTCTACTAAACAGATGTAACGTTTTATTAAGGTAGTGAATCCTGAATCACTGATATATTCTCCACCAATCCGTGACCATGAAGGATTGTATTCAACAACATTGGGCCTAAAATTCACATTAGAAAGTCATCATTTTCAAGGTGGTTCAATGACGGTTAAATGTGTAGCATTCTTATTCCCAACTTATCGTAATTCCAACAAAGTTATTGATCCCGGTTCAGCTGATATGAGGGAAGCACTACTTCTTGGTAAGTTTCATATTCTGCTTAAGCTTTCTCATTCAACACCAAAATTTTGTTTTCCTTTAAATATTTGACAAGTTAATAGAATTCTTTTAAATTCCAGTGAAGTCATCATCAACGACATATTTATATTCAATGGTCTTCTCTTTCTACTTTATGGTTACATTGGTTTTCTTCCAAACAATGGTGTAATTTACATACTCGCCTTGAACATATATGTGATGTGATAAAAGCGAAATTTTTGTCATAACAAAACAATGACGTGAAATTTATAATGTGGGATACAAAATTTAAACCCTCTGAAATTAAGTTTAACTTTTTAATTGACTATCCAACCTCACAATGGCCGACAATGAGGGTATCTGTCGACAGATCAGTGACTAAATAATCTTCCCTATTTTTTTGTTACCTGACTTACATGGAGTTTCTGGACAATCAATAACCTTTATAATTTTTAAAAGAAGAATTTTTGTTTCTTGAAATTATTGCACTGTTATACCTATTTGTTTACTATTATTTAGTGAAATAATAAGTATTATTAGTCTATGTGTATTCTGTACTTTTTAAAAAGGTAAAATACATATGTAATTACATCTCCACGTAGTCTTCCATTCTTCTCAATTTTTAGATGTGAATATTCACAACATTGCAAAGGTAAGTTAGTCCATGGAGCTAATTTTCAGCAAAGGATGCTTATGTACTCAAGTAGGGCCAGCATTATACTTTCCGAGGGCATGTGCAAAATAATATAGCAAAACCTTCCCTCATATGGAAGATTCAGAGAAAATACTAACTCAATTTTACTAAATAGCTGGTTTCAAAAGCCTTCAATATAAAAAAGTCCTCCTTTTTACCTTCGCTAATTTCCAATAAAGGCCCATTATTTCTAGTTTATGCTGAGTTTTCCTTACCATATCTGTAGAGAGTAATTTTTTCCGTGCTGAATAGAATAATTTTTCATAAGAGACACAATTGTTTTAGGTGTTGCGAGTATGTTTGCAAAAGAGACTTAAATTGAGCTTGGTACAGTCATTTGCCCAAAAATTTCAACGGTCAGGATTGTATGGTGTAAACCAGACTTTCGCTTGAAGGTACCAAACATACTATTGGGTATCGAGAAAAAAAAGTCGACGATTTGTTGATGTACCTGAATAAAAAAACACCACACACAAGCAACAAAGCAGGTACGGTTCATCCCTTATAGCAACAGTGGTGGAACAATTTTCATCTGTTTCACTTTTAATTGAGCATAACAGCGTAAGAGTTATTTGAAGACAAAGTTATCTAAATAGATTATTCTGGAAATTTTCAAGCCTACCAAGCCTTTTCCCAAGGGGAAAAGTAATTACCTCTAATATTATATTTCGATTCCCTTTATAATTTAATGGACTTTTTTAAAATTAAGTTAAACTTTCGCACGAAAAGCTTTTAAGATGATTTTAGTCAACGTGAAGCCAATACTTTGATATCATCGATATAGAATTAGAATTGAAAAACATATTGGCCTTAAAAAAATTATTATTTGACTTTAGTTTTTACCTTTAAAGGGATTTCATCAGCACATTGATTTTAAATTATGCTTTGATGGACATCTGTGTAAAGTTCTCCATACCCGAAACTTACCTCACACATTTTCTCAAAAATATTTCTATAAATTTACAAATAGTTGAATGAGAATTTATTATTTCTAAATGTGCTTGTAAGTTGCTAGAGAAGTCTTAATTCTTAAACAGCGTCACCACATAGTTATATATTTTGCAGTGCAGACATTTTGGTAGGAGCTCTTATTTTTCGTTTGAAATTGAAAATTAGAAAAAATTTTCTTAGCGATTGCCTTTTAAAAATGCATTGCTCTTTACCATATCTAAAAGAAATACTTCTTAAGGAGCGACTTCCACATTCTTTGTAGTAAAAACCAACAACACAACTAAATAATTTTTTATAAGGCGCTACAAGTAGTTAGAATCCTGTACAAAAATCTCAGAAACCTTTTATTCTATTTGAAAAAAATAAAAATACATTCGAACTTCAATTAAAGTCTAAATCACTAATTCGAATGCCTTGATTCAATTGTCTACAAAACATCGACGTCAACTCTTTTAAAAATTAGTTTATTGATTCGTTGAACTGATCTATAAATACAATGAAATACCGCTAATTATAAAGAAGACTGTAGGAGTAACAATTTCTAGACGTAAGACACATTTGAATACGCTCTAGCCTATGAAAATATATTTGTAAATCTTTAAAACTGTATACAGTATCTCCATACTCACTACTAACGTGTTAGACAGATTATTCAATTTTAGAAAGTCAATTTGAATCGAATTTTATTGCAAACTGTCACGCTTGCTTCAAAGAATAAACCGTGTAACAAATTTATCCAATTGTCTCTCATTAAGCTCTAACAAAACAATATTTATACAATCTTCATCTAACATTATAACTACCTGTGCCATTTATTTTTGATTTACTAACCGAGAAATTGCTACTATTCGTGAATATGTTTTTCACTCGTATTTCACGGCTCGGAAGCATACGACACTTGGAAAGAGCGTTCCTTACTTACTTTTTCGAAAAACTACCCCATTTTGCAAGATATTAAGAAACAACTGAATTATAGAGAAAAAATCTGGTGTATGTTATTGTCATATTTCACACTAAAATATACATACACTAATCTACACTTTATATGGAATGAAAAGCAGATAGTACTTTGAAGATGTTTTCCAAATAGTGTAGGCTTTTCCGCTAGATGTGCAAGAAATATGGAGGGCTAAATCTTTGGAACGGCCAAAATTAACCATGTTTTCTACTATTAAGCCTGGTAAAATAAAATATTCATCTTAGGTAGTAATCAATCAAATTTTCTATTTATTAGAAGAAGCATATGAACGAACAGAACATATGAGCACAGAATTGAGTTTTCTCTATGATTCACAGTAACTTTATATCGCAAGAATTCAACTGAACAATTGAATTACTGTAATAATTCAGGAAAAATATTGACAAACTTTAGCTTAAGAAACACTGACTTAAGTTACATGCAACTATATGAAGAAATTAAGTCCTTATCTCTTCCAGAAATCCCTTATAGAAAGATAAATTCTCCAATTTTGCTATTGAAGTAGGCATATGGTAGAGGTTGTAAAAAAACAAGTACAGTCCGGCCGTTTTACCGAGACGAGAGCCCTGGATGCGCACTAGCAAAATTTGGGTGGTAGGACAGCCTCTAGAATTACCTGGGAATATTCCATAGGCGTAAAAGTATGTGGGCAGTAAATAACTATTTCTTAAAATGATATGACCGGTAAAGGCACCCTCCTACCCACTGTTAACACAAACCTACCTGCGTCAATTCTCCTCTCGGTAAAACGGCCGGACTGTATTTGCCTTGAGAATTTTACCGATTACGTCAGTTACTGTTGCATCAGCAGAACGTTCATTTTTTAAATAAAAAATAATAAAGAAAAATTAAGATCCACGATGATACTGTAAAAGTTATTCGATTTAGCTCTATCATCTGTAGAAGGTGAAACGGAAGTACCAATAAGTTTCACAGACTTGATTGAAGAATTCGCCTTGTAATGTACTGATTAAGGGTTGATGATCCGATAAAGAAATAGAATATTTCAAAACTACTTTGTTTCAAGTATTTGTTCATCACCTAAGAATTTGTACATTAATATAACAATAGAATTAATACAACAATTGACCAACACCAAACTGGTCAGCAATTTTAAGTAGAACATCAACTTAACATTAGAAATTGTAACTAATTGTAGAATAATAAGTAACTGGCTTACAACCGATGAAGTCGTGTTGTATTAAGATAATTTTGGCAATCAATAAAATGTTACAAAAGTGCATTGAGTTTTAATCCCGCAAAAGGCCAGTTATTACATGGCGATCCTGCCAGCGCAGCAAAATAAAATAAGTATGTGTAAAAATTCATAAGAACACAGTGAAAATCACAAGAGAAAAAAGAAATGGGACAAACTGAATCGAAAGAAGAAGTCATCATAAGTCAAGCTGGTAATAGTGGAGGAACTACAAACGATGCTGATGCGTCCGGCTCCATTACAAAAAAAGAAATCTTGGAATTAATCGTCCTGGTAGCGGCAATCGTGGTAATTTTTGCGTTTTTCTTCAGAACATGCAAAAAGAAGTTGGAGAAGAAAATCAGGAATGAAATGACGAGTGTAACAAACTGTGTAACAAACTGTAAGTGAAAATATTTATTTTTAAGGAATTAATGCCGATATCTAGTGAATTCCGTTATTTATTAGAGGAAATTAGAGTATTCTATAGAAATTTAAATAAGGATAATGATAAGCGTAGGAAAAATATTAATGTAATTCAATGTAAAATTAGGAACTAGATAAATTAAAGTTAGAGCTAGATGAATTAAAAAATACGTTTAACAGTAGTCCACATGATATAAAAGAGAAAACTGAAGTGAAGGAGTGTCTAGATGCAATAAATAAATATTTTGAAACTTGTAAAGAAATTTTAAATAAGAGAAAAAATGTATTAGAATTAGAATCAGTTGATAATTCAGATAAAACTGATCCTTCCGACGCTTCAGACTCTGAATCAGATTCAAATTTAGATTGTAAATTATCAAAACCAACTATGACTGAAAAATTTGATTTGAGAACCGCAGCTACTTTGTTGCCGGTCATGGATGGTTCTGAAAATGTAACAAAACAGCTAATTTACGCCATTGAATTGTACAATGCTTTGTTAGATGAAAACGGGAAAAAAATGTTAACAACATATGTTTTAAAAGCGCGACTCACACAAAACGCGAAATTGCGACTAAAATCTTCATACGCTTCAAATGAGGAATTGATAATTGACATTAAAACTCATCTTTTAACAAAAAAGTCTGCATCTTCCTTGTCAGTTAAATTAAATAATTCAAAACAAAATGGGAAGTCAATTGAAGATTTTGGTAAAGCAATTGAAGAATTGTTAGTGGATCTGACGATTGCACAAGCAGATGGTAACAATGACGCGATAGAAATTTTAAAATCCGCGAATGAAAAAATTGCAATAAATGCATTTGCAAACGGTCTTCAAAATTCCGAATTAAGAACAATCATAAAAGCTAGGATTTATAGCAAGCTCAACGATGCAATTCGGGGAGCAAAAGATGAGGAATCACCAAAGAAAGAGTCTCAACAAATGCTTCACATGCAAGGCCGTAGATTCTATAAAAATCGTGGTAATAGAGGAAACTTCCATAACAAAAATAATACAAATCGAAATTCCGGTACATTCACAAATTCAAATTCAAATAGAGGTCGTGGTAATAAAACTCACTATAATAACAATAATAATCGTGGAAATTTCAATCGAAATCAAAACCGCAATCAAAATTCTCAGAAAAACTATCATATGCAGAGTCAAAATGTTGAAGATACATCTGCCTCACAATCTACCGTATCCGAAACGTTTTTTCGAGCCCCCCAGCCCTCAACTTCCAGTAATTTTTAATTTAAACGGATTGAATCTAGTGCGAATGAAATATGGTATGAATGAAATAGTATTCTTATTAGATACAGGAGCGTCTGTTAGTGTGATTTTTAAAAATTGTATAAATAACAATGAAAAAATAGATAAATCTAGGAAAATAAAAATAAACGGAATATCCGGGTCAACAATATCGCATGGATCAGCGAAAATTTCTTTAAATATTAACAATAGAAATGTGTGTCATGAATTTTTGCTGATTGATGCTTTTGAAAAAAATATTCATGGTGTGTTAGGTTCAGATTTTTTTGAAAAATATAATGCAACCATTAATTTTGAGACATTTGAATTCTCTTTTTGGCTGAATAAAAATCAAGTCGTTCTACCAATGATTTCGCAAGGCGATCATTGCATAACAATTCCTCCTCGGTGTGAAGTTATAAAACATTGTAGGATAAATTCAACTGATGATTGTTTAGTTTTGCCATCTGAGGTAGCAAACGGTGTTTACATAGCAGGAACATTAGCTCGTCCAAATTGCAATATAATTCCGGTTCGAATACTCAATGTACGAGATGAAGAGATCAAATTGAAAAACTTTTTGCCGAAAATTGAACGGTTAGATAATTATCAGATATGCCAATTTAGCGAAAATTCTATTCTTTCAGTCAATCGGATAGATAAACTACTAAATTTATTAAACACAAATCATTTAAATAAAGAAGAAAAATTTTCAATACAAAAAATTTGCGCGACATATGCTGACGTTTTTCATTTGGAAAACGATCCGATGACCGTGACCAATATTTACAAACAACGCATACGATTGCAAAAATCTAGTAAACCAGTTTACGTAAAACCGTATCGTCTACCACAAGCTCAAAAAGAAGAAGTACATAAACAAGTTGATCAAATGCTCAAAGAAGGAATCATTGAAGAAGCTAAATCCGAGTGGTCAGCTCCATTACTTATTGTTCCCAAAAAATCAGACCAAAATGGTAATCGAAGATGGAGAGTAGTTATAGATAATCGGTTATTAAACAAACAAATCGAAGATGATAAATTTCCATTACCGTGTATCACAGAGATTTTAGATTCATTATCGGGAGCAATATATTTTTCTCACCTTGATTTATCGCAAGGATATTATCAAATAGAATTAGACAAAGAAAGTAGACCTTGCACTGCGTTTACAACAGATAGAGGACAGTATCAGATGACAAGATTACCTATGGGTTTAAAAATCAGTCCTAGTGCATTTTCTCGGGCAATGACAATTGCTATGGCGGGATTAAATTACGAAAAATGTTTTATTTATTTAGATGATTTAATAGTTTTCGGAAGTAGCTTAACAATTCATAATCAAAATCTTACGAAAGTTCTGCAGAGATTACGAAAGGTCAATTTAAAATTAAACCCACATAAATGTGAATTTTTAAAGAAAGAAATCTTATACCTAGGTGATGTAATTTCTGCTGATGGTGTCTCTCCTGACCCTGCAAAAATTGACGCAATACAGAAATATCCAGTTCCAAAAGATGCAAATGAAACCAAACGATTTGTAGCTTTTGCGAATTATTATCGAAGATACATTAAAGATTTTGCTCACATTACCTTTCCTTTAAACAAATTAACGAGAAAGTCAACACCATTCGAATGGACATCAGAATGTCGGAAAGTCTTTGAAACATTGAAACGTGCTCTTGCAAGCCCTCCAATTTTGCAATACCCTAATTTTTCTGATAGTAATTGTTTTACCCTCAAAACGGATGCTTCTGGATGTGCAATTGGCGCAGTATTAACAAATAAAGATGACAAACCAATTGCATACGCCAGTCGTGCATTAAATAAATCAGAAAAGAATTATTGTACTATAGAGAAAGAACTATTAGCAGTCGTCTGGGCTGTAAAACATTTTCGACCGTACTTGTATGGGCGTAAATTCACAATCTTTACAGACCACAGACCATTAGTTTATCTCTTTGGTATGACAAATCCGTCAAGTAGATTAACCAAATTTCGATTAGTGCTTGAAGAATACGATTTTACAGTTCAATACATAAAAGGAAAAGATAATGCAGCAGCTGATGCTTTATCACGAATACAAATTGATTCGACAGAATTAAAGACAATGAGTAGCACAGTCACCGAAACAATGTGTGTCTTAACCCGCGCTCAAAGTAGAAAAATTCATGAAATACCGAGTGCTCTTGATTCAATTTCTCATGATAGGCTTGATCACCCTGGAGTGACCGAATTGTTAAAGCGCCCTCCGTATTCATTTGAATTACGAATGATCCCAGTTTCTGAATATAATGAAATCATTCAAAATAAACAATATGATTGTGTAATAGGAAATTTCATTTGTAACACAAAGTTGCAACTAATTTATTTAAAACAGGATACTCGATCAACGTTCGCCCTCGACGCCTCGTTGAGAGACCTGAAAGAGATTTGTAATAAATATAAAATTCCGGAAATCATTATTATAAAAAATAAGAAATGCGCATTATTGTTAAAAGAAATTTTGAAATTTCCAGAGAAAATTAAACAAGCAAATATAAAAATATCTGTCATTAGGGACGTCCAAACCATCACTGATTTAGAACTTCGACAGATTATATTAAATGACTTTCATATATTACCAACTGGAGGTCATGCGGGAATAAATCGGATGTACAATAACATCAAAAGATATTATTTTTGGTCTAGTTTAAAAAAGGATGTTGAAACATTTGTAAAATCATGTGATGAATGTCAAAGATACAAACATTCCAAAATTAATATTGAACCAATGTCAATAACCACTACAGCCACAGCGGCATTCCAAAAAAATTTTTTAGACTTAGTAGGCCCTTTAGACACGGAACATGATGATAATCGATACATTTTAACTTTGCAATGCGATTTAACAAAATTTGTAGAAGCGTATCCTATTTCAACGAAAGAATCTACCGTAGTTGCTAAAGCTTTTGTAGAAAACTTTATCTTACGATATGGAATTCCTGATGAGATTTTATCTGATCAAGGAACAGAATTTTTATGTAACACATTGAATGAAACATGTAAATTATTACAAATTAAGAAACTACATGCTACAGCATATCATCCACAAACGATAGGTTCACTTGAAAACTCACATAAATCGTTAGGAACATATCTACGAATGCAAATATCGAAACATCATAAGACGTGGAGTTCATGGGTTCCGTATTGGTGTTTTGCATACAACAACACAGTACATACTGAAACTAAGTATACGCCGTACGAATTAGTTTTCGGTAAAATAAGTAAAATACCATCGAATGTATCCACTCACGTCGATCCGCTTTACAATTTTGATAATTATCCGTTAGAGTTAAAATACCGATTACAAGAAGCATGGCATGATGCAAAGGAAAACTTATTGATGTCAAAAAACAAAAGAAAACAATTGTATGATACTAAATGTAAGAAACTTAATTACAAGACAGGAGATAAAGTTTTATTGAAAAACAACATTACAAGCAAAACCGATCCTCTATATGTCGGTCCTTTTCCTATTGTAGAGGACAAGTCTCCAAATCTTGTACTTAAGGTAGATAATAAGTTAATAGAAGTTCATAAAAATAGAGTTAAGTTGTATCACGAAAATTAAAAATAAAAATAATGTAAAACGAGAAAAAAAATTGTAAAAAAAAATAGAGAAAAAAAAATTGTAAATATCAAGGGATATCTAAATTTTTTTTCTTCCCCTTGGAAGGTGTAATGTACTGATTAAGGGTTGATGATCCGATAAAGAAATAGAATATTTCAAAACTACTTTGTTTCAAGTATTTGTTCATCACCTAAGAATTTGTACATTAATAAAACAATAGAATTAATACAACAATTGACCAACACCAAACTGGTCAGCAATTTTAAGTAGAACATCAACTTAACATTAGAAATTGTAACTAATTGTAGAATAATAAGTAACTGGCTTACAACCGATGAAGTCGTGTTGTATTAAGATAATTTTGGCAATCAATAAAATGTTACAAAAGTGCATTGAGTTTTAATCCCGCAAAAGGCCAGTTATTACAGCCTATTGCAAAACTGTAACAGCCTAGATTGCCAGTACGGCATATTAGACCTCCGTGAATATTATATGTTCTTATAAAAATTTAAAATACTCAAAATATTGATAATAACTTATTTGCAACAAAGTTGCAGCTTCTAAAAGATGAGTGTTGTATATTGGTTTAAGAAATTGAAAATCGAAAATTGTAAATAGAACACTCTAGATGAAATTGCAACTTTGTAATCGTGTTTAATCGATGTGCTTCAATTAGCAAGGCCCATATTCATTATGTCAGAATTAATGTAATTGGTCATTCGAATCAGAATCTGGTATGGGGGATCCCAAAAATTAGGGTGACGGTAGTTAAAGGGATTGGCCTATGACAAGGAGAAACCCGGTATCAGCAGCAGTTAATTAAGAATGAACAAGTAAAGAAACTAACTAATAATGAACAAGTAGAGTCAGTCAATTAATGAGAAATCAATAAAGTTCTAGTAAAGTAAAATAAAGCTTAATTATGTTATGTTGGTGAATTTTTAAATTAAAGTTGATTCCGAATTAGAAGAATCATACAGAGAGTTAAAGTTGAAAGAATTGAGGGAAAGAAAATAGGAAGTAGCTGAGTGACCAATCGCCGTCATTACCCGCTACCTGGTGAATTTCGAGAATCATTGAGAAAAGCTAAGTTTGCACCAGTTCAATCGTATTCGAATTGCTCATAACTTAATTGATATAAAACCATTGAAATCATTCGTAAACACTTGTTTGAACTAACTGTATACCGTGCCCACCCCACAAATGAAGCATTAATATAATTTATATTAATATCCCCTTTTTTGTTCTTTGTAATTCATTATTATTATTATTATATTGTTAAACTTGATAATTTTGTTTAAATTCAATAAGGGTTGCATGTTACCCTAGCTTTACCCACTTTTCCTAACAGACTGGTGGCAGCGTTTGCCCCCTTGAGCCCCGAGTGCTTACAAAACTAAAAAAGTAAAGTTGTAGTTATTATATTTTCAACACATTTTATTACGTACTGGGTGAGTTACGTAAGACAGAAGGTTCTTATGGCAACTATCAATAATTGACGAGTGGTTCGAATAATATTTCAAGGAAACTTCTTAGCGAAATTGGAATCTCGCAGTTTATTTGAAAGTTGGTTAAAAAACGTTCGTTTTGAAAAAAGTCGTGATTTTCAAAGAAGAGCTTAAGCCGCAGATGACTAAGACTGACTCGGATACCCTCCCAATATTGATTTTTTTTCCCCTTTGTATTACAGAAAAATGAATAACATTCCCACCCATTTCAGAATAAAATTAAGAAAAACGAAAAAGTCAATGTTGGGAGGATCCTCGAGTGATTCTTAGTCTAAGTTAAGATAATTACCTATGGCAAGTACACTTCATTTCATAAAAAAGTTAACGATTTTGTTTTACCTGTGTAAACAAGGGTTTCGGGAGTGGTCTCTTCAACACAGCATTGGTCGTAGAGGTTGGAGCAAAAACTTTGGGAGGGAGAAAACAGGTAGGTCCAGTGGTACGGTCTTTTGTATATTTACAAAATAATGGGTAGAAAACAGGAAACAATAAAAATTGAGAAAAAAGAATAATTGTACAAACAATTGTTCTGTTTCAGATAGATATACAATAATTTTACTTGTTTAAGAATTAAATTAAGCATACATAATATAAACAACACGGCATTCTCTATAAAGCTACTTCAACAAGACACAAATTCGTTATTAACAGTTTCTTTGTTGTCCATATTCCTTCCGTTATCAAAACAATTTTTAACTTCCGATAAAAACTGAAAATTTTCAAAATTTAGTAAGTTATTGGTTTTACTTCGATTTTCTAAAGTTGAGTTGAAAAACTGCATCAAATGCCGCAAAGCTCGTCTAAATCCATTGATTCATTCGCGAAATGTCCTTGTCGAATAATTTTGAAAACAGGAAAATACGAGCAGGCTTGTTAAAGATTAGACAGAAGAACAAAGTTTTATTGTTTTACCTTGGCCTCCCAGAAGCCCCAATTCGAATCCAATTGTATGGGTCATTATGGTAAAAGAAATTTTAGGCTCCGAAACAAAGTGGAAATGTGGAACGAAATTGAGAAGGCGTGGGATAAACTTGCTGATACCCAAATATCGGATATTGTAAATTCAATGGGAGATCGATTACAGTAGGTGATCGATAACGAAGGGGCTCATACCCTGTATTGATTAATTTTGTATAATTATAATTTTTTATTATTATTTTGTCGAGAAACAGAGTATACTTCCTTATTTTTCAAATAATAACTATTCCTATTATTCATTTTCTTGCATTTATTTAAACAGATATCCCAACTCTTCCATTACTGTTGGTAAAATACAATGTTACTGGTTTGTATATTGTTAGAGGGAGGTGACAGATCTCTTTAACAATCCCCCCAGTCGCCACACCTTGCTACCCTGAAGTGGGAAAAAGTACGTCTTACACGAATAAAATAGTAGGTATTTCATGCTCAAGACTGGTTAACTTTTTTATGAAATCAAGTGTACATACCTACTTACGAGTACGTAGATAAAAGTTTTATTGAAACAAATAACGAAAAATATTACCCTTTGTGATATCCGAATTTGGCAAATTATTTATTTGTGCTTGAGCTGTTGAGGAGTTGAAGTGTCTTGCTTTCTTGCTTTTTTTATTTTATATTTACGTTAAATCATTACGACTGGAACTTAAATTTACAATAAAAATAAAAACAAATATGTTCAACGTCAGCCCTAAATATAAAACTGAATGCGGGCTTAGAACGACATCGAGAGCCTGTGTTTGGGTGAATTTATCAGAGGCTGGAAGTGCAACGTTGGTGGTTAAACCCTCATAGGTATAGATTTAGATGAGCAGCTACTTGCGAAGGGAAACAGGGACATTTGAAAATGAGTTCCATTTATTTTCATTTTAATTAATAACAATAATAAGAATCTGGTTAACATAACATCAAAATTTTACAAAAAACAGGCTAAGATCAGCCCACATTATTCAAAAAGTAATTCACTAAAGAAAATTTGAAGATATACATGTACATATATCCATTATTAAAATAATGTGGAGAACAATACATAATAATAATCGAAACAAAATAACGAAATCCACAAATAGTATAAGGAAATAATAATAATAATAATTATAGTAGAAATAATAATGATGAAAAAGTAATAATCAAAACAAAATAAGAAAATTCTCAAACCTATAGGTATAAGCTATAGGTATTAGCTCCAAATACATTCTGAATTATATTTTACATTTATTATAGCTCCCATTTTTTTTACTTGAGTTTTTTTTAGAAGTCCATATTTGATTTAATAAAAAAAATTCTTGCTTGACGCAAGCGTTAGTCTCAGGAGAACATTTCTAAATTTTGAAATCTAAACGGAGACATCCCACAATTAATTTAAGAATTTTAACTTACTTTTTAGCGATTTATTGTTTCAAAAGTACTATTGCTTAAAATTAAAGGGACAGTGGACAATTTTTTTGATAATTTGGGACACAATTTGGGACAGTTGTGAAAGCGGGATTGAGGGCAAAAATTCGAGACCGTCCCTCTGAATTTGGGACGGTTGCTCACCTTAGTATAGATGAGCAAGTATTTTCAAGGGTTTCATAAAATATTTCTATTAATAATTGTTTGAGAAATAAATTCTAAACAATTGAATCTCTAAAAACAGAAACATTTTTTCTATATTTTTGTTAAAATTATTGTAATTATTGTTAAATATCACATATGTTTACAAGAAACATGAATAAATCCTATTTATAAATTGTAATGAAAACTATTTTTTGCAAGTAACGAAAATATTATTATACCTGCATTTAAAACGTAAATCAAGTTATATTACATAAGTTCTGTTAAAAATTTGAAAAACTAAACAAACTACCAAACTTTACATTAGTCAATTTTATTTGCATTATTATGAGCATACAAATTTTAGAGCTAAAATTTATATTTAGAAAAGTTTAGAAAGTTTTAATCCTTTCGTGGAAAGAAATCACATTACAAACTGCCTAGCGGTTGGTGGTTCAAATAGAAAATATTCACTTAATTTGAGTATTGTCAAAAATACTTTTCATTACAATTTGTACATAAAACTTATTGATATTCCATGTTAGCGTACATACGTAATATAATATTGCTAATATTGTTCAACAATAATGGAAATAATTTTAACAAAATTGTAGGATAAATGTTTCCGTTTTTTAAAATTCAACTGTTTAGAACTCACTTCCCAAGCAATTAAAAATTGAAATGTTTAAAGAAACTTTTGAAAATACCGTGGACTCAAGCTAAGTGGTCTTAAGAACATGGATGCGCAGTGGAACTTGGCTACA
Organism: Mylabris sibirica; assembly: GCA_039776855.1. Classification (NCBI taxonomy): domain Eukaryota; kingdom Metazoa; phylum Arthropoda; class Insecta; order Coleoptera; family Meloidae; genus Mylabris; species Mylabris sibirica. The sequence continues at coordinate 707,532 of CM077840.1, forward strand.
GTAAAAGCGCGATAGAGTGATTTTTTTTTCTCTCTAATATATGTATATAAAAGCTTCTCGAAGAAACACGATCAGTTGACGGACTATTCCGAAAATCTTATTTAGATGCACCAACTTGTGCCAACTATGTTTGTGTTGACAGTACTTGCCCTCATATAGCTGCTACAAGACACATCTAAATGTGCTTATAAGCAGATGGTGAATTTGTCGATCCTGTCTATGATTCATAACACCGTAAATTGCATCCATTGTGTAAGCCACTTATTTACAACTTAAGTCAGAAAAACGTTACCGGAGTAAATGTACTATACCAAGAGTTATGATTTTCACAATATTGTAAAAAATATGTGAATCTTCACGCATATCATGCTAAAATAAGTTCAGCTTTCCTAAATTACCGAATACCTAAGAGCATATCGGAATTTATTGAAAACTACCGGATCCAGATCAGTTCACAGGCCATTGCCAACGAAGATTCTTAGCTAATTGTAAGTGAAACATTGACGGTTATGGCGATATAACAAGTTTAAAACGTCATGATAGCTGAAAAGTCACACAGGTCGCCGAAGAATACATACACCACTCTTAAAAAAATATGTTAGCCGTAGCCAACACTCTTTCCAGACATGTCTCCAATATGTAAGCTTTCACCTCGGACTCTGCTGCAATTCGTAGTAACACCATTATTATTGTAACTATGATAATAATAAAATAATGCCAATGATATAGTTTTATGCTTTTTTGGGAAACCGAAGATCTATTTCACAAATATAGGATAAATTATAATTGACTAAATAAAGTAAAACAAAATTCAAACATTGTATCCCATGCTGTAGAGAACAAAGAACAATCAATGTTTTTTATATGAATTCCTACAAAGTTCTTTCCAAATCATGTTAACATTGAATGATAATTTCCAAAATTATAAATAAATAATAGTAGTATAAAAATTGAATAAGAAATAAAAGTTGAGAAAATTTTGAACAATTCTTATATTCAATTTTTTCATTCGGAAAGATTTTGAAACTCAATTGTGTCATTTCATGAATTAAGCTGTCGTAATTAGATTTTTCGTGTAATCAAACACAAAATTGCTAAAGGTCTTAATTAACCCCTTACCGTACATTTTTTTAAAAAAAAAACGGCCAAAAAAATAGTTTTTTTTCAAAAAACACATTTTAGGACATTGTCTTGACAAAGTAATTAAAATAGTTCGAATATTATTTTAATTCTGGCTTTTAATACACATTGCGAGGCGAATATTGTAATGTTAGCCTAGGCGCGCATGAACGATAAAAAATCGGCCGATAATAGGAGTTAGCGCGCATGGACCTTGTTTTTAGTTGGCCAATTTACTTTTACGTGCGGCTCTATAGGCTGACTTTAACCGGGCCGAAAATTTGTGTTTTGTTTGAGATTTCTTAGTTGGCCGAATATTAGATAGGCTATGCACGCTCTTTAACATAAATATACAGTCGTAACTCACCGATCGACGAGCCGGTCGACTGTAAAATCATTAATGCGCGTCTAGGCTTGTACGTTCATCGACTTTTTTAGCTTCCTTTTCAAACTGCTAATTCGAAATAGACATATTTTGATCAGTAGAAAATTGTTATTTTGAATTCTCGATTATATTATAGTGAAAAATTGTAACTGCATAAATATATAATATAGACATATTATCAAAATTTTAATTATATGATACAACATGTATAAAAAACTGAGTTTATCTAAACTTAATTTTGAAATATATTTTAAATGTTCTTTTTGCGAATATTGAAATTTCTAATGGTTTTGCCTGTATAAAACATTTCACAATTACAGTGTAATTTATATATTCCACTTTTATCAAAAATAAGTAATATACCTTTATGTGATGTTAAAAAATACTTATGTTAGTTGAAGTATTAGAAACAATATTTATACTGAAAGATCTTAGAATTTTTTCGGAAAATAAAGAAATGGAATCTAAATATGGTGAAGAATGAGAACCATTTTTTAGTTGTAAGATTGGTTAAAAAAGAAGTGATTGAATGTAAAAGAAATTTATAGTTAAAGTTTTGAAAGAGTTTATCAATTAAATATCTAGTGAGTTTACTAACGAAAGCATTATATTCAATTGTATCTAATTCAGAAAAAAAATTACTAGTAAAGGAAGTGAAAAGAGTCTATGAAATAGAGAATTATTGCCTTTAATGGAAAATTGTCGCCTTTGTTATGACAATTTTCAGCAATAGAAAAGATGTATTCATTCAACTACTGGGGAAAGACATTTAACCCAAATTAGGTGAATTGACGAGCGTACAAAAGGCCTTAAAGGCAAGGGTGCAGTGGTGCGCGAACCACGGCTCGGGTGAGAGGGTCTGAAAAGGACCTCTCACGGAACGGATAATAATAATAATATAATGTATTTATAGTTTTTGCGTTTAATATATAGGGATGACAATGTAAATAGAGACGGTTTAAAGGCAAACTCGTCTTGCTTGACTAGTTATTAAAAAAATATTTTATCTACTTGTAGGAGGTCCTGGGGAACCTTATAACTTCGTACCTCATTTGGAAGTTGGCCAAAAAACGCCTATTTCTGACGATGTACCAACTTTCAAAAACGAGCTAAATATCCAAAACGACTAACAATAAGAATGACTCTAAGGCTTTCCCAACATTGTTTGTCATTCGTTTTGCTACATTGTGTTCTGAAAACATTTTGCATTTTCTTAGAATGCAATAGAAAATAATGTAAAAAAAATTATGTTGGGAAGATCTTCGAGTCATTCATAGTCGTTTTACATGCTTACCTAGTTTTTGAAAAATCATAATATTGTCTAAAATGAACGTTTCTTGACCAACTTACAAGTACCGATTTTGATCATATGATCTGCAGGGTTTCTCCTAGAAATTCTGGAAAATTTTTTCGAATCACTCGTCAGCTATTAGGAGTTTTAATGCAACCAATCAGAGTTAAAACAAACATTCGGGATAGATTTTTGCTTGATATACTTCTAATATAACTGTAACTCTACTGAAAATACACTTTTACATATAGTCGGCTTACAGTCATGGTTTAGCAGCGGTATTTGCACGCTACATCGTGCTCATCATGTGACTGTTCTGAACTTAATTTGCTTCTCAATTGTATTATACCTTTATTAGTTGCGATTGTAACACTACAATCATCCAACGCAGTTGATGAAGTTAGTGAGGGACGACGCAACCAATAAACAGGCGGATTTCTATAGCTGATTTTTGCCTTGCTGGATTCTAATGAGCGCATCGAGTGAGTGGGTTCAAGTACATGACGAAAGACAAATATACAAATTACGATTATAGTAAGCATCGAGATCCGTAATGTAGCAAATTTATATATAAACTAAGATCATCCTTGCAAACAATCTGTGGAGAAAGACATGAATTTTTGCATATATTATACATAATGGATAAAGACGTTTTAGGAATACTCATGTTGTTTTATTGAGAATTTGAATAAATATTTTCCCTTTTCCAAATTGAATATTTAATTAAAGGGTAACCTTTTTCTGGGTTGTTATCACACTTATCACGTATATTAAAAATCAAATTAAAATTGGCTAGCGAAATGGATGATAGTTTAATGTATTCAATTTCCTGTAGTGATCAGCCGAAAATAAATTGATCCATAAATCACGATTAGACGTCAAGATTGTCGGTAATTCAATTCCATCTCGGAACTTACTTGCATTAAATAATTCCATTCTTTTGTTATACAGGATGTAGTTGAAATCACTCATAATACTCAAATTTACCAAAATTGCAACTGTTGCTTGATGGTCACTAGTTAAGTACTAACCCACTCTATAATTATTGCTGAGAGTTGATAAGAAAGCCATGTATTTTCATGAAATTGAACTACATAAGTTCTACTAGTCTACTTAGTGAACGCACACACTACATATAAAAACTATAAAAAAACGTGATACAAAAGATAGTACATGTATTGTTCAGAAGGTTTTTCCCCGTTTGTTACAAATATTTGGCAGTTCTTCAATTACTTTTACATCTTCACAAATGTGGGTCTGCAGCTGTTTGATATTTTCAATTGGTGCTGACTAAATTGATTTTTCTTGTATTCCCATAAAAAAATCACATGCATTATAGTTCACAATCATCTACAAACTCATGCAATCAACATAATCAGTGTACTAGCAAATTAACCATAAATTTTGATTGATATGAACGGTTTGTCTATCCCCTCTTGGCGACAAGTGTTAGTTATATCATATCTGTCGCATTGGCACAATTATTTATCAAGAAGATTGCTTGAGTCCCGTGACTCTGAAAATCTTGGCGAACTTTCTAACCACAATCTTTGAAGATTGTCAGGCATTTCAGTTACAACCTGTACATGTGATACTATAGTCATAATTGAAGGAAATCCAAAGTCATATTTTTAAAATATAGCAGTGATTATGGGACCGAATATTACTGAAAATATAAAGAAAATGTAAGGGAATAAGAGCTCAATTTGAAAGTAATGCCAAATAAGAAATTATTTCCACTTCGTTCATTTACCCACACAGTATGTGGGTGTGCATGAATTAAAAGATATTTATCTTTATCGGTTAATTAAAACGAATAAATTAGTTATACCAAGAAATATGAGCAAAAATGTTTGTACGAAGATTACATCTTCTCATTATATTTTGACGCTCTGTATTTATGCAGTTGTGAGAATCTAATGAAAACTTTAGCATTTGTAGTTAAATGGAATTGCATTGAGATTCTTAACTTCAACTTACAATTAATAAAATTGAGCTCTAATGTCCATAACGCTACCGTATGACTATATTTATACAGAATTATAGCGTTATCAAAGTTTTACTTAAAATTTCAACCAACGTGTTGTAAATATCAGATTTTTCCACTTTGCGTCTATAATAGGGTTGTTAATATAACAAAAGAAGTGCTTTAATACCTATTAACGCACTCCTTTTGGGTATTTTAATAGCTAGTATAGTTTATTTGCACATGCATCTTTCATATTCTATGTGATTGGTGTTGCGAAAAACAAAAGTTAACATTGACAACAGAACTTATTTTGTGTTTTTAATTATTTATTTTCGTTAAATGTGTAGTTATTAAGTGTGAGACAGAATGAACGCGAACACAACGCGATCGCAGAGTCGAAAACTGTGAAACCTGATTTCATTCATTATAGTGCTGTACAGAATGAACGCACCCGACGTGCACTGAATGTCTAAAGTTGACCAACTTTTGACTTTAAACCCGTTCGACGCCTGAAACTTAACCTCACTTTAATTAAATACCTTTAAATATTTAAGTATTTTAAATACTTTTCGAAATATTCACCTACATTTTTCTATGTTATATTTATAATGGACATATTAGAATGTAGGATAATAATATTGAAATTAGAAATTTTAATATTCGTAAAAAGGAACATGTAAAATGTATATCAAAATTAACTTTAGATAAATCAAATTTTGCAAAACATGTTGTATCATATAATCATAATTTTAACAATATTTCTTTTCTATATATTCAAAATTATAATAATATTAATTTAGATCTTATTGAACAATTTTACATTTCCTTATTTAAAAAAACAAATCCGAATATCTTAATTAATCATATGACACAATTTAATTTAAAGTTTTTCAAAATATCAAAATTGATTTTTAGTTAACTTAATTAATTTATTTAAAATTCTAAAAATTATATCTCTTATTATATTTAATTTATTTTATGATCTTTTATAATTATGTTTATATATTTGATAAGAACCATACAAAAATATGTAAACACTGTTTACACAAATATTCTTATCTGTACAGATCTGAAGATGGGACTTAAAGTCCCGAAACATATGTAATCATAAATACTTTAAATAATTTTATGGGCAGACTTTGAGTCTTTTCATTTTAATTTAATTTTAATTTAATAATATTGACTTCAAAATAAACTATTTACATACGCTGTTTTATTCAACAATTGATTGATTATCTTGAAGTTGTGAAATGGAATATATTTAATGTATGCACATACGTGCATACATTAAATATATTCCATATAATGTTTTTCTTTCGGTTTCACGTTCGCACTTGACGGTAATTTTATTTTCTGTTAAAAATACTGCCAAATATTGGTTTATTTATTAATTTTTATATGGTTTTCTTCCATTGTTAATTCGGCATAGTGACAAAATTTCGAATCTTTCTCTAACAGGGTTTGTTCTTCACAGAGTGCTTCTTGGTTGACTTGCAGATGACTAGGACAATGGAGCACATTGCCTTTGTTACAAATATCACTTAGAGGTTTTATTAAATTGTCATCAGATTTTAAAAGATATTTTACGTTCGGGATTATTGTTAAAAATTTAGAATCATGTTTTGTTGGGATAGGTAATAAATAATATAATTCGAATGGTTTTTCGTAATCTATTGGGATTGATAGGAAATAGATGATCTGATTTGTTTCAATTTTGCAATTAATTTTAACTACTCGAGTCGAAAGTATACTGATTCAAAATCTAAAATATTATCAAATTTAGCGTCAAATGGTAACTCATTTTTATAATGTGCCGAAATTCTTTGCAATTCCAAATATAAATCAATCGATTTTATAATACTAGGATGTAACGTTTTTAATTTACAAAATGTAATAGAGTTTTCTATATCTTGAAGAACATATAATATTGAATTATAAAGTATTAATAATTGATTATACAAATCTGTAGCAATGAGAATATTCTCATATTCAGCATTTGTTTTGCCAGTTTCACTGAGTTGTAATATTCTGGACCTTAAAAGCGGTTCGTTATGTTGTACATATCATTATACATATCAATAAAATCAGAAGTTCGTTTTGGGACCTCAGGAGCCCATATTTACCGTTCGTTAAAATTTTTATATATATATATATATATATATATATATATATATATATATATATGTATACCCACGATAACTGCCGTAAAAATACTCTAAACTTGGTACAAAAATCGGTCTTTGGGATAGCTTGGATGAGTTCGTTGTCCAGACTGGTAGGGCCAACACTTTTGGAATAAGAGCTGAAGAAATGTTAAAAAAAATCATTTTCAATATTACATTTGCTTAGATTTTAATGAAAGTTAAAATAACAGTAGAGCCGACCATTCTCTATGACCCAGAAAAATAATCATCAAAATCGGTTCGTTGGATCGCATGAAAAATGCAAAAATATCTTTATTGAGTATTAACAGTAAAATCGCATATCTCAGATGGCTATGTGTTTTGACAATTGATATTAGAAAAAAAAATTGAATATCGCACAGGGCAACTAATTTTGACAGTTAATATTAGACGCAAGGCCTGCTAGATAATTTCGCTTGAAAAAATCAAGCAGGCCTTGATTAGACGTATTAGACAAACAACAAACTTCAAACGAGTGAAATTTTATTAGTGTTTCTTATTGTTTGTGGATTAAGAGTATTTTTCAATAAAAATCATAAATATTAAAATAACATCGGAAAATGAATTTATTAGTTGATTCAATGTTATTAAAATATATTAATTGTCAGTATCATAAGAATGTCTTGCATTTAATACTTCAGCATGTAGATACATAAAAAAATTCGCTATGTAAGGTACTTGCTCCCTTTGGAGATCTTTATCTTTTGCTTTACTTTGTTTTTGTTTATTTTTAACAAATACTTGTTTAGGCACTTGAGCTAATGGTTCCTTATTCTCATTAACTTTACTGATAACGTTTTCTTTATATTGTTGTATTTTTTCATTTAAATTTTGACACAATAATTTCATTTTATCAACATGATTTGAAATGTAATTGTTTATTAATAGTTTGTCAATTTCTAGATTGAATGGAGATTCAGTTTCTAAGTGTCCTGTGATTATTTCATACGGTTTGAATTTTGTTACCGAATGTATTGAATTATTGTAAGCTAATAGAGCGTAATTAATCTTTATTTCTATTGGTTCCTTTTTAAATTCATTCTGATTGTTTAATAGTCTGATATGTTTTATTAAAGTAGAATGAAATCTTTCAATGATTCCGTTAGATTCGGGATGTTGAGAACTGATAAAATGAATTTTAACTTTATGAATTTCTAGTAATTCTTTTAATAAGGAATTTTTTAATTCAGGCCCGTTATCGGATATTATTTGTTCTGGAATACAGTGATGTGTGAAATATTTTATTAAGTTGTTAACGACTTCAATAGTTTGTGATGAATTTAACCTATAAGCTTGAGCGTATTTGAAAAATGAATCGACTATTGTTAAAAATTTGAACAGGTCTAATTGCAGTTGGAGTTATGTTTAATGATAATTTTAAAGGAACTCTATCATATTTTGTAACCCGACAGATTTCACAATTATTGATATAAGTTTAAATTAATTTCCTTAGATTTGGCCAGTAATATAAAGCTTTTATTCGATTTTCTGTTTCGTCCAATCCTCGGTGATTAGTTTTTCCTTCATGATCATTTTTGATAATTGACATTTTTTCTGTTTCTTCAATAACATCTATTTGCTGGTGCACTTGATCATTTTTATTCAGGAATTTTTAAAATAATTTTGAAGGATTGCGGTAAATTTTTCATAAGCTGGCTCTTCGAAATACAAATAATATTTGATTTTTGGTGCGATGAAATTTTTGATGAAATCGATTAGTTCACGATTAAAATTAAATTTTGATAACTGTAGTAGAATTCTTTGTTTGTTTTTATGAAGATTGATTATTGATGGAGGTGAAGGAGAGAAATTTACTTCTGAAATTATTATTTGATTTTTACCGAAATTAACTGGACAGTCTACAATTGGGACGCCAACGACAGGGTGTTCTTTTTGATTCGAGTGTATCGTTTCGTCATCGTTTTCGTTTAAATTATCACGGTCTTCATTATTGTCTGTTTCTACTATTAGCGATTGTGTTCTAGCTAGTTTTTCGGTTCTATTAGTGTTAAATTCGATTCGTGATAACGCGTCAGCATTTTTATTTAAGGTGCCTTTTTTATACACGATTTCGTAATCATATTCTTCGAGTTTTAGCCGCCATCGAATTAATTTAGAATTGGGTTTCTTAAGTGAAAATAACCATTGGAGTGATGATGATCTGTTATGATCTTGAATTTTCTTCCAAAAAGGTACGGTCTAAATTATTTTACTGCCCATACAATGGCCAAAAGCTTTTTCTCGATCGTAGAGTAATTTATTTCTGATTCGTTTAATGTCCTACTAGCGTATGCTATAGGTAAATCTGATCCAACTTTACCTTGATATAACACAGCTCCTATTGCAAAATTGCTAGCGTCTGTAGTTACATTAAAAGATTGTGTAAAATCTGGATATTGTAATATCGGTTCGTTAATTAATAAATTCTTACATAATTGGAAACATTGAATATATTCTGGGTCATTATGGGTTATTTCAGCATCTTTCTTTATATCTTTTTTAAAATGTTTTTCAGTAATTGATGGTTTGACAAATGATTTAGAACTGCCCGTATCGATTAAAAAATTTTAATTATTTTCTGGACAAACTATATACAGCAATTCACTGGAATCTCTATTTAAGTTTATTATTTCGAATATCGGGGGTCCGAGGCTTCTATTTCTAAAAAATAGCCTGTTTGGTTTTCTTCTGGAAGATTATCGTTTTGATTTTCTTCGATACAATCGTCGTATTGATTTCCATCGGGAAACTCGACAAGAGGTTGTTCATCAATGTTAAATAATTGTTCTGACGTAAAATTAGGATTTTGTCTATAAGTAGAGTTTTGATTTGGCCTAAAATTACTAGTATTTCGGGAAGAAGTATTAGGGAGATTATTCCAGGTATTTCTTGTTGTGGTGCTCATAGGAGTTGGTTTTGGAAATGTTTGATTTGGGTTTGGTCTAAACACATTTACTGTTTTACTTTGATTGAAAGGTACGTTACTCCATTGGTAATTATTTGCAGGTTGTTTAATTGTTGGTTGTGAAAAATAGTGTGGATAACTTGTTAATTGTAATTGAGGAATGTTTGTTACTTTAGTTGGATGTCGTTTTTGAAAATTAAATTTATTTTTTGATAATTTTTGTTGGGTCGTTTGTAACTGAAAATCGTTCGTCAACATATTAAGAGCTGAATTTAGGTGATTAGGATTTTTGGTCCGCATAAGAGGACCTATCGGATCTTTTACTCCACGTAATAAAACTCTTAGAGCATAACCTCTAAAATAAGACGTTAATATTGCTGCTTCATTTTGATTTGAATTTATCGTTACATAAGAAATTTGTAAATTTAATAAATGTTGTATTCTATTGAAAAAATCAAACGCTGTTTCGTTACCTTGTCTTAATACTGTCATTTCTATACTTTATGTATAACAATTTATTTTATTAGCGTAACAATTTTTTAGCGCGTTTTTTAAATCTGCCCAATTATTGATAACAGAAGAAGAAATATTTAGAGCGGCATCGCCTTTAATTTTTGCTAAAATGCTGGATATCAGATATTCATTCTGAAAATCCGTTACATCTGTTGTATTATAAAATTTTCTTACGAGTTTTTCACAAATTTCAATAAACCTGGGTAATAATTCTTTTTCTCCGTGAAATTCGGGAATAATGTTCAAATATTCGTGTTTTAATTCTGGAATTTCTATTCTTCAATTTGTTTGTAATTTAAAAGTAGGAGAATCTATTTGTGTTGAAGAATTTGAATTCTGATTGAATTAATTGCGTGATTGAATGTGTATGGTACAGAATTTGATGGGATATTTTCAAATTTGTCGTCTGATTCTAAATCATCCAAACTGTCGTCACTGCGATAGTGATTTTTTGAACCTCTAATTGACATGTGTATTTACAGCAAAATAATGATCTGTTCCATCTGTCGATCCAATTTTCGGAACCAGACACAAGAAGTTTTTCGATATTCGTTCGAAGTCTTCTCATCAAGCTACTCAGTTCACGTGAATGGAATAGATCAAGAGTTTTCGAAAATTCTCACAATATTCACTAGTGAAAATTTCGTTTTTCAGACAATAAATCAGCGATATGAACCAAGTTTTATATTCACTAAAACTCGTTTGGCTATCCTACCGACTGTGCCACTTAAATAACAATTTACTATAAGTACTTTATTTTTCAAAAAATTAGGCTTGTTACCGTTCTGCGGACAATATTAGAATGAATTGCTAGGCTTTCAATTTTAAAATATTTAGGGATGTGTTACAAATATTTTGTAAGATCCTGGTCAGCAAATTATTACTAATATTGTTGCTATGTAACTTACATACATATCAATAACAATAAATGTCACAAGTAAAACAAAATATCAAAATCTGGATCTAGATCTATACATACTCGTATGTCTCTATCATCCACCTTTATGTTGACATATTCTTAATCTTATCTAAAACATCTGAAGGTAACTCGTAGTTGCAGCAACATTTGACTGCTTGATTCAGTTCTGATCTTATAGCCAAGATTGAACTTAGCATTGGAAATTTCATTCTTGTTCTTAATTTTGACTTGATTAAGTTCATTTGACTAAAAAACCTTTCGAATGAGGCAAAATTAAAAATGACAAAGCTAACAATGACAATTCTTTGAAGGGATTTTCCCCATTACCCCCTTTAAAAGATAATACTTCTAACCAAAATTCTGTTGTTAATGCAGTATTCTGCCACAAAAGGAAATGTACTTGAATTTTTTTCAAGAATTGAACAATACAGTAGAAAATCTACTGTTCTAGATAAGATAGTATAAAACAGGGGTTGATAGAACAATCTTTTGGAATGATTTTTTTGTTCTTGTATTAAATTTAAGCACATTTTCTTTCAGGGGAGAAAATTAGACAAAATTGAAAATCAGAGCGGGGGATTCTTTTAAAGTCTGGACAATCCTTTTGAATATTTTTTTAGAATTCGGGGATTTTGTCTTCACGATTTGCTTAGAGCTCGGGGTTTTTAAAGTTTAAATGGAGTTCTTAAAATTCGGGGATTTTTTGAGTAGCCTTCTAGAATTTGGGGATTTTTCTGAACGGTTTGCCTACAGCTCAGGGACTCACATATTTAAATAACCTTTTCCAGGGCCAGCGCTACCGAATGGGCAAATTGAGCATTCTCCAATGGAAGCAAATAAAGAGGGGCGGAAAATTATCTGAATGCAACTATGCAGAGCTTAATAATAAAATTTCTAGCTGTTAATGGTTGTCATTTAAATTCAAATGATAGATGTCAATCTACATTAGAGAAATTATTTATTAATTTTCAATTTAAATTGTAATGTAGGTTCTTATTTTCTGTTTTAATTGCAATAATGTTTTCATGTATCAAAGAATATATGAGAAAATCAACAGTCTTTACTTTCCAACAATATAATAAATTGGTAATTATATTCTTATCACTTGATTATAAATTGCATGGTTCTGAGCATTGGGATTAACTGACGATTTTGATAATTATTGTTAACTATGCCGACGTTTCGCCACTGTTTAGTTGCTTCTTCAGCGCCTACAACGATTTTTATTTACAATCTATTGTATAATTGTTATTTTACCTAATTAACTTAAATTAATCAATCTTTAAAGTGATTTTCTCTTCCTTCTTAGATGTTATATACAGTGAAATACGATTTCCAAATTTACATATACAACAACTATTACTTATCAACATCCACATACAAACAATAAATATAAGCACAACAATTTCGATCGATTATTAAAATTTATGCAAGTTTATCGAACTTAAAATATTCTTTAGATGTTTTTTTTATAATCACAATGGCGAAACGTCGAATAAATTCAACTATGAGTATGTAAAACTTACAAAGCACTCCTTTCTAGTTCAAGCTTTAGGGAGTTTCATACCCAAAACTTGTTTTTCCGTAAGTAATAAAGTACGTGTGCTTATATTTAAAAAAAAACAAATCTCAGTATAATCACAATCGGAGAGGGACACCTTGGAATCTTTCTTTGAAAGTCACTTCAATTTCCCCACATCATTCATAGTTGATTAATATCATAATAATCCATTAATCATTTCGTCTATCAAGCTCATTATTAAAGGAAAATCAATTTAAATTAGATTCAAAATAGTCAATATGAACCATTAGGCAAAAAGTATATTGAATGCAATAAATTTTACATATAATACTTTGATTTTTTACGAAAATATAATATGAATATAATAATATAAAAAGACGCTATAAGAAAGGGTGGTGTACATGTTGGTACAAAAGACGATATTATTATGTGCGGTAACAATTAAAATTCGTACAAAATAGGTATCATGATTGATGACTAAAGGGCGGATTGAAAGTCATTTGGCGAGATCTACAACGCTCAAAATGCACCATTGAGGTAGCTACTTTTTATTTCTGCACCTATCCATTAGAAATGAACGTTATTTTAGTATACAGTAGAACTTCGATTGTCCATTAGGCACTCGATTTCCCGTTACCATTTATTATTTATCTACACTTTTTTAACATTTTGCATAACAAACAAACGGTTAATTGGTATACTTATCAATGTATTTATCCATTTCTTTATTTTTCCAATTATTTTCCGTTAATTTTTATATACATCACCCCCCGGTACAATCACTGACGAATAATCGAAGTTTTATTGTATAACTATAACATTAGTTTCTGAAACAAATTTTTTTAGAAACTTGCCGACAATATAAAACATTTTTAAACTTTAGTGTTCATTCCAATAGGTAATAGTATTAGTTTCCTTTGAATCAAGATGAAATCAATGAATGTCGCCTGTCTTCCTGTAAATAATAAAATGAAGGAGTAAAATACAATCTTAACCCCCCACAAAGCCAGATAGGGAAAACCCCAAAAAATAGGCAAATTTTCGGGTGAGAACATGTCCGTCTCTCCGTGGTCTCACTAGACATTTCCCTAAAAATCCGCTTATAGAAATGATCAAATGGGCATATCCTTGTTTTCATTAAACTTAACTTAATTTTTAATTATTATAGAAATTTCTATTTTTATCTTATATATCAGTCTAACAAATAATTTATATTAGATATGAAATTCTAAATTTGCTCTAATTCTCACGGATATAAATGAATTTTAATATTAATGCATGTATTTACACCGGAAATAAATAGTGAATGAGATTAGTAATTTTATTACATCAAACAAACATGAAAGTTACATATTTGAAGGAAATTATGAACATTGCATCCCTGACAACTTTTTAGAATAATTTTTGAGACAAATAAGATTAATAAACACTTAAGAAATATTCCCTCCTTGATAAATAATTTGTTGACCATTATTTATATTTGATAAATTCTCTGACAGGCATTTTTTTAAATAATAAAATAACAGTAGGGGAGAGTGACCAACAGTTGGACAGTTTTCTTTTATATAAATACATATAAATTTCTCACTATTTTGAAAAGATTACTAATTTTTTTTACCGTAATGAAGTTTAAGCAATTTTTGAAATGTTTCTGTCTTAATTTTTGAAATTATTAAAAATTTCAATTCTTAATGTATATAATAATTTTCTTTATTTCAAAAAAATATTTACAGGTGTATGGTCACATGTGTCCAACACTGCGACACGCAGTGATCCAACAGTGAGGCATGAGGTATTTTCGGAACTAAACATTTACTGAAAATCAAATTTGCGTTTAATGTGGGTACATTTTATCGCAGAAAATAACATTAGACTTACATAACATAGGTAAAAAAAGATGTCTATCAAATATTTAATAAACCTAAATCTATTTCAAAAGTAAATGAGGAATTCTACCGGCTTGTGTGTCCACACGGAATACTAAGTGGCATAATTAATTTAATATCTGTTATCGGAACCACAGATTCATCAACAACGTTGGGGAACACAAACCTATTTGTTCCCTTTTTCTGGTTCTTCAAGAATGCAATTTCGTACTCTTGACTTCATTTAATATTTGAAATCACTTTTCCTACGAAATAAATCTTATTTGTTTTTCCAGCAAATTCTACTAGTACGAAATCATCTTTCATCGAACTCCTGTTCAACTCTGGAAATCCATCCGGATCGATTGTATCAAAACATTCGTCTCCTGAAGACGAGTCTAGTATTAGCTCTTCCTCTGAGCTTTCGGAACCTTCTTCGAACAATTGCTTTTTGACTTTTTTAAACTTTGATAACTGTATTTTATCTTTAATGCCGCCCCTATTTTTTCTTGCCATACTCATCGCTTCTATAGCATTCTTTTTAGGGCTGTCTGTTGCTAATTTTCTAAGCTTTTCAGAACTTTTGAAAAAAATGTTATCATTCTCATCTTCTACATCTCCTATAAAATCTTTATCATTTTGAGCCATACAGTCTGCTAATGATAAGGTGCTTGTGGAAATCAACTCGGCTTTATTATTTTCGTTTTCTTGTGCAATAACGCGATTGGTAGCAATACTCGATAGAAAATCTATGTCAGTAAAGACATTTGCGTCAAATGGGTATATGCCACACTTCTTAAATGCATTTATTATGTTACTAGGGGTTAAACCCTTTTCATGAGCCATTCCGACACACGCACTTCATATATAGATAGTGGGACACCTGGTTGTTGCATCATCCTGCTATCGATGGCAGCGTTATAAGCCGTTGAAGATGTCTTATATATACCAACATCCAATGGTTGAAGTGTATTTGTGGAGTGCGGCGAAACAGTCAAAATAGTAACGCCATCAGCCTTAGCCAAATTCAGAACAGCAATACTGAGGTGACTCTCATGATTATCGTAAATCAAAAGTGACGGATTCTTAGTGGAACTGTTGGAGTATTTAATAATGCTCCGTTACTTGTAAAAATAAATCTGCATTCATCCATCTTCTAGCAGCAGCAAGCCCTAATGTACCAGGAGAGGCCCCTCCAAGCATATGTTCTTTAAAGTGGACTCGAGAAAACACCGTTGCGGAAGGAAGATATTGACCAGAAACACTTATTATGCAGCAAGTTGTAACAAGAGTACTCCTTTCTCCGCTCGTTACTTTGCTGACTTGCTTAACGCCCTTAACTGCTACTACTTTCTTGGGCTTTTGAACGGTCACAGTCAAAAATTCTTCTTCCGTCAGAGAAATGAAAATCCCTTGAATAAATAGTTTTGAAATTATTGAAAAAAAAAACGGACACATTGTGGGGATTAAAAATGTTGCACGAGACAAGCTGCATCCTTCCGGTGTTCTTAATGATAGTCGACCATGCCGTTTGCGAAAACCTCGAAACCATTTTAGCTCTGCCATTTTCTCGTCATACCACTTGCGAGGAACATGCTTCGTGTTTTCAATGGCCATTTCATAGTCAAATTTTCGGCAATCAATAATAGACAACCCATAAAACATTCGTGAATAGTCGATAATGTATTTTTCAAGAGAGGCTTCCTCTGCTGCAGTGAATATTTTGTTCACGCTGTAATTTGGAGACATTAGGATTGCGCTGATGTCTTCAGCCTGTTTGGCTTCTTTAACATATCTAGTGAAGGTTTGAAATGCGATAGCCTTGGAAGCAGCTACTTTCCTTAGACTTCCGCCGTCTATGACAAGATTCACTGTATCTCTCATAGTTTCTTCTGAAAAGTTACCAATTTTTTTTCTTTTAGTCTCCATTTTTGAGCTGAAATAAGAAACATTATTTAATGTATCATATAAGTATATACATATATGTCCAACAGTGAGACATTGTCCCTCTATCGGGCACATCAGTTTGTCTTACTGTTGGACCTATATAAGCGACTGCCATTTTGTGCCACAGTTCATGTACATAAATACATAGAGACACAAATAAAATGGATTTACGAACTAAATAATTGAAACATACCTTCGTGCTAATCAGTTCACAAAAACACCCTTCTATTTATCTTTCAATCACAACATACACCTAGGAATTACACGCAGTTCACTAATCACAGCGCTCTGCATACTGGCTTGAAGGAACCGCTAATTAGTTAGACTTCTGTCAACAAACGTACACAAAAATCAGATATATGATAAGTGGGGAAGACTTAATGTCTCACTGTAGAGTCTGTTCCACTGTTGGTCACTCTCCCCTAGTTATTTCTAGCTTGTTTTCTGAGACACTAAAACAGTGTTGAATCAGGCATTTTTGGTGTATCCCAAGCAGTTTTTTGTTTTTTGAAATTTTGACAGCATGTAAAAGTGGTAAACAAGATTTTGTCTGCAAATAAATACTGTCATTAAATGCATATAGTATCCCTACATATGTACATATGTACACATTTACAATTCAACATCATGATCTTCACTGTCGTCGTTCATATTGATTATTATTTCTGTATACTCAGCATTACCACCCAAGAAAATATTTTCAATACGAATGACGTGATTCATACACTTATTCTATAACTCTGCGCGCAATTCATCCACAGTTTTTCTAACTAAATCGACGACGATAGTACTTAATTGCGGTGTGGTATTAGTTTTTCGTACTCGATGCTGCCGTTGAGCTCAAACAAGTTAAATTATGTTTAGAACCCAATAATAAGGGGGTAACCTTAAAACAGTGTATCACTGTATTGTCGCATAATTGTCTACCACATATGATTTACGCTTAATTACATTGTTAGACTCAATTATTTCTAACAGTTACAATAGGTTAGTAGGATTTTTTGTTCTATTCAAGGAAAAATTTTAAAAAATAAAAATAAACGTCGGTGAACCGGTTTCGGATATTTATTCAGCCATCATCAACACTCTGGCTACAATGTTTTTTTATATAAAAAAAAGTTAACTGATACATAATGAAAAATGTACTCACTCAATTATGGAACAACATGTTGGTATGTTTGAGATGTTACAACTTTTAATAATAACATATTTGGTATTATGTAGCTTAACATTAATAAAATTTTGACATAAATAAAAAGTCTGAAAAAACAACTTGTTACTTATAATGATGTTATTGATTAAATTTTGTAGAATCAGATATTTTGATTGTTTTTTTTTTTAAAAAAAAGAAGCCATTGAAAAATTTTTTTTGACATGCTCCGACATTTTCTTCTGTACTTTAGAATTTAGTGAAAAGTTTCTAAAATGGAAAAGTCAGTCGAGTATACAGTGAATTGCCCAATTCAACGCTGGTTACAGCGTTTGAATATCTCAGAAATTAACCGAGAACTCGATGATTAAAAATTGTCACTTTTTCAGGCAATAAAATGAGGCCCGCTTCCAATATAGCCTTAAGGGAATTTCGGAGACATTACTCAATTCGGTGTGCAAGACTTATCAATTTTCAAACATCAATTTCTCGCTTATTTTTCAAGATATTGTGAAATTTAAACGTGCGTTGGATAGAGCATTTCAGTGCATGCTCTGAAGCTTTCCATTAAAGGAAAAAGTGATAAAATTCTGAATGGTAGAGAAAACTGTTGCACCCTGTTTATTTCGTATATTTCCCCTCTTAACTGGCTATGAAATAGTCAATTATTATACCATAAGTAGTCAAAGTTATGTCGAATATTTTTGCCGTTTTATCACGAATGTCCTTTACGCTTTATATGAATAGCACGAGTGCGTAAGCAAGCAAAAATGGTCGACTTAACTTTGACATACTGTTTTATCTCCACGACAACCAATAACAAACTATCGTTTTTAGTAAAAATTTCAATTTTTTTTGTTACTATAAGCATAAACACTATAAGTAATTACTCTCCCATTTGCTCGAATTTTTCTTGAAATAAATCAATAAGAATAAATAAAGCAATGGAAAAAGTGTCCAGAAGATTTGGTGATAAAAGTTTTCAAGAAATAAACAGTGATATAGGTACAAAATATGACTCCTGAATATACACAAAAAAGCTGACAGTCAATATGGAGGCAATTTTCTAAATTTCTCAATGAAAAAGGATATCAATTAGATCAATCTACCTTAACAATTAAATTAAACAATATTTTAAAAAGTTGGGCGCATAATATGAAAAAGAAGGATGGAACTGATTATAAGGAAGGTGTAGTGAAGCATATGTGGAATTCCACAGCGAAAAATAATTCAAGAAATGTACTTTAACAATAATAATAGTACGTAATAATGAGAATGCAGAAAAAACTCCGACAATTAAATAATTGTAGCAGCATAATATTTACTAATTGTTCCATTAATTTGTAAATGCAATAATTTTTTCATATATAATATCATAAGTGGTAGAATTTTGTCGCGAGATAAATTGCTACGCAACAAACTCGAGTAAGACAATCAGAAAATTTTGCCGACACAAAATTCTACCACGAATGATATTCAATATGACTATTTCGCGAATAATCAACATAAACAGTAAGAATACTTAACGTTTATTTCATATTAAAAGCCCAATCTTCAAGAAGTGTACTAATTTCACTGATCTGGGTTATTGGAAGCAGTTCGTATTTTCTTTGAGTACAAAATTGCATAAATTGATTCCACACTGAGGAACGCGTGTTACGTGGTTTGACAATTTTGATATTTTCCCTTATTTGGGTTAAAGATTTTTCACCAAAACGTTTTCGGACATTTTTAAAGTGACCTATAATTAGTTTTTTTGACAGCAGTAAACTGTTTTTTTTTTCATGAGGACTGTTACTATGGCAAAAAAATTGTCGCTGAAATAAAGGATAGGTTTTTCATTGGAACGTTTTGATTGGTAAATCAGAGTCGAAAAAATTTTATAAACAAAAAATTCTCGATTGAAAATTTTTATTCATTGTTGACTGACGGCATGCTATTGGTCGAAATATCTATGAGTGGAATAGTCAGTAAAAAAATTAATCAGGTGTGTAATGTTTGAAATAAATTGTATTGATTTTCATTTGTTAAAAATATTCGCTTTTATCACTAGTGAAAATATTCGATATAATTCGTTGTGATTGGCCAAAAAATTCAAAAAACAACATTCTAATTGGTTGATTTTTGACAGATGTTAAGTGAGTTGAATAGTCAATATTATTGATTTTCAATGTCTATTAAATAATTTAGATGGCAAATTGAAAGAGCTTTCCAGATTTTCAAGAATTTTTCCGATACGTTTGTTAATTTTCTAACTGGAGAATTTTTTTTTAAAAAAATGAGCAGTTCTCCTGTGCATAATTTGAGAAAAAGGCAATCATACTCTTATTTTTGGAAAGATAGTAAAAGGGGGGAGGACATGAAGCTTGCTTTAAAAAAAATCTTGAAAATTAGAGATCTTAACGGACTTCTTGGATACACTTTTTCACCTGTTCTTTACAGCTATTAAAATTAATTAATTTGTCTCTTGATTGGTATGAAAATGTAAGAAACTTTATTTACTTTTATCCACGACCATTTTTCATGATAAGAGTGACGATACTAGCGAAGCTCAAAAACGCAGACACTGTGATATAAACGATCTTCCGAATAAGTCGTCAGAGAATAACACATACTTTATGTACAGTTATTAATTCTTTTGATGGTAGTGATAATGCGTATAAAAATGCTTGAAGCAGAGGTACTTGTTGCATCTTGAACATCTGATAAGAGCTGAGTTATCACAAGCAAAACAACAAGGAGGAATAACATGATCGTTGCCAGAAACTGAAAACTCTACAGAATGTTCAAGCTATTATTAGGTTCTAGTGTCCCAATTCTTAAATCAATTTTATGTGTATGCACAATGCGGTGGTTTTCTGAACTGACTATAAATTGTCAATTATCAAATTGTCAATTTAAGGGAGCTTATATCGTTTTGTACGTCCTATTGTATCGCTTCGTTCCATCTGTAGAACTGTTGTAACGATTTTACGCTTTTGAAGCGATGTGAAATAATTTGTAGTGCAAGTGACTTTTTCTATTTGCTTTTCTAATATTTAGCAGCTTTGGCTTTATATTCAGAATTTATGAAGCCACCTTCTGAATTATCATTCCCTATCTTCTTCTTTCTTTTTTGTAGCTTACGATTAAGTAAATGTATAATGTTGAGTGAACTTATTATCGCCACGTTGTGAGGTTTTAATACCGTTTTTACAACGGACGGTAAAGTTACACACCGTGAGCTTACGTACACTTCTGTTTAAGCGATATTCTTGACACAGGAAAATTCCAGCGTGAAAAAACTGTACATGAATACAGAGAGGCTATGGAAAAACAATAACACGTGTCAGTGAATCATATGTTTACGACCTATTTACGGACAACGATAAGCACACAAAATATTCCAGAAGCAACTACATAAGAGAAGAAGATTTTAGGCTACCAAGTCCACGATAATAATTCAAGAATAAAAGGGCACACACTGATTTTCAGGTAACTAACTCAGGGGAGTAAAATATATGAAGAAAACAGTCTGTCACATTTTACCCTATGGGAGTGGAGGCGTAGCGAAAGAACGCTTTTAATTAGGATTCAAGAATTCCGGTATGGGCTGAAAATGCTTCAAAAACGAAATAACGTTGTGCATACCTTAAATTTTTATTTGCAGTAGTTAAAGTGCGATTTGGAGAAAACGAAAGAGCCCTCAATTTTCAGTGGTCATTTTACACACTTTACGTGTTTTTAGGCTGAAACAAATAACAACTTCTTTCATAGCTCTATGAGATCTACAAGCCTTTGAGGTTTGATCAAAATCGATGATCCCTGATTGGGCACAATCCTTTGTTAGTTCATTATTCTTGAAATAAGATTGTTCCAAGCGTGTGTTGTCCGTACATACTGCGACAAAATTTGATTTAAATTAATTATTAAAGAATAATAATTCATTAAGCACTCCTAAACGTTATCGACGCTAAACAACTAGAAAAAGCTTTAGGTCAGGTGAAAATCGAACCCACGATCTTTGGGTTGGCGCGATTGATTTATTATTTTAATTTTGTTTATTAATGCTTGTAAATTTGTTCGAACTATAACCGGCAAAGTTTAGAGTTCAAGCCGTAAGATTCCTAAAATTTTGTTGGAACTGTATTTGAGCTTTAGTTTAAGCGTCAATTACCTACGTTGTGCATATTTAATATGAACCAGTCCGTATAGTCAAGGAGGCAGATAGTATTTTTCAATTTATGAGAATTGATAATCATTGGGAAAAAGATACGTAATAGATTTTACCACGCGAAAGAGCAATTCAGCCAGGCTGCAATAGACCGTAATCCTAGTCATTTTTTCACGTTACGCACAATCAGCGAAACTTGAGACGAGGAATTTAAAATCAAACGAATTGATTTCCATTTTATACTTAACTACATACATTATGTATGCGAAATGCTTCGTTTTATTAGACAATATATCATTGCATTTGCGATAAATACTTCAAACTCTCAAATCCATATTATCATTTCAAACAGTTTGTTTCTGTTAGAGATTATGAGGTCAATGCTAATAAGATATTAACGATATCAAAGTAATTCTCTTAAAAATACCGTCTTCAGTACATCTTTTATTTGTTTTTAATGTACGCAGCTATTTTGATTAGTATATCAGCTTTATGGTAAGTAAAGGTTCTAAGTGGGGGTATTAATGTTACTATAGAATATACAGGATGTCTCGTAAGTCGCGCATTTCCTGCTAAGGGGCAGATAGGGGATGAAATTCTAAGGTGAAAAATCTTGTACCATTTTTTTCATCTGACGCACAGGTAATTAGTTATTAATTAAATCATGTAGCGAATCAGGTGTTCGATATAGTGGTAAAAAGGGAGAAGGCAAAAGTCTCGACGGTAGAACGTGAGAAATGGGCCAGTTAGCAAGCTGGCGCGACAGGCGTTCAAACAAATAGAGCACCTGATTGGCTACTTCACAGCCTGTAGAATATACCGCAGTCACAAACAAGAAACTCAAGCTGGAAGAAAATAAAATAATCACTGTATTAAATTGTTAGGTGAATCAATACAGTCTCACTGAGAGCACTTGCAGCTATTGATTTATTTACAGTGTATTGCACGGTGGTTCAGCATTTAAGACATCTTACCTGATATAAAACTGTCTTATAATCAAAAAGGAATTGTAAAGTAAGCAAGCTTCTGTCATGGTATTGTTGATAAATTGCCAGCCAGCTAGTTGTTCTATGATATAAGTTTTAAAAAGAAATGATGAGCTGTCGTAGGACACCCTACAGAAGCGAAGCCGCTCACGCATACTAAATGACGGAATAATATTTTGCCTTGAAGAATCAATTGAGTGATATCTAAGGATTATTTTAAGGATTAAAGTGTTCTTATCGATTGTTGAGAAATTGGTAAATTAGATGTCATTGTTCTATAATATTGCGTTATTGAAGAATAGATTATGTCCATCAAGCCTCTTGGATAAACTTAATACAGCTACAACTTACAAAATTTAAAATTTACAATTTTTGTTTCTTCTACGGAAAACCTTATGAACAAATAAAAAAAATCTCCAAAGGCAGCAAGTACCTTATATAGCGAATTTTTTTATGTATCTACATACTGAAATATTAATTGCAAAACATTCTTATGATACTGACAATTAATATATTTTAATAACATTGAATCAACTAATAAATTCATTTCCCGATGTTATTTTAATAATTATGATTTTTATTGAAAAATACTTTTAATCCACAAACAATAAGAAACACTAAAAAAAAAATAATAATGAAGTTTGTTGTTTGTCTAATACGTCTAATCAAGGCCTGCTTGATTTTTTCAAGCGAAATTCTCTAGCAGGCCTTAACTGTCAAAATTAGTTGCCCTGTGCAATATTCAATTTTTTTTTCTAATATCAATAGTCAGAACACATAGCCATCTGAGATAATCGATTTTACTGCTTATACTCAAAAAAGAGATTTTTGCATTTTTCTTGCGAACCAACGAACCGATTTTGATGATTTTTTTTCTGGGTCATAGAGAATGGTCGGCTCTACTGTTATTTTAATTTTCATCGAAATCTAAGCAAATGTAATATTGAAAATGATTTTTTTTAACATTTCTTCAGCTCTTATTCCAAAAGTGTTGGCCCTACCAGTCTGGCCAACGAACTCATCCAAGCTATCACAAAGACCGATTTTTGTACCAAGTTTCATTCAGATTGGACTATTTTTACGGCAGTTATCGTGGGTATACATATATATATATATAAATATATATATATATATATATATATATATATATATATATATATATATAAAAAAAAATTTTAACGAACGGTGGATATGGGTTCCTTAGGTCCCAAAACGAACTTCTGTGCAAAAATTTTTCGGAAATTCAAAAGTGAGGATCTCGTCATTAGCTAATTTTTTTTAAAAAAATTCGCTAAAAACGAGAAACAAAAGCAATATTGGGAGGATTCTCGAGTCATTCTGATTTGGTTAGTAA